>OY992894.1:71997286-72338036 GCA_963921405.1 Cepaea hortensis | reverse complement strand
GCTTGTTGTTGGTGCATATACTTGTATAATAATTTATAATCTTATTGGTTTCCCTTTGATTTTGACTAAAATAACTCTATCTGAAATACACCAGTATCCATTAAGTGACTTGGCTGTTTCGTCAAGTATTATTCCTACACCTTTTTCGTGTGTATCCCTTCCAGAATAAATTATTGTGTAGTTGTCAGCTATTGTTTTGCCCGATCCCTTCCATCTCATCTCACTAACGCCTAGTATATTCATTTTCATGATATCCATTTCTCTTAGAACATTGTTCAACTTTCCTAGCTCATCTAATGTCCTAACATTCCATGTTCCTACTCTAAATTTATTTATTTTAGTTATAATTTTGCCATCAGTAGCTGGATGACGGCCTGGTGTCACCTGTGGCTCATGACCGTCCTACCGGAGTAGGATGTCCTAAGACAGCCATTAACGTCGTTCACTAACTCTGATATATGTTTTGCCATGAAGTCTTGGGAAGATAATTTCCACAATTAAATAATTACCAGCACAAAATCACTTCAGACGGCCAGGTCAAAACAGTCAAAGAAGGCCAGTCGAGTTTGGACTCATGCTCAACAACATATTGTTATAGGACAATCGGCATTTGTAATTACTGTAATCATTATTACCTTGGCCGCCTTTATTTCCAGAGACATTCGTGGATCCACATTAGGTTGGGTCAACTTGGCAGCCCAGGTGAATTTTTTCGAAAACTCGACTCTGTCCAGTTGGGGATGGATTCCTTGACTGTTAGACTAGTGTCTAACCACTACACCAACACGGCTCCCTATCTGCGTTTGACAGGTTAGATAGGTGCAATATTAGATAACGTTCACCTCGAAAGAAGAAGGAGGCGAAGAAGAAGCTTCAGGAGGAGGAGGAAAAAGGAGGAAGAGGAGGAGGAGGATGCTGGACAAGAGCAGGAGCAGAAGGATATTGCGGAGCAAGAATGTAGGAGCAGGAGAAGTGGGAGGAAGATGAGGATGGAGATCAGTTGTCAAATTCACAGCCAGATTTGTGTTTTCTGTTTGTTGCCTTCGCTCACTTTGAATGCAAGCGTACCTCTGGGGTGTGCAAGACCAGTGCTGATACTTCACGTCTGCGCAGAGACATGGCAGTCCCTGGAATGATAGCTAAACCTGGGATGCAGTCTGTGGTGAGATTGTACCATTAGAAGTCCTCCAGTGTCGTCTTCATTGTTGCCATCTTGACGGCTTGATGTAGAGTTTAGATCAATACTATTTGGTGGGAGTTAAGTTAGTTGCATTTCCTTTACAGAATGTCGCAGTCAACCCCTTAATTTTTTGGCTGTTTGTGATTTCTTGGCAAGTTTACGTTTAGTAGTTTGCCATTTTTTTTTTCCGCGTTTCCATCCTGTTTCAGGATATTGCGGTCAACACCAGCATCTTTCAGCTGTATGTTGATTCCTAGGCTAGATTACGCTCATCAGCACGCCACGACTTTCTGAGCGACCGGCTCCATACTCTCGTAAGTCACTTTTGCGATTCGAACCACTGCTAATTCTCGTCGCTTCACGTGACGAGAGTATTCGGGGTTAGCGGAGAAAGCTGCTAACCCCTCGGCCATGGAGCCGGCTAGTAGTTTGCCATTGCTTTCTGAAAATGACCGACACTCATACCATTGTTTGAAAACCAACGCATGGCGATCTGCTGCAAAATCGCCTGCAGCTGTATATCGAATGCGGTATGCGGGATCAAGAATTGTGTTGGTAACTCCTTTGCCACGGAGCGTTGGTGGGAAAGCAGGGTTCATCTTTAGCATGCGACTGCGGTTTTCAAATAATTAAATTTCCTTGTGTATTTAGGTCAGCGTTGATCAGTTCACTATGAAAACAGATCACGCACAGTTCACGAACTCTGAAGATAACACTAACATGTATTACTAGTTATTACACATCAAGAACCATGGTGATTGGCGTTGTCATGAATATTAGAGCGATGGTTTAACCACATGATTTCAGTCAAATGCCTTTCAAACGGTATATATAGTCCTAGTTGTCAGTGCTCAGAACACACTTTGGTTATTATTTCTATTGCAGTAGGTCGACCAGGTAGAGATCCTTGTGCAGACAGAATGACCATGTTTATACTAGCTACGTTTATGATGTGCCTTGTGGCTGCCACTGTTGGGGAGAACCACTGGGCATTGCTTGTAGCAGGATCGAATGAGTACTACAATTACAGACATCAGGTAAGCCGAGTTAACTCTTTCTGTTCGAGAAGATTTTTTTTTTCATCTACAGACGTGTAAAGATAGAAAGAAAGGGGGCAAAGGTTAATAACCAGCATCATCATCGTCATCAGCATTACAAGATTTGCCACATGACATAGGAGCTTCAGTCTGTCCACGGATCTCCTTCCTTGTTGTTCTGTGTCAACGTTATTGATGACATTACTACATGCCATTGTCTAAGACCATCAAGCATTATGTCTTTCGATCTATCTCTGCCTCTTTTACCGTCTACCTTTCCAGCCATCAAGGTGTTCTCTAATGGCTTTCTCCTCGCTGTGTGTCCAGATACACTCTCTGCTTCTTTTCATTGATGTAGGTGTAAATAATGTGCTGGCTTCATTATCCTCTTCCAGGCAGTCGTTGTTAGTTTGCTCGTTGCCTCTGCCGTCCAAGTGTGAATCAGGAATTACATTTCACCATGAAAACAATGCCTCGGTTAGATAATTTTGCGGCCCTTATTTTTGAGTGTGCAATTACTGATGGTTTTTCACGACAACATACTACGATACGTGTGGTCATATTCTTGTACAACTGAAAAGTCTGCGCATTTTGTTTTTCTCCTTTATTTCTTGCATTTTTATAACTTTACTGTACCATCTCCATCTATCTGTGTATGCATCGACTGATAACATTTTAAATTTAAATATTGAGCACAACCCACTACTGGCAACGCTGATCGTATTCTGGTATGAACCTAAGGCCCATCCACGTCAATATGGAAGCACTATACTCGAGTTTTGCTCTCGTTTGAGCTCGTCAGTAGTGCATATCCCTGACCGGATCCGGAAACAAGCCCCGGATCACTGGCGTGTGAAGCGGGTGTGTAACCATGCTATGTAAAATCAGGACATAAATTAAAGTAAAATTGTTTTGAAGATACATCTTTCCAGTAGCAACATTCGAATGTTAGCCATAGACCATTTTGCAATCCATTCATCATGTGTCATGCCGGAAAGCGTTGGCGGTCATGACTCGCCATTTGACTCGATCACCAGAGTCGTGGATCAGGTCAGTGTTCTTGTCTCGGCCATGCCATGTGGTCAAACCATCCGGGTATTTACTTCTTGGTCTTCCCCTTGGTCTGTTTCCTTCGATCTTGCCAGTTGTTACCAAGTTCTCCAATTCATTTCTTCTCATAATATGTTGAAAAAGTTTGACTGTCTACGTCTAATTTCTCTAATCAATTTACGATTTTCATTTGTTTCTTGTAGTGCTTGATCATTGGTTTTTCTGTCTGTCTGTGGTATTGCAATTACTAAAGAAAAACACTGGGACTTATGAACTGAAATGTTTATTGAAAAGCCCTTAGACTATCATGGACAAAGAAGAAGCATAACTGTCATACTATAGGTCACAGTAGTTGGAAGGAACAGTGACGGTAGGCTTGGTTCCTGGAAGATGAGGTCAGCAATCACGAATATGGAAACATAACAATTCAGACATCTTGCTCATGAACATAGTTAAGTCGACAGATCATCCTCATTGCACATTGGAACCATTTAGTCCATAGCTCGGATCCCCTCCTCAGCAAATCCCGCAGCGTGTAGCGGCTCACAACACCAGTTCTGTGTTGGTTTATTAATCCTCTGTGGCTTCACGCATAGTGTTCTTGTTTGGCCACACCTCTTTTAACTTGCTGTTCTCGCAATCTGACATGAACATACTTGAGGCAAGAGACATGGCAACGTATCGAGAGTCTTCTCAGCGGGCCCTAGAGCACCTGCTAGATGAGATGATTATTATCTATAACATGTACTAGTTCTTGCCAGCACAGCCGAAGTGTTTGTCATACAGTGTGGTCCTTAGTTCATTGCTTTCCATGTTCATCTTGTATTTTACAGGCTGACATCTGCCACGCTTATCATGTCGTTCGCAATCACGGAATTCCCGACGAGCGCATTGTCGTTATGATGTATGACGACATTGCCCACGATCCTATGTAAGTTCATGAGGTCAATTAGTCAATGAGTAGTCTATCTTAATAGCATTAAATATGTCGCCTTATCCCGTTTTGAAAATGTCTTTTCTTGAAGTCGTCTTAATTCCCATTCTTGACGTCTTTCATTTGCTTCTCTTTGCGTGTTTGTTGACTGTCGTCCTTTTTTTCCTCTCTCCAGAATTATCCTTTTACGTTATTATGTATGAAATATTCTTTGGACAGCCACAATGAGTAATGTCAATGTTCTGTAAGACGCTTAGTTACAAAGACAACTTATCATATGATGTTTACATCAGAAAAAGGCAAAGTCACAAAGACAACTTATCACAACCATCAGAAAGAGGCTAAGTGACAAAGAAAACTTATCACAACCATCAGAACGAGGCTAAGTCACAAATACAATTTACCACAAACAACAGAAAGAGGTCACAGAGACAACTTATTACAAACATCAGAAAGAGGCTAAGTGACAAAGATAACTTATCACAACCATCAGAACGAGGCTAAGTCACAAATATAATTTACCACAAACAACAGAAAGAGGTCACAGAGACAACTTATTACAAACATCAGAAAGAGGCTAAGTGACAAAGATAACTTATCACAACCATCAGAACGAGGCTAAGTCACAAATATAATTTACCACAAACAACAGAAAGAGGTCACAGAGACAACTTATTACAAACATCAGAAAGAGGTCACAGAGACAACTTATCACAAACATTAGAAACAGGCAATTTTAATTCATTGGCCATATTATGAGAAGAGACATAAATCGAACATTTTGCCACAGCTTGAAAGATTTCTGCACCAAAAAAAAAAAGAGATATAGAAAGGCATCGATAGACCGTTCTTGATAATGTTTTGTGATGGCACGAAAAGGTGTCGGCACAAGAACTACTACATGCTATTGGAGATCCAAGATATGGAGAAGCATAATCACTGACACCAGTTGACAAGGCACTTAATGATGATCTAAGAAGTAATGTAAGAAATAAACATATGCATCTGTACAGTGTCTACATTACAATGAATGAATCACCAAAAAACGAGAAGTAGATTGTGAGCTTTACTAAAACACGATCACATGAAACAAAATGGACGTTGCAGGCTAAGCCTTCGTCAACACAGAACAATCAAACACAAACCGACACAAAGCTACATGAGACACACTATATAACAATATTAAGGGTACTTATCTGAATCTGTATCCTAGTTTGGAGTGACTGACAACATTACAAAGCACAACTTGGAGGTTAAAGAATTGTATGGACTCCCAGGTCGGCCCAGCCTAAAATGGGTACGAGGAAATGTTATAGGCAGTAAAAGCGACCATCGTGATATTTAAGGCATCAGCACTCGAGTACTGACTGGTGTACACAAATACGGGACTAGAACTCGAGTACAGACTGGTGTACACATATACAGGACTAGCACTCGAGTACTGACTGCTGTACACAAATACGAGAATAGCACTCGAGTACTGACTGGTGTACACAAATACAGGACTAGCACTCGAGTACAGACTTGTGTACATAAATACGGGACTAGAACTCGAGTACTTACTTGTGTACACAAATACGGGACTAGAACTCGAGTACAGACTGGTGTACACATATACGGGACTAGAACTCGAGTACTTACTTGTGTACATAAATACGGGACTAGCACTCGAGTACAGACTTGTGTGTGTACATAAATACAGGACTAGAACTCGAGTACAGACTGGTGTACACATATACGGGACTAGAACTCGAGTACTTACTTGTGTACATAAATACGGGACTAGAACACGAGTACTTACTTGTGTACATAAATACGGGACTAGAACTCGAGTACAGACTGGTGTACATAAATACGGGACTAGCACTCGAGTACAGACTGGTGTACATAAATACGGGACTAGAAATCGAGTACTTACTTGTGTACATAAATACGGGACTAGAACTCGAGTACTTACTTGTGTACATAAATACGGGACTAGAACACGAGTACTTACTTGTGTACATAACTACGGGACTAGCACTCGAGTACAGACTGGTGTACATAAATACGGGACTAGAACTCGAGTACAGACTGGTGTACATAAATACGGGACTAGAACTCGAGTACTTACTTGTGTACATAAATACGGGACTAGAACTCGAGTACAGACTCGTGTACATAAATACGGAACTAGCACTCGAGTACAGACTGGTGTAAATAAATACGGGACTAGAACTCGAGTACTCACTTGTGTACATAAATACGGGACTTGAACTCGAGTACTTACTTGTGTACATAAATACGGGACTAGAACTCAAGTACAGACTGGTGTACATAAATACGGAACTAGCACTCGAGTACAGACTGGTGTACATAAATACGGGACTAGAACTCGAGTACTTACTTGTGTACATAAATACGGGACTAGAACTCGAGTGCTTACTTGTGTACATAAATACGGGACTAGAACTCGAGTACAGACTGGTGTACATAAATACGGGACTAGAACTCGAGTACTGACTGGTGTACACAAATACGGGACTAGAACTCGAGTACTTACTTGTGTACATAAATACGGGACTAGAACTCGAGTACAGACTGGTGTACATAAATACGGGACTAGCACTCGAGTACTTACTTGTGTACATAAATACAGGACTAACACTCGAGTACTGACTGGTGTACACAAATACAGGACTAGCACTCGAGTACTGACTGGTGTACACATATACGGGACTAGCACTCGAGTACTTACTTGTGTACATAAATACGGGATTAGCACTCGAGTACTGACTGGTGTACACAAATACGGGACTAGAACTCGAGTACTGACTGGTGTACATAAATTCGGGACTAGCACGCCTCAACGGTTGTAAAAGAGTCCTTTATTTAGACACTAATAAAAGCCACATTGTAGTAAACTGGTCTTGTAGTAACGCCAGTCTCCCTGGCCAAGGTGTTAGCGATATTGTTTGTAATCCCGTATATCCACTTGGGGAAAACAGCAGCTGCGAGAATTGGCAGCGGTACGCGCCGCGCTGGTAACTTACTGGGGTATGTGAGCCGATCGTTCAGAAAGCAATGACAAACTACTGAACGTAAAAACTTACCTAGTACATCAACAGCAGCTGAAAAATTCTGGTGTTGACTGCAACGTCCTGTAAGGGATATGCAACTTTTTTTATTTTTTTTAATTATTCTTGTGGAAATTTTCCGGGAAGCCTTGGGGATGTGGTTTTATAGAAGAATGCTGAAAATTAACTGGATAGCCAAAATGAGCAATTTTTACATTTAGAATGAAGCTGAGTCGCAAAGACAACTTGTTACAAACATCAAAAAGAAGCAGTCAGTCATCGTTTATTGGCCACGTTGTCATCATCATCATCAAGTGCCGTGCCGGCTGGCGTAGGCGTTCATGGCTCTCCATAGATCTCGGTCTTTGGTTTTCTGGTTCAACTCTGGTGCTGATATTCCTCCATGCCACCGTCTCAATCCATCCAGCATCACTTCTCTTGGTCTACCTCTGCCTCTCTTCCCCTCGATCTTTCCAGTTGTTACGATGTTCTCCAATGCCTCTCTTCTCATCACGTGACCGAAGAAAGATGTTTGTCTCTGTCTTATTGTTGTATATAATGTTCTAGTTTCATTAGCCTGTTTCAGGCAGTCGTCGTTAGTTACTCTGGCAGTCCAAGGAATTCGCAACATTCGTCTCAGGAACCACATCTCTGTTGCTTCTAATTTCTTCTTAATTTGTTTATTTACGTTCCAAGATTCACTGCCATACAGCAAAACTGGTTCTACATAGCATTTCAGCACTCTCTTTCTTACATTCAGTGATAGTGACTTATTGCATAAGATACTCTTCATTTTCTGAAAAGCGGCTTTTGCCTGCCCTATTCTACTCCTAATCTCTGTTGTACATCTTCCATCTGATGTTATAAATGCCCCTAGGTATCTAAAATTATCAACTTGGTTAAGGATTTTCCCTTCTATTTCTATGTCACATTTTGGTGTCACCATTTTCTTTGATATTACCATTGTTACTGTTTTCTTGATATTCAAGGAGAGTCCTTTCCTTGCACTCTCTGTTACTACAACGTCTAATAATTGTTGTAGGTCTGTTGAATTAAAAAAATAAAACGGACAAACGGAAAAAAATTTGCGGAAAGAGAGATAGAGGAAGTCAGCGTGAGAAGATTCTTGATAGTCTTACGTCACGGCACGGAAGGGTGTCAACACTAGAACTGAACCATGACGTCGGAGATCGCAATTTATGGAGAGGCATGATCGCCCACGCCACGCGGCAGGTGACTGGATGATGATGATGATGATGATGATGATGATGATGATGATGATGATGATGATGATGATGATGATGATGATGATGATGATGATGATGATGATGATGATGATGATATAATTCTGCAGTAAGCATCCAATAGATGCAGCTAAATATGACAGGCAATACATAGTGCAATCTATTGTTTGTGACTTTGCTTGTCACTAAAATAGGTAGAGTTAGTTAGTTAGTCGCAGTTCCAACTTCACAGCAACGGGTCGTCCCCATTATGCTCCGTTTCTGTGCCAGTGAATATCACACAAAATGCTCCCACTGCCCAATGTGAAAAGTGGAAAAGACAGGAGTCTCGACAAACAACAGCCCGCACAGATACACTGTGCATAATGCCGCCACCAGAATGTCAACACAATAGTCCCCCACAAAGCACCCAGTTCATTTCTGATGGAATCGGCAGTCATTTTCCCATCTGGATGTTTCCTAGATGTTCACCCACACAGTCCACGAAATACAGTTCATCGTCGATGGCAGTGGCAGTCAAACAATAGGTAGAGTGATATACACAAGCACACACATACACAAACACACAATCACACAAACACACACATACACACGCATGCACATACACACTCTGTGATGGAGAGATTCTGTAAAACGTAAATAACTGCTTTGATTTATATTTTCTATTTCAGAAATCCCTTCCCAGGTACAATCATAAATCGCCCAGGTGGACCCAATGTTTATCTAGGAGTGCCCAAAGACTACACTGGAGATGTAAGGTGATCTGCTACTGTTACTGTTGTTGACCTTAAATCACTCCCTACTGGGTTGACTCACGGGTGCTCAGTCTTTTCCAGAAGTTGTTGAAGAAATGTGTAGGTTCTGTTTGTTTATGGCGTAGGCTGGATGTGCAAGTACCCGTCTCTGTCATACGTCCGCTAATGCCGGTTCCAGTCTCAGTTCTAAATTGTCTATTCTGTGTTAATTTAAAAAAAAACTCGCTTAAACGTTGACAGGGTCGAATTCATTGCACCGGGATTTTATCCCATATGGCTCGGTCTCTTTCCGCAGCACAGAAAGCGTCGCAAAAAGCATGAACTCCGTAGCTTTAGTGACGACCCACAGGAGTCTCCGAAAAACTGCACTCCTCAACCGAAGGACGCGGCCCTGAATCGAACTCACAACCTTCGGAGCCCGAGCCAAACGGCTTGATCACTTCGCCACGGAGACTCCCGAATTGTATTAATCCAATAAAATACATGCCCTCACCATTATTTTGAACATCCTCATTCGGTCTCCTATCTTCATACAGCTCTTCCAGATATTCCGTCCATGTATTGACTACATCATCTTGTCCCATCAATATTGCACCTTTCCTAGATTTTAAACATCCAGTAGTGTTTCGTGTTTTCCTACCTGTTATTGTTGTTATTTGTTGATACATGGAATGTAAGTCTTTTCAATAATTTGTCCGAATTTCAATGCTCTGCTGATTCAGCCACACTTCCTTAGCCACTGTGCATTTGTTTAATATTTCTTTATGTATTTGTTGATTCAGCCATAACTTCTTTAGCCACATTGCATTTGTGTACTATTGCTTTATGTATTATTCTTCTTTGTCTTGTATGTTTCTTGCTTCTGTCGTCCATCATCTGCAAATTTTCATCTGTCATCCATTTTCTTTTGCAATTCTATGTTTAGGTAGAATTATTTCTTTTGACGTCTGGTGAATTGATTCCCGCGATATGTCCCATTGTTCATCAATAGTTTGTATTATCTCAATGGCATTATATCTTTTCTTTGCAGTTACATTGTACCTTTCTCTAATTCCTGTGTCTGTTCTAAGTAATGCTAGATCTAAATGGATGTTCTTTGCGATTTTGTGTTTAAGTGGAATGATTTCTTTTGATATCTGGTGAATAGACTCCCGCGATACGTCAAGTTGTTCATCAATAGTTTGTATTATCTCCACGGCATTATATCTTTTCTTTACAGTTACATTGTATCTTTCTCTAATTCCTGTGTCTGTTCTAAGTAATGCTAGATCTAAATGGATGTTCTTTGCGATTTTATGTATGGTTAATTCTTAACCTCATCGTTCCTATGACTGAAACATGATCATTCTATCCCTCTGCTCCTGGCCTAATTTTTGCTCCTACTGAACTGCTTCTGGATCTCTTTGGAATCCGTGTGTAGTCAATTTGGTCGCAAATTTTATCTCCAGAGTTTTTCCACTGATACGATCATCGAGGATGGTGTTTCAACCAGTTGTTATCTACTACTATATAATTGATATTCTGCCCATGCTATTGATCTGAATAACATCAGTATAATTTATAACCATTTATGAACTAATGTTAGTTGAAGATACAATAACAAATGAAACAACATATTTAAGGATGTTTGAGTTTAGATTCACAACTCCGACGTGTTTACAATCAGTTAGTTAGTTAGTTAGTTAGTTAGTCGACAGATCATCCTCGTTGCACATCGGACCATTCAGTCCATAAGTGCTCGGATCCCCTCCTCAGCAAATCCCGCAGCGTGTAGCGGCTAACGACGCCAGTTCTGTGTTGGTTTATCAATCTTCTTTGGCTTCCTGCGTAGTGTTCTTGTTTGGCCACCCCTCTTTTAATTTGCTGCTCTCGCAGTCTGGCCATTGTTGTAGATTCACAGTCATCACTTGGTTCTTGCAAAAGTCTCACTTCTCGTAGAGCATTCAGAATGTCAGCCTGGTCCATGGCGCGTCCGCCCTCAACAGTAGCCTCAACTGCGAGCTTGTCAGCCCGCTCATTTCCTTGTACTCCCGCATGCCCTGGCACGAAGATGAAACTAATCTTTGCCAGCCGAGACCGCTTCAGAGGCAGCAACCATTCTCTTCGGATCGACCCCTCCTCTATCCTCTTGATCATGTTCATTGAGTCGCTAAGGAAACAAGCCCTAGTGAATGTCTGTGTCTCGAGCCATGTTATTGCTTTACTTACTGCCATGACTTCCATGGTCAGGCTACTTGTGGTTTCAGTGAAAGCACCAGAGTCCTCCTTCACAATTCTCCCTCCGGCCCGAGCTGTAAAGGCCCATGAGCTTCTCACATGTCGGATGACCGACCCATCTGTGTAGATGACCGCGTCACTGTCTAGCGAATTCTCGAAAATCAACGCTTGTACTTCAGCCTCAACAGCAGCCGGATTTTCTTGTCTGCATTTTCTATCTAGTTGGATGCAAACTGAAAAGGATGTGCAGAAGTCTGTTGGCACTTGCACCCACTCCTCGCCAGGTTCTAAGTCCTCAAGTGAAAACACCTGTTGAAGAATGTCCTCGGCTTGACCCATCCACGACCGTCCTCTTTTTAACCTGCTGCCCTTCACCTTCCTAATTTCACTATGCAGTGGATGCTGTGTGTTTGCGTTAATTCTGAGGTAGGCGCGTGCCCTGCAAACTTGCATTCTCTCTTCAATGGTTGGAAAATCAAGAAGGTAGCGCATCGCCCTGCATGCTGTATCTCTTGTACATCCAAGAATAATGCGCATAGCTTCATTCTGTATCCTTTCCATCCTTTCTATCTGCTTATGGCTGACAGTCAGGATTGCCATTGCATACTCCAAAATAGACATGACCAGCCCCTCGTACAGAAGACATAGATTGCGCTGCTCACAGTTTGCTGCCGCCATCACCCGCATCGCTGCCAAACCCCGCTTGGCCTTTGTTATCACCTGGTCTATGTGCACATTATAAGCAAGGCTTCGATCAAACCGTATCCCCAGGTAATTCATTGCCTGCGTTCTTTCCACCGTCTCTGAACACAGCATTACAGTTGGTGTTGGATTGTTGACAATATGATTATTCAACGAGAACCAAGTCACTGTTGCCTTTGTTGGGTTGACCATTGCCCCAGCTTCATCACACCAAGTACTTATGCGATTGAGTTCGGTTTGTAGCTCCACAGCAACCTCCTCTCTATCCTTACCCTGACGATACACTAAAACATCATCGGCATATCACAATGTCCTGCCAGGTCCAGTGATCTGCTCACTGGTGATTCTCACTGTGTAGGCGTTGAACAGTACCGGAGATAATGGTGATCCCTGTGGTAGGCCAGGATATATTGTTGTTGGTTCCGAAGTCTAACTGCCACATCTAAAAACTACTTTCCGTTGGAAGAGAGCTGCAGCGATCCAACTAAGGAGGAATGGACTTACGTTTAGTTCAAGAAGCTGAAACATTAAAAAATCCAGTGGTACTCTGTTGTATGCGTCCTCAAGATCAATCGCTGCAGCAACGGTTTCAGTGCCTGAGTGGAAACCTTCATAGACATCATGGGCAAAGACTGCTGCATTGGTCCAGGTTTCTCTTTTTGGACGGTACCCACCCAGAGTAGGTGGGAAAACACCTTGCCTCTCTAGTTGGCTTGATATTTTCCTGGCAATTACCTTCTCCAGCAGCTTGCCTATTGTATTCTGCATGGTTATAATTCGATATCCCTGAATTTTCTTGTGGTCTTTGTCAGGCTTCGGCAAGGGAATCAGATAGCTGTGTAACCATTCCTCCTTGATGCTAGCACTCCCTATACTGTTGTTGTACATGTCTGCTAGTTTCTCTAGCTCATTGTCGGTACACCTATTTATGTCGTCGTATCTTATGCCATCAGGACCTGGAGCACTGTTTTTTGATCGTCGAAGCACAGCCTTGATTTCTTGCACTGTCACTGTGTCTTCATCCGAAGTGTTCTGGGCCTTGCATCTGTCTGAGGTGACCTCCTTGGCCAGATTCCGGCCTCCCATGTCTGTCTGGTTGCTCTGCTCAAGGTAGCGTTCAAAGAGGGCTTTGCCCTTGTCCTCGTCAGTCCTCTGCCAGATGAGGTCAGCACCTTGGAAGTCAGAAATGCTCTTATTCTTGACTACACCACTCATGCTTTTATGTAGTCGCCAGAACAATTTCAGTGACTTGTCTGTGCTTACTCTTTGACACACCTCTGCCCATTTTTCGCTTTTAACCACCGTGACCAGTTTTTTGAAATAGCTTACTTTTGTGTGCATCTCTCTTTCTAAGTGCAAGCAGGGACTAGGATGGCCAGCTCTGTTCTTCTTGGCATTTTGCCATCTCCTTACAGCACTACGCTTATCCACCCAAGCCTTCTCCACCTCGAAACTCCACCACGGTGGCTGCTCCCAGCTTTTTTTCCTTTTCTTCCTGCCCTGAAACGTTCTGCGCTTGTCACGTCTTATTTTACTCACCACATCTTGCCCTGTACTGTCATACTGGAACGTCTTTACCTTTAGCTTGTGCTGCCTGGTTCTGCCTTTCTCCACCAATATGCTGCATGGGTGGTGGTCGCTGCCATGGTGTCCTAGGACACCCCATCTACACACTGTAGTGAGTGAAGGTGAAACTAGCGCCAGATCAATAGCACTGTCCTCATCGCCTGGACGGCTTGCTGTCCTGGTGACACAGCCACTGTTGATACAAACCAGGTCGATGGTTTCCAGTGCAGTCTCGAGCTCCTCCCCTTGTGTATTGGAGGAAGTGTTTCCCCATGATCTGCCTTTAGCGTTGAAGTCACCACAGAAAATAACATTTCTCTCGTGGCCTAATATGCCACTTAAGCACTGCCACTTCTGGGCGTCCACACTCGCATTGCGGGCATAAACATTAACCAACACGAATGGTGTACTGGAATGAACTCTCAACGCCTGTATTTGTATATCGTCACTGTTCCAACTGGACATGTCTAGCTCTGACGCCACCATGCTGTCGCGAACGAGAATCGCCGTTCCCAGATGTCGTCTGTTATAGAAACATTTGAAGCCGGCAATTCGGAGTAGCTGATCGCCCAGTCTCGTCTCCTGGAGTGCTACAATGTCGTTCCTGTAAACTAGGGTTTCTAAAATAGAGCCCCGTTGTTTTACACTGGCACAGTTCCAATATAGAATACGGATGTTCCTGAGTCCTAGACGGTGACACTTGAGTCTAAAACGTCTCAAGCCACCGCGCTTACCTGGCTTCTTTTTCCCTGCGCGGCTACCACGCCGCTTCGGTATGTTGACTGCTGATCGTTCGGAAAACACACGTTGTTCCGCCATGTTGAAAAAACGTAAACACTGACTTTTGATTGAGAACCACACACGCTGCTGAAAATTCACTCAAGGATGGCTTCGCTCGATGCACGAACTCCGTAGCACCCGCGCAGATCTTGAGTAGAAACTCCTGGTTTTACATCCTGGCACACCAATTACACGCAAGAAATGAATAAATCCATCCCTTACGCGAAAAAGTTAACGAACACAAAACAACACGACCGTCCGTCGCCATCTTGAAACCGGAAGTCGTGTGTTACAATCAGTGTGTTACTGAAACCATCATCATCTACACATGTGGACGTTTGCTGAGAGACCCGGGGCACCTATTCGCTTGCCTGGAATGTTGGGATGTGGATTCTCAGAGACAAAGAAACCTTCATGGTTCTGGTGTACATACATGTGGCTCTTTGCTGGCGCTACAGAGTTTGTGCACTGAGCTGGTATTTTTCTAGAGCTTTCTGAAAAAGATCGGACCGTTGATAGTTTCAAGTAGAATAAAGATAATCTTTGAAATGTATTAATCAAACTGGGACATTGAAATTAAATCATTTTAGTTGTAGCCATTGTTTAACGTAAGATATTCATACAGAATGGTTTCAGTGAATTTCCTGTATTGAGGTAGATAAAACGTGGTTTCTTGTTATTTTGCAGGATGTGACCCCAGATGTGTTTTTGAAAGTTTTAAGCGGTGATTCTGAAGGAGTAAAGAAACTTTTAGGCCGTGAGGGAAAGGTCATTAAAAGGTAAGAAAACAGTTTTCTTGGATAAAACCAATCTCTGTTTGTAAACATACTCATACATCTAAGAACGTTGACATCGCAGAACGTGCTGTATTTGGTCAGTTTAACCTCTGTGAATACCGACAAACAGTTCATTGTTAAATTGTTCTCATAAAAATATATAAAGAGCTCTTTTCAAAGGCTGGAGATAGCCCCGTACTAGCCCCATACTTGTATAGACCAATAAATGACTGGATGGGGGAAATGTAAAACATGACATCCGCCGCCTGCACTTCCGGTGATATTTCCACGTAATCATTTAGGCTGGGACCACCTGGGAGTCCAAGTTAATTTAAAAACAAAATCCACGCCTCGTTGAGAATGAGATTCGAGCAAAGGACTATCAAGTGTGCTGGTCACTCTACTACCGCGGCTCCCAGTTGACTCATGCGCTTATTAAAATATACTGGAGGTAATAGTTGAAGGCAGTCAAGAAGGACTAGGCAGCGATGCAATGGTGGAAGATGAAATCATGTGATAAACACTAGTCTGTTATGTTTTATCGCGCAATCGATAAACATACAACCATTGGTCAAAAGCAGCCATCCCCCATTGTGAAGATGACACATGATTTAATCACAGTAGTGATAATAGTAACGCGATAAGATTATCACAAGCAACAGACAGTGATAATTCAAAGTAATTAGTGTCAAGAATAAAGGAAAAGGAGAAACAGTGGAACAGTCACTTTTAAAAGAACATGATCACACACAGTGCCGTCTTTAGTAAAGACAATCAAATCAATCATGTGCCATGCCGTAAAGCGTGGGCGGTCATGACTTGCCATTTCACTCGATCACCAAAGTCGTGGATCAGCTCAGTGTTCCTGTCTCGTCCATGCCATGTGGCCAAGCCATCCAGATATTTTCCTCTCGGTCTTCCTCTTGGTCTGTTCCCTTCGATCTTGCCAGTTGTCACCAAGTTCTCCAATCCATTTCTTCTATAACATGTCCAATAAATGTTGACTGTCTACGTCTAATTTCTCTAATGAATCTATGATTTTCATTTGTCTCCTGTTGTACTTGGTCATTGGTTTTTCTATCTGTTCATGGTATTCTTTGCATTTTCCTCAGAAACCACATTTCTGCAGCCATCAGATGTTTTTCAGCTTGACTGCACATTGTCCAAGTTTCACATCCATACAAGAGAACAGGCTCTATGTATCCCCTCAACACTCTTTTTCTCGTTTCAATTGACATCTTGTTATTGGTCAGAATGTTTTTCATCTTGCTAAAGGCTACATTCGCCATGGCGATTCTTTTTCTAATCTCTTCAAGGCATCTCCCATCAGATGTTATGACTGTTCCGAGATAATTGTACCGATTCACTTGTTGAAGAATATTTCCATTTACTTGTATATTACATTGTGGTACTTCGTTCTTCCTAGAGACAAGCTGACATTAATATATAGAGATGGGTATTTAAACAGTTAACATGAAAACATGAGGGTACTTATCTAATCAAAGTCAAGCTGATACTAATGTACAGATAGAATATGTACACATTTACCATGAAAATATCATTGTACACATCTGACCATGGGATGAGTCCAAAAGCAAGACCCGTTTTATACTTTTTAACTTTAATTAAAGCAGCACTAGATTTTATTAGTAAGCAGCAAGTCAAATGGTAGGTTACCAGTCAACAGCATGCCACAACAAGCAATGATGTACAGACCAGATGGAAACAGAGGAAGAGGCCGACCACGTAAACGTTGGACGGAGGGAATAGCAGAATCCATGGGAGTGTCGATAAATGAAGCCCATAATCGGGCACTCTCAGGAAGTTTATACTTCACCTCGACACCGCAAGGTACAAGAGGAACATGACGAGATGAGATGAGATGATGATGAGATGAGATGAACTTTAATTATTGACAAAACAATATAAAAACACTGAGGGAGACTACGTGGTGAGGTGCTCACACCGCCTGCCTAGCGGTCCGAAGGTCATAGGTTCGATTCCGGAATGTGTCGTTCGGTTCGTGAGTGCAATTTTCTCAAAGACTATTGGGAGCCGTCACTGGAGCTACGGAGTTCATGCTTTGCGCAATTTATCGACAGGACACCCTGCAAAAAGATACCGAGCCATATGGGTAAACTAGGTGCAATGAAGTCGATCATCCTGCTTTTTAAACCTGTGTTTTTGTCAACATACCGCCCTCAAGCTTTTGAAGTGTGACCTCAGGTAACCCTATTGCATAGTAATCAGTGTTACAACCACATATGAGAACAGTTGCGCTGCTGCAGTGGCTAACACGATTGTCCACAAGGCAGATGGCCAGGTGTTCGAATCACCAACGAGGCGGGGAATTTTCTGTTAGATCTAACCAGTCTAAAATGTGCACCAGAAAATTTGGATTTCTGAGATAGATTCAGAACGCACATTTGTTATGTGTGCATTATTCGACCCTGGACATTTTCAACTGTGACGATGCTATGTTCACAATACACATAGATCTGTCACTGTGGTTTAAAACTACATCAGCAATGTGGTTTCATCCTCGTAAACTTTAATTTCCAACACATAATAATCATTTAATCAGCCAGCTATTCTGAACCTCTTGAAACTGCCTAATTTAGGTAATGACAGTCTTAGTCCATTTGCACAAGTTGTCTGTGACACATGAACTAAACTGATCTATTTTATTCACAGTGGGCCAGAAGATCGCATATTCGTCAATTTTGCAGACCATGGCGCCGCAGGCATGCTGCTATTCCCCAATGGAATGGTAAGACATTAGTGTAACTGATGGAACATTTAGTCAATACGTCATAAAGTTATAACAGGGCACTATGGTGGTAGATGGAGCCCCGGTAACGAATCGCTAGCTCGCTTGACTTCCTTCCTGACAGTCACGTATTACAATCGTATCGAGGTGGATTTAATCACCATTGACCTGGACTCTCGGTTCGACTTAGCTTGAAGTGTGTACCAGCAAATGACGTGAAAATTAAAGCCGCAGGCCTGATAGAAACCACAACATTCATTCATTTATTCAGTGGCATGTCCTTTCCAGAACCTCGCTCCCATAACAACCCTCCGGAAAACCTCTCGTTCATAAGCAAGATGTCCCGCGTCCGATACACTCATCTGGAGATCATCCGCCACATCCTGCACCCATCTTGTCTTTGGCCTTCCTCTTCCTCTCTTCTCAGGCATATACCCCTCCGTTATTGTTCTCCCCAAACTTTCATGACGTTTCAAGTAACCAAAATGTCTCAATTTTCTTTGTTTTATCGTCTTTAATAGCCAACCCTCTTCAATATTCAGCTCTTGAAGTATGGATGCATTTGCTCTTTTCTTTACCCAAGACATTCTTAGAACTCGTTTATAACATTTATATTCAAAAGCATGTATGCGCTGTTCAGCTTGTTTAGTAAGTGTCCGGGTCTCACAGGCGTATGTTGCAATGGGAAAGATGCATGCTCTTAAAAATCTAATTTTTGTAGTTTTATGTGTCTCACTCCATAATTTATTCAGTTGTTTTAGTCTTTGAAGAACAATTGATAGTCGTCGTTTAATTTCTTTCATTTTGTCACTAATGTTAGTAATCAATGACCCAAGAAATTCGAAACCACATCACTCATCAAATATTAATTGGTCTATAAATAATATGGGGATGGCACCATTTTATCCAGTACGCCTCAAGGAGTGTATAGAGGATCTATATGTTTTATGTGTGTGATGTTAGAGCACTGACTGCTGCATACAGATATGGCTAGCACCATATATGCGGTATGTCTCAAGGCGGGGGAAATACCCTTAACTGTTACGTTTATGGTGGTAGAGCATTAGAGCACCATGCTTTTAGAACTGTCGCTTGTTAGGCCATGTAGAGAGCAATAAATCAGTATCATTAATTATAGGTATAAAAGCTTAATCAATTACATATTTAAGAAACTTTTTTAACGCTTTGATTAAGGGAAATGTTCTCATAATATGGCAGACATACCAGAAGAAACATATTCATGTATTTTACAAAATTTGATTTTCTAAGAAAACTGTCTCATTAACAATAACATGTCTCATAAAGAAACACACGTTGGCCAATTGAGGCACTACAATGAGTTTGTGACAACAGTGAGAGAAGAGGGTCTTGCAGCAGGAATATGGACACAGTACATTGCAGACACCTTCGACAAGAAGGTGCAGAAAACGGGAGAAGTGACAGAAGAAGGACCAGGACATTGCAGACACCTTGGGGAAGGAGGTGCAGAAGACGGGAGAAGTGTCAGAAGATGGATCAGGACATTGCAGACACCTTGGGCAAGGAGGTGCAGAAGGTGGGAGAAATGACAGAAGATCGAGAGCCAGTTCAGCGGGCCGTGATGCGAACGACGTTCTACAAATGACCTTTTACATGATTAGGATTAAGGGAAACAGCTACATCTATTTGTAAATCAGATTTATGTTTTATAAGAGTAACCTTTGAATTATGTTTACCTCCTGGTTAGCTATATGCAGATGACCTCCACAAGACAATCAAGACTATGCACACGAACGCACAGTACAAGCAAGTGAGTACATTGTGATACTGTTTGTACTTGGTCCTTATTTTTCCAAGGTAATTTGAATCGTAAACAGTATTAAGAGCCTATGCCACAACACCAGAATACAAATTAAAGTATCATTACTGAGAACATGCATCCTTGGTCATGGATTATTTCACAATCTTTAAGTCAACAAATCGAGGCGTTTAAACTAAAATGTGACAGTAAAGTTCTTAGAATGTCATGGACAAATCAGGAAAACATATACCGACATTGTACAAGATATTATGGTGGAAGAGAACTGACTGATAAATATCAAGATGTCTCAGAAGCTGAAATACGTTAGTAATATTAGACCTCACAGACGTGTACACAGAACAGTGATGGAAGGCATAGATCCTGGAACAATAGGCGGGGGTCGTCCGGTGTGGAGATGGACACAGATAGTGCAGATATCACGGGCAGGAACCTGTGTGAGGTGAATTTCTGGTAAATGATTGAGAATCGTCATAGAGAGAGAGAGAGAGAGAGAGAGAGAGAGAGAGAGAGAGAGAGAGAGAGAGAGAGAGAGAGAGAGAGAGAGAGAGAGAGAGAGAGAGAGAGAGAGAAATAAGTAGAAATATTTATCAAAATAAAATGTATGAAATATTATATTCATAACTTTATGGCTTTGAAATGTATGTATAAATTTATATTTATATATGAAGTCGATCCTCTCGAATTTTAATGCAGTAATGTGTGGCTGCTGGTTTTCTAGTGACTGTCGCTTCCATCGAGGATGAACTGTATTTTCCGTGGAAGACTTTTGTGTTGGCATTCTGACAGCAGTACTAAGCACAAATGTACCTGTTCAGGCTGCTGGCTTGCCAAGACTCCTGTCTATTCCACTTTTCACATAGGGCAGTTAGGAGCAATTTGTGTGGTATTCACTGGCACAGGAACGAAGCATAATGCTGAGGACCAGTTGCCGTGAAGTTGGAGCCGCGACTAACTAACTAACTAACTAACTAATATTCAATATTTCTGACATTTTCGATGTCTTCATCGTTGATTGTGATTTTGTTATTGGCGTGTAGCTTTGTCCGTGGATATTAGTTCATATTTATTTTTTTTTTTTTAAGTTTGTTTATCACTTCGCACTATTTGATAAAAAGACTTTGTCATCTGCATAGCCGTGTTTTCTGTGTATTTCATATAACCATTGTTTCTATTTTCTTGATATTCAAGGACAGGCTTTATTTTCACACTCGATTACAACAAAGCTCAACCGTTTTTGCAGATCTTTTGCGTTTTCAAATATCAATAGCGTGTCATCTGCACATCGCGGATTGTTTATATATTAAAAATAACTTTCAGCTCGTATTTCTGGTCTACCTTCTATATCTCCTTATTATTTCGACATATCTTGCCTTATCTGTTTATCATTTCCCACTTCATTTCCCGTGTTATTGCTGCTACTTGTTTCGAGTAAATATGTTTTATTATTCTGAGATCTTAACCAGGAATTGTATTAGCCTCCAACTGTTGATCGTTTTGTCATGCTTCACTTTATCAAATGCATTGAGCCTATCACTTTTTAGTGAAAGAATATAGGTATTTCTGACGAGGTACTACTGTAGCATTAGACATTTAAGTGACGTTTCATTGTCATTCAATGACTTCTCTTAGGTAACAAATTTGTTTTCTTATTGGGGTCACCATATGCTGTCTCAAGCCAGATTAATGTCCCCGAGTGTGACTTCTAAAGTAACACGCCAAATTTCATAAACGAACATTGTTCAGTAATGGACATTTTCAATTGTTACGTTCACAGCCAACAAACTTAGTGGCAGTCATTGTGGCTCAAGTAAAATTGAGACCTTGTCAATAATGTTAAATTCAAGAAGGCCAACTTTCAAGATATCATGAATTATTGGAAGATGAGTGAACTATGCCGTGAACTTGTTGACACAACCTTATACAACCAGGCTAAGACATTGTGGGATGGAGTTACCCCTCACCCCCACCCCACAGCCTTTCTGTTCCTTGCCGAACTTGTCTTTGCAGTCAAAGTTTAAGTAATACAAGGCTTAGTTGACCCCGGCGACGAACTGGTTGCCAGCTGTTCAAATCCTGCCAGATAAGTGATCATAACTCAGTGTAGTATCCAGCTGTATACAACATAAGACACAGAATGTATAACTGCGTGCACTATCCCCTAACTGGTGATTGTATGTGTATACGGTGCTTGTCTCATGTTTGTATAGAACAATCGCCACTCTAAGTGTGATGTGGTCAATCGGCACTCTAAGTGTGATATGGTCAATCGGCACTCTAAGTGTGATATAGACAATCGGCACTCTAAGTGTGATATAGACAATCGGCACTCTAAGTGTGATATAGACAATCGGCACTCTAAGTGTGATGTGGTCAATCGGCACTCTAAGTGTGATATGGACAATCGGCACTCTAAGTGTGATGTGCTCAATCGGCACTCTAAGTGTGATGTGGTCAATCGACACTCTAAGTGTGATGTGGTCAATCGACACTCTAAGTGTGATATGGTCAATCGGCAGTCTAAGTGTGATGTGGTCAATCGGCACTGTAAGTGAGATGTGGTCAATCTCACACCGGGCGCCTATACCGTTCCTGGTACCCATTTTAGCCTGGGTGAATGTCACAACTCCAGCTCGATGAGTGTTCGAACAATGACCATCAGCCAGACAAACATGCCTGATAACCCCTGCGCTACGTCGGCTCCATAATCCATATAGTAATGTATTATTGCCGGTATCCCTGGCGAAGGATTTAAGGACGCTGTTCGTAATCCCGTATACTCACGTACGAAACACAGATGCGCGAGATTCGGCAGCGAAACGCATCGCATTGGTTTCTTACGAAAAGGTATGTGAGCCGGTCGTTCAGAAAGCCATGGCAAGCTACTGAACGTAAAACTTGCAAAGACATCAACAGCAGCTGAAAAATACTGTTGTTGACTGCAATGTCCTGTAAATAGGATATGAAAAAAAAAATTTATTATTGATGAATCACTTAATTTATTTGTAATATAACAGTATCTAACTTTACAATACAGATGGTGCTCTACATTGAAGCTTGTGAATCAGGATCCATGTTTGATGGCCTTCTGGAGTCTAACATTAGTGGTCAGCTTGATTTATTTCGCTTTCTAATGAACATGGCGATTACAAATGTGTCAATATTTCCTACAATTAAGTTTCATTTCAACAAATGTGTTTACGTCATCATCATCATCATGTGCCTAATCGATAAGCGCGAGCGGTCATGTTTCACCATTTCACACGATTACCTGAGTCGTGGTTCAGCTCTGTGCTTTTGTCTCGACCCTACCATGAGGCCAAGCCATCCAGGTATTTATTTATGTACCTTTCCCTTGTTTTTTTTTCCCTCAATCTTGCCACTTGTCACCAAGTTCTCCAGTTCATTTCTTCTCATAATGTACCCCAAAAATCTTGGCTGTCTACATCTAATTTCTCTTATAATCAGTTTACGGTGTTCAGTTGCGTCTTTTAGGACTTGCTTATTGGTTTTCCTATCTGTGCTTACATCTCATCTCTATCTGGTCTTTTTTCAGTTTTATTTGCATACATCTTCCCATTTTGAATGACTCAGCATCTTTTCTTTCATTGCTTTGCTAGGGACGCAGAGGTGTTTCCAAGACACCAGCGCCGGTTTCTATACTGGCTAAAACCTATTGACGCGTCCTCGTCGAACGTCCTGGGCAACAGGTCCCTTCGGAGTCCTGGCTAAAGTCAGCAGGATCGCCGATTCCTCCGAAGTCGGAGAGTGTCTGCCTGTACGGCGAGGAACCACCAGTCTGCACACCAATAAGCCAGACATGGGACAACGGATACTCACGCAAACCTCAGGTCCGGTATGACATCACACATACAGGACTTCACGTTGGAGCTCAAGCCAACGAACACAATCAAGCAAGCAAGCATTGCTTTGCTATAGTTGTTCAGTGTTTATATATTTAAAGACTTGACAATATAATCGCACCATCCTCATTATCATCATCATGTGCCATGCTGAGAAGCGTGGGTGGTCATGTTGATCGATCTCACACGATCGTCATGTAATCTACACAATTTGAAATAGTAAAAGTTAAAGTCAGAAACCACGAACATCCGTTACAAAAAATAACAACACTGTATATAGCAGTTGACTCCTTGGCGAAGGTGTTACGGACGCATACCTGCGTTCGAATCACAGCTGTGGGCGATTCAATAGCCTACCTTTGTATTTTATGAAACGGTATGGGTGTCGGTCGTTCAGAAAGCAATGACAAACTACTGAACGAAAACTTCACAGAAATTGCAGGAGTTTATTGCTACGTCCTTTAAACAACTTATTATTTTTTTTTATATACCAGGCATAACCCAGAAGGGTTAAATAGCATAGCGTTATTATAAATAAAAGTACTGTGCAATATTAATATTATAATATATGGAGGAAACACCCAAAATAAACATGAATTAGGAACAGGATTTGTCATCAAAAAAGAGTTATGGGGGAACGTTTTAAACTTTAAAGCTTTTAATGACAGGATTAGTAAATTACGAATAAAAGGTAAATGGAAAAATATAACGATGATTAATGTACATGCACCTACTGAAGAGAAAGAAGATGATATTAAAGAAGACTTTTATAATGATCTGGAAGATGTCTTAGAAGAAACCCCCAAACAGGACATACTGATTGTGCTGGGAGACTTCAATGCAAAAATAGGTAGAGAGCAAACTAATAAAAAAGTGGCCGGTATGGAAAGCCTACATACAACTTCAAATGATAATGGATGGAGAGTCATCAACCTGGCAGAAGCCAAAGGACTGCAGGTTAGCAGTACCAGACTACAAAGAAAGGATATACACAAACAAACTTGGAAATCATGTGACAAGAGAACCTATAATCAAATAGATCACATTTTAATTAACAACAGAAATGCATCAAACATACAGCAAGTCAGAAGTTATAGAGGAGCTGAGTGCCACAGTGACCACTTCCTCGTTGGAGCAAAATTTAAAATAAAACTTAAGAGAGCTTTCTATACTAAATTACAAAGATTACACCCAACATATAACAGAGAAAAACTGCAAGACATTACAGTCAAAGAGAAATTTACAGATGAAATAAAATGTAAACTTGAAACTCTGCAAAACCCTTTGGAGGAAAGCATTGACCAAACTTGGTTGAACATCAAGAATACAATTCAGTCTACCGCAGAAGAATGTCAAAAATGTGAAGAAGCAGTCATTAGGAAGAAGAATGCCAGACATGTATGGTTAAATGACATCAATAACATCCAAAAGGAAGAGCATTATAGAAATGAATGTAAAGAGGCTACAAAAATAGTCAGACAGCAGAAGCGAGAATATATGAGTAATATAATCAAAGATATGGAAACTAATCACCAGAAAAATGAATCCAGAAAATTTTTTAAAGAACTGAAGTCAATGAAACGAGGGCACCAACAAAACACATATGGTTTAAAAGACAAAAATGGGAATATGATAAATACCAATGAGGAAATGTGCAACACATGGAAAGAATATTTTATTGAATTACTAAATTGTGAAGCTCCAAGTAACATTTTCTCACAGGAAGAGGTTCTAACATGCGAACCACAAATTGAAGAACCTACATTTGAAGAAATCCTATATGTAATCACACGACTTAAAAACAATAAGGCAACTGGGACTGATGGAATTGCTGCTGAATTTATAAAGGCAGGTGGCCATGCATTACATCTAAAGCTATACGAACTAATTATAAAAATCTGGAGGACAGAAGAATTACCCCATGACTGGAAAGAGTCATTATTGATACCTATCTTTAAGAAAGGAGACAAGTTCCAATGTGGAAATTATAGAGGAATATCACTACTGTCCACAAGCTATAAGATACTATCCGCAGTATTACTAAATAGACTAAAACCATATTCAGAAGACATATTAGGTGACTACCAGGCGGGTTTTAGACAAAACAGATCAACAATAGATCAGATATTTATCTTACGACAAATAGCCGAGAAACATTGGGAATATAAAAGAGATCTCCATAACATTTTTGTGGATTTTAAAAAGGCTTATGATAGTGTCCATAGGAATAGTCTATGGAATGCTATGCAGGAATTTGGAATACCAAGGAAGTTAATCAACATGACCAGACTATGCATGGAAGATACTTATAATATAGTAACATATAAAGGCGGGAAATCAGACCCCTTCCAAATAACATCTGGCTTGAAACAGGGTGATGCACTATCGCCGCTACTCTTCAATGTGGCTCTAGAGAAAGTTGTAAGGAAGGTAAAGGAGGAATGTGATATTGGAGGAACATCCAAGCTGCTTGGTTATGCAGATGATATAGATATTATAGGGCAAAGTGAACAAAAGACATTGGAAATATTGACTCACTTAAAGGAAAAAGCCCAACAGATGGGGCTGGTTATCAACCAAGATAAGACAGAATATATGGTAATTTCAAGAGACGGAATGGCTAGAAACTCTGGCCACATACAAATAGATAATATGACCATTAAAAGAACGGAAACATACAAATACCTGGGTACGATCTTCAACTGCTCCAACATCATAAGGGAAGAAATACAAACTAGAATCAACTCTGGAAATAAGATATACTATGCACTACAACATCTACTAAAATCAAAGGCGCTATCTCGTAACACCAAAATCACAATATACAAAACACTGATCAGACCAGTTGTGCTGTATGGCTCTGAAACCTGGAGTACAACGAAAGGAGACGAAGCCTTGGTACAAACCTTTGAGAACAAAATTTTAAGACGCATCTTTGGACCCATTAGGGATACACAAAGTGGAGAGTGGAAAAGAAGAAGTAACAAAGACATTTATGATCTGTTTAAGTCCCCGCTAATCACTGGTATCATGAAGGCTAATAGACTACAATGGCTGGGGCATATAGAAAGAATGGAAGATAATAGGGAAACAAAACTCGCTTACACTCAGGAAATAAATGACCGTAGACCCCGAGGTAGACCAAGAAGGCGGTGGAGAGATAATACATGTACAGACCTACAAGCACTTGGAATCAACGACTGGCAAGAGAAGGTCCACCAGAGAGACGAATGGAGACGGATTGTATTTGCAGCAAAGAACCTCAATGGCTCGGAACGCTGAAGAAGAAGAAGAAGAAGAAGTTTTTTTTTTTTTATCAAACCAGTAGTGTTTCAGTGTGCGCCATGACAGGTGTGAGTCATGTATGGTGTGAGTTATGAAGGGCGTGAGTAATGAAGGGTGTGAGTCATGAAGGGTTTAAATCACGCACGTTGTGAGTCACGCACGTTGTAAGCCACGCATTTTGTGAGTCTTGCAGAGTGTGAGTCATAAAGGGTGTCAGT
Source organism: Cepaea hortensis (assembly GCA_963921405.1). NCBI lineage: Eukaryota > Metazoa > Mollusca > Gastropoda > Stylommatophora > Helicidae > Cepaea > Cepaea hortensis. Next base: position 72,310,805 of record OY992894.1, on the reverse strand, counting down.
CATGCAGGCTATGAGTCATGCAAGGTGTGAGTCATGCAGGGTGTTAGTCATGTAGGCTATGAGTCATGAAGGGTTTGAATCATGAAGATCTTGAGTCATCGAGGGTGTGAGTCAGGTATGGTTTGAATTATGCAGGGTGGGTGTCATGGAGGGTTTGAATCATGAAGGGTGTGAATCATGCAGGGTTTGAGTAATTGAGTCATGCAGTGATGAATCATTGAATAATGCAGGGTTTGAGTTATCCAGGGTTTGGGTTATCCAGGGTGTGAGTCAAATATGCTTTGAGTCAAGTAGGGTGTGAGCCATGCAGGGAACAACTGATCAGTAAATCATGATTTACTCTCTATAGAATGAGTCTAATAGGCAGATGATATCATGTTTAGCGGCAGTTTCAACAAGCAGGTTATGTTGTGTTCTTCAGTGTTCGCGACAACTGCAGCCAACCCTGATGAATCATCCTATGCCACCTACCATGATGATGTTAGAGGCACATTCCTCGGAGACCTGTACAGTGTTAACTGGATGGAGGATTCAGATAGGGTATTTACATTGTTCCTGTATCCATTTACAATACTGGTGTGTTGTTGAACATATCACACCAATGTAAATCTTATCTTTCTCATCATCATCAACAAGTGCCAACCAGTACCTCTCTTGATGTTTAATCAGCCACGTATCATCATCATCATCATCATTATCATCATCATTATCATCGTCGTCATCATCATCCTCATCATCATAGTCATCATCATCATAATCATCATCATTGTCATCATTACCATCATCATCATCATCATCATTATCATCATCATCGTCATCATCGTCATCATCATCATCATCATCATTCACCCTGTCTATAAGCGTGGGTGGTAACAGTTTTCTCGGATTCTGGAATCAGTCCTGTGTTCTTGTTTCCATTATGCCATGTGCCCAAGCCATTCGTACATTTATCTCCTTGTCTCCACCTTGCTCTTTTCCTATGAAATTTGCCTGTTAACACGAAATTTTCAAATGTATTTCTCCTCATAACGTACCCAGCAACTTTGACAGTCTACGTTAAATTGCTCTAATCAAATTACGGTTTTAATTTATTGCTGGAATAAATATCAGAGCTGTTTTTCTTTCCGTCCATGACATTCTGTGCATTATCATCAGACGCCAAATATCTGCTGCCACGTGATGTTTCTCAACTTGTCTGTTGATTGTCCATGTCTTACAGACATACAACAATAGTTTGTAGCTGCTCATAAGCTAAATAGTTACATTTTATATTTACTTTTCAAAGTCTTGGTGGCGAAGTGATCCAGCCGTCCCCCCCCCCCCCCATATGAAGGTCTTGGGTTCGTTTTCGGACTGCATCGTTCAAATCACAGGTGCAATCTTTCCTGAGACTCACTGGGGTCAAGGCCGGGCTTGGAGCTGGTGTTCTGTACTTGCGGCAGGCGGCGTGTCGTTCTGTGATAGATCCCGAGCCAGCTGGGGTAAACCCTGTGCAATGAAGTCAATCCTCTCGCCAATTTACACCTTTATATATTTTATTTTAACTTCCTAACCAACGCCGATTATAACTTAGAAACAGTAGTACAATATATATATTTTTAATCACAGGAAAACCTTGCACAGGAGACGCTACAGGAACAGTTCGTTCTTGTTGGGACTGAAACTACTAAAAGTGACGTGATGGAGTATGGAGACTTGGTAAGTATAAAATGTGTTTCCCGATTTATATAGAACGGAAAAGAGCCCGCATCGCAAGTATAGCGTCAGATATGTTTAACTGATGCGAAGTTTAACTGATGTGATGTTTAACTAATGTGATGCTTAGCTAAGGATAACACGTTTTTGTCAAGTTTAGCTGCATCCCCCAATTCAAGTTCCTCGAATGGTGTGTGTGTGTGTTAGGTAAATAAACAGCAAGGTATTTAATCATGAATAGCTAAGACACAACGCCTGCCTTCCCGTCCAGTGGTCATAGGTTTCATTTCGCTCGGAATCGGTTTTGAAAATTCCAGGTCATGCCTGTTATGTTGAGTAATAAATAAAATTGATCGCATCGCTTGGTTGACGGATTAGTTGTGTTCTCTACTATAGAAGTATTGGACCTTCTTCACTCCGCTTGCCAACGGGACACTTGTGGGGAGTACCCGGTTAAGCCCCGAGCGTAACGTGAAATATAGAGCAGCGATGGAATAAGATTAAAAGCAGCCAACGGACAGTTAGTTGTTCATTGTTGTCTCAGGTTTGGCGACTGTAGACAGTGGATCTATGTTCTAAGGTCACCAATGTGGTCACTGACATGAAGGAAAGCAGCGGCAGACAACCTTCTTTACAGTTGCTAGTATGTTATGCATCGACCACTCACAAATAAACAGAAAAGCAGAGAGACAGGTTGCATTAGTTGAAACGTGATTTCTGAAGAAAATGGAAAGATGTCCTAGATGGACTGACAGGGTAATGGAACAATCGAAATACACAGAACTTATGATGAAGATTCCATCATCCTCGTCTGGTTTAACAGTACACAAGTTAAAGAAACTCCAACAGCTTGTGGCTTCATATTGCATTCCCTCATTTCACGAAATACCTCTTAATAGCCAAATCTTCAGACCACAAGAAAACCATGATTTTTTTTTTTTTTTTTTCCGCGTTTCCATCCTGTTTCAGGATATTGCGGTCAACACCAGCATCTTTCAGCTGTATGTTGATTCCTAGGCTAGATTACGCTCATCAGCACGCCACGACTTTCTGAGCGACCGGCTCCATACTCTCATAAGTCACTTTTGCGATTCGAACCACTGCTAATTCTCGTCGCGTCACGTGACGAGAGTATTCGGGGTTAGCGGAGAAAGCTGCTAACTCCTCGGCCATGGAGCCGGATATTAAAACATGTAATTAAAGATTGAAACATAAACAGAAAACAAATATTGCTATCAAACGTTGCTCTGTTTCTTAACAAGTTAGTGCTGCCTGTTTGTCTATCATAACGTTTATTTCCATCATTGCTTGCTTTTTCATTGTGATCATCTATTTTGGCTTAATTTGTTCCAGAGTATGGGAAGTTTGAAAGTAGGTGACTTCCAAGGAAACTTGTCATCCAAGTCAGCCAGCGTGCTGCCCATGTTGAAGCATCATCCCTCGGTAAGTGTTCCGTGCTTGTGTTGTGATTAGCATTGTAGGTTTGTCTGCTCGTGCGTTGTCTTTTGTGTACAATGCCTTCCTGAACCAAGCCGCACTACCATATTTCTATCGTTGATCTAACATAAATACCGTATTTCTAGTCATGGTTGTATGTCATGGTACGCGTGAAACACCGCTGCCTCCATGCTCGTCCTAAATATTCGTTCACATGCCACTATTCACTTCCACACAACAGAACAGGTCCCATATAACATTTTATCACATCTTTAGAAAGCGATTTATTACATAAGATACTGTCAGCTTTTGCTTGGCTACTCTGCTCTTCATCTCTGCCGCGCAATTCCATCAGATGCTTTGATTACCCCGAAATATTTGAATTTATTAACTTGGTTAAGTATGTGTTGTTCTTTTGTTATTTTATGAACATGCACATGACAATTTGTTGAGGTGAAGACAAACGTCACAGTTAAATAAAAAGCCAGGGGTCGGCACTGGTGAGTGTAGAGACTGTGTGAAGTATCTCTGTCATTTCTGTCACTTCCACAGGTTGATGCAGTTCCATCCGAAGACGTTGCAATGCACATTTTGAAGAAACAGATGAACAAAGCTGTAGGTGTCGAGGCCATGAAATACAGATCTGAACTTGAGGTTTTGCTGCAGGTAAAGACAAACAATTACGGTTGTTCTGCGAGTCCTTAGTTGTCCCTGTATAGTTTTTGGGCAGACCTGATTATTCAGCCCAAAGACTGATATGAAGATGTTGTTTCAATATCTCATTCCGCAATAGATCTAGCTTTGTGACTTTCCTCCTGACCTGATTCTTGTGAAATTGTGATGGCTAACTCTTAACTTCCAACATTCACATACAAATGTTTATTATATTTTCTCTTGAGGGTGGCTTTCCAAATTTTTGGGGATTTATTCAGTCTGCAGCATGTTGATCTAGGGTTGGAAAAGATTATAATTCTACGAGGTCCGAAAGGAAAATGAAGACGAGGAAGACTATGTCGTAGATGGCAACAACCTGTAAAAGATAAATTACAGATAGCAGCAAGAGAGGTAGAGTGTCTAGCTTACGATAGAGAGGAATTTTGAAAGTCTAATGGGGGAAAGTCCAGCACTAGACAAGCCACCGATAGATGGTGATGTAACTGCACAAACAACTGCCTTTGTTATAGTTATCTCTAGGATATTTTACAGTAGCTATGTTTTCTTGCCGGTCTCTCTGGCCGAGGGGTTACAACACTTTCTCCGTAATCCCGTTTATCACGCAGAGTCTCGTAGCAGGGCGAGAGCTGAGAGCGGTTCGACCCCCGCTGGTGACTTGCGGGATAACTGAGCCGGCCACTCAGAAAGCAATGGCAAACTACTGAGCGTAATCTTGCCAAGAAATCAACATACAGCTGAAAGATGCTGATGTTGACAGCGATGTCCTGTAAAGGATATGCAAAACATATGTTTTCTTAAAGTTGTGTCTGTGACATCCTACCGCAGCTGTTGTTGTTACACTTCTGGCTAGGATATTTTACAGAAGCTCTCACAGGTTCTTAACTCAACTCAACTCAACTCTCACGGGGATCGGCGCGCTGATAGCGAACTGTGCTAGTAATGTCATGAACACTTTCGGACATAGGCCCGATTCCTGAACTCGAAGCTTGACAAAGTGAGGGAAGGATTGCCCATCTATTCCTCCTTGCTGTGGTGGCTACAAAATGTGATAGTGTTATCACATCACAGATCTGTAGCAGATTGCTGCTTCAGGACACATTTTTATAAATAGTGTTGTTCTCATAAGGAGGCTGGGGGGGGGGGTCTATCTAAGACAGCGCAGTGCACTGTTTCTATAGCTGGTTTAATTAGGGAATTGTTTTTCTGTTGTTTTATTAGCTGCTCTGATTGGGCTGTCTTGCTGCAGCTTTTAAATCATGACCTGTCTTATACATTGTTTATCCACGAGTTTTCGTATGTTCTTGCTTCTTATGGTGGTGATGATGGTTTCTGTATTTGAATAGAAAAATTGAAAAGATAATGACAACTGCACTTTGTGAATTATTAGAACAAGTTAACAATGGCTGTATTTTTCCTACAATGAGATTAGAAAATAATAGTTGCTATATCTCATTAAGATATCACAAAAGAATAGCTGTTATATCTCAGTAAGTTAGAAAAGAATAGTTGTTATATCTCAGTAAGATATCGGAAAAGAATAGCTGCTATATCTCAGTAAGATATCGAAAAGGATAGCTGTTATATCTCAGTAAGATATCAGAAAAGAATAGCTGTTATATCTCAGTAAGATATCACAAACGAATAGCTGTTATATCTCAGTAAGATATCAGAAAAGAATAGCTGCTATATCTCAGTAAGATATCGGAAAAGAATAGCTGCTATATCTCAGTAATATATCGGAAAAGGATAGCTGTTATATCTCAGTAAGATATCAGAAAAGAATAGCTGCTGTATCTCGATAAGATATCGGAAAAGAATAGCTGTTATATCTCAGTAAGATTGAAAATAATAGCTGTTATATCTCAGTAAGATATTGGAAAAGAATAGCTGCTGTATCTCGGTAAGATATCGGAAAAGAATAGCTGTTATATCTCAGTAAGATAGAAAATAATAGTTGTTATATCTCAGTAAGATATTGGAAAAGAATAGCTGTTATATCTCCATAAGATATCAGAAAAGAATAGCTGCTATTTCTCAGTAAGATATCGGAAAAGAATAGCTGCTATATCTCAGTAATATATCGGAAAAGAATAGCTGTTATATCTCAGTAAGATAGAAAAGAGTAGCTGCTGTATCTCAGTAAGATATCAGAAAAGAATAGCTGTTATATCTCAGTAAGATATCGGAAAAGAATAGCTGCTATATCTCAGTAAGATATCACAAAAGAATAGCTGCTATATCTCAGTAAGATATCGGAAAAGAATAGCTGCTATATCTCAGTAAGATATGGGAAAAGAATGGCAGCTGCAATATTCACCCCTGCAACTGTTTATATAATCTTCATCATGTCATCACCATCATGCAGCAGATAGTTTGCAAGACGTCACTCTCATCGCGGATGTCTCTGTTGAGGATTGAACCCGGGACTATTGCAAGCACGCCAGTCACTATGACACTTTGGCTCCTGGTGGCTTTTGTGTTTATAGATAGTGAATTCTTGTAGAGGGACATCAGGCAAAAGTGTATACACATAGTGTATTTATATGCAGAGAAAACGGACAAACGAATATGTATAAATTCTAAACTGTATTCACAGAGAAGTTATGCATCCGAGTATTTACAACAACATGTATTTATTTACAGAAAAAGCAAGCAACAGTTTACTTTATTTACAGAGAAAGCAGACAACAGAGGAGTTTTTCCAGAAAGTGGTTGCACTGGTGACCGATTTTGATTTGTACGACACATTCCTGAGAGCCACCATCAAGTTCTCAGATTTCAAGTGTTACAGAGAGAGTGTCAGGCTGATTCAGGAGCTGTGCCCGGGCATGGGACTTGTGCAGGTGTGTAGTTGAATCAGTATAACATATTTTAGTTTTCATTTCTGTAATTCATTAACATAATTAGAAGGTAGACTGTAACTGTAGTTATTAGAACATATACTGTAACTGTAGTTAGCAGAACATTTACTTTAACTGTAGTTATTAATGAAATCAATATTAACATCTAAACAGATCAACAATAGCTTAAATATTAGAACACTATAAGGTTCTATACAATCACCACTGCTGTATGATGCAGAAACACGAAAACATGAGCAGACAATGGATCTGGAAAAGCGCATATACCGAATAGGCCATATTTCTTGGAAGCAAAATATTGAGGTTAGCGTGAAACTGGGAATGGAAAGAACTGATAGAAGACATACATTTGGGGACTACTTTAAAAGACACGAGACTCTTCTAAATCACCATCATCATCACCTGCCTTTGCCGACTGGCGTGGAAGATCATGATTCTCCACATTCTGCGATCCCCAACAACATGTATCAATTCGTGTCCAGACTCTTGTCCGTGCCATGACACAAGGACTCAAGAATTGCCTCTCGCTGTCTTTCTTTGTCTCTCTTTCGACCGATCTTTCCATTTGTCATAACATGTTCCAGTTTTTGTTTTCTCAGGATTTGGTCAAAAAATTAAGACTGTCTCATTCTTATGTTTGTTTCTAAATATAATTAGTAACCAAATAAAACGTACAGACCCTTGAATACTCCTGGAAGCGCACCGGACACACGGTGCTAGACTGAGTTTTATAGGCCAACTAGCAGACCCGCCCGGCTTCGCCTAGCTCCTGGTGAGGAGCATCTCATTTAATTCATATAAGTAGTCATATAAGCTCCCGTTCCCGTTCCCGACTGTCTGTCTGTCTGTCTGTCTGTCTGTAGATCTGTCAGTCTGTCTATCTGTCTGTCTGTCTGACCCTGCCCGGCATCGCCTAGCTCCTGGTGTGGAGCATCTAATTTAATTCATATAAGTAGTCATATAAGCTCCCGTTACCGTTCCCGACTATCTATCTGTCTGTCTGTCTGTCTGTCTGACCCGGCCCGGCTTCGCCCAGCCCCTGATGGGGAGCATCTCATTTAATTCATATAAGTTCCCGTTACCGACTGTCTGTCTGTCTGTCTGTCTGTCTGTCTGTCCCTCCCTGTCTGTCTGTCTGTCTGTCTGTCTGCCTGTCTGTATAATCATTTATTGGTTGCGGTTAGAACAACTTTAGATAAACGAAGACCAACTTACAAAAAGCATTAGAAAGAGCACTTGAAAGATCTTTACATATTCCCCCAAAAATTAACTTGGGTAAATGGAGCGGCGGCAGCAGCAGCAGAAGAAGAAGAAAAAGGAGGAGTAGAAGGAGGGAGGAGGAAGAGGGTGGAGGAGGGAGTAGGAGGGAGGAGGAGGAGAGAGGAAGAGATAGGCGGAGAGAGGAGGAGGAGGAGGGAGGAGGAGTAGGGAGGAATAGGAGGAAGGAGGAGGGAGGAGGAGGGATTAGGAGGAGGAATGGGAAAGAGGAGAAGGAGGAGGAGGGAGGAGGAGGAAGAGGGAGGAGGAGGAATGAGGAGGAGGAGGAGAGAGGAGGAGGAGGAGAGAGGAGGAGGAGGAGAGAGGATGAGGAGGGAGGAGGAGGAGGAAGGAGGAGGGAGGAGGGAAGAGGGAGGAGGAAGAGGGAGAAGGAGGAGGAGGATGTAGAAGGAGGGAGGGGGAGAACGCAGGAGGAGGAGGGGGAGGAGAAGGAGAGAGGAGGGAGGTGGGAGGAGGAAAAAGAGAGGAGGAGGAGGGAGGAGGAGGTGGAGGGAGAAGGAGGAGGGAGGAAGAGGTAGAAGGAGGAGGGAGAAGGAGGAGGAAGGAGGGAGGAGAATGAGGGGGAGGAGGGAGAAGGAGGAGGAAGGAGGGAGGAAGAGGGAGGAGGAGGGATGATGAGGAAGGAGAGAGGAGGAAGAGGGAGGAGGAGGGATGTGGAGGAAGGAAGAGGAGGAGGAGGTGGGAGGAGGTAGAGGGAGGAGGAGGAGGGAGGAAAAAGGGAGGAGGGAGGAGGAAGAGAGGAGGAGGAGGGAGGAGGTAGGAGGAGGAGGAAGAGGGATGAGGAGGGAGGAGGAGGAGGGAGGAGGATGAGTAGGGAGGAATAGGAGGGAGGAGGAGGGAGGAGGAGGGATTAGGAGGAGGAGGGGGGGAAAGAGAAGAAGGAGGAAGATGGAGGAGGAAGAAGAGGGAGGAGGAGGAAGGAGGAGGAAGGAGGAGGGAGGAGGGGGAGAGAGGAGGAGAGAGGAGGAGGATGAGGTATTAGGAGGAGAAAGAAGGAGGATGGAGGAGGGAGGAAAACGGAGAGGGGGAGGAGGAGGGAGGAGGAAGAGGGAGGAGGAAGAGGGAGAAGGATGGAGAGGGAGGAGGCGCGGAGGGAGAGGAGGGAGAGGGAGGAGGAGGAGGGAGGAGGAGGGAGGAGGAGGGAGGAGGAGGGAGGAGGAAGGATGTGGAGGAAGGAGGAGGGAGGAGGAGGGAGGAGGAGGAAGAGGGAGGAGGAGGGATGTGGAGGAAGGAAGAGGGAGGAGGAGGGAGGAGGGAGGAGGGGAAGGAGGGAGGAGGATGGGAGATGAGGAGGAGGGAGGAGGCGGAGGGAGAAGGAGGAGGGAGGAGGGAGAGGGAGGAGGGAGGAGGAGGGAGAATGAGGAGTGGAGGAAGTAAAGGGAGGTGGAAGAAGAGGAGGAGGGAGAAGGAGGAGGGAGGAGGAGGAGGAGGGTGGAGGAAGGAGGTAGAGGGAGGAGGAGTAGGAAGGAAAGGGAGGAGGAAGAGGAGGAGAAGGGATGAGGAGGGTGGAGGGAGGAGGTAGAGGGAGGAGGAGGAGGAGGGAGGATGAGAAGGGAGGAGGAGGGAGTAGTATGGAGGAGGAAGAGGGAGAAGGAGGGATAAGGAGGAGGAGGAGTGACGAGGATGAGGAAGAAGGAGGCAGGAGGATGAGGAGGGGGAGGAGGGAGGAGGAGGGAGAGGGAAGGAGAGGGAGGAGGAGGGAAGGACGAGGGAGAAGGAGTAGGAGGGAGGAGGATGGAGGAGGAAGTGAGAGGAAGAGGGAGAAGGAGGAGGGAGAGGGAGGGGGAGGAGGTAGAGGGAGGAGGTAGAGGAGGAGGAGAGAGGATGAGGAGGTCGGAGGGAGGAGGTAGAGGGAGGAGGTAGAGGGAGGAGGTAGAGGGAGGAGGAGAAGAGAGGAGGGGGGAGTTCGCCATTCCGAATTCATACTCGTCTAGGTTCTGTGATTTCGGTCCTTCCATTGATTGTTCTTCCCTTCTACATGACTGTAGATAACTTCCTTACACATAAAAAGATGAATTGTTATTGATATTGCCGTGACATGGAGGAATATCAGCAGCAGAGTTGATCCAGATAACCAAAGACCGAGTTCTATGGAGAGCAATGAACGCCTATGCCAGCCGGCACGGCACTTGATGATGATGATGATGATTGCCGTGTGACGATTCTGTGTAGTCAGGTCATTTTCTTCGCTTTTCCTAGCGTTTTGGTTCGGGGATTCTTTCATCATCATCATCATATATTTACGTACGTATTTAGGGAGGGGGAGGAGGGAGGAGGAGGAAGAAGAAAAAAAAATATAACAGTTGGCAGCGCTGGAATGAGAGGAAGACGTGTAGAAAATTTCATCTCAATCGGATGGACCGTTCGCGAACGTATAAAGGACATACATACATATATATTTACATACATACATCCTAATTTATATATAAGATCTGTGGGTGAGTTGGTCGTTATCTCGCCTGTAGCCTTTACTACCCAAGATATTCATGGTACCAGTTTTAGATTGCGTCGACCTGGAAGTTCAGATCATTGTTATTTTTAATCCGGTCCAGCGCTTACTGACAGAACTTCTAAATATCATCCTGGGGTCAAACAAATATACATAAAATGTAAAGGGATGGATCCACTGTTGTCTGTCATGGTGTACCACTAGAGCCCCATTCAGTGTTGGGAGATCCATTGTAGAAAGTCTTCATCTGATTCATTAATTTATTAAGGAAATAGATAATTCAGTTCGAGTACTTTCAGTATAAAAACAAATGACCAAACAATTGAAAACAATCTAAACAGATTAATCGTTTCAACTGTCGTGATATAATCACAATTTCAGTTGGACGATGCCTTGTAGAGATTAGAAAAATTATTATCAAAGTTATGGTAGCTTTCATCAATACTAATAAGAAATTAAGCAATGGAAACTGTCAATTGTTGTTTGAAAAACTTCTTGAGTTTATTTCTCTCAGTATTACTACAGCTTTTCAAAAAAAGAACTTAAATTTATGTGTTTGATTTTACCATGTGTTCTTCTATGTAACCCGTCTCTGTGGCTAAGGGCTTGCGAACGCGGTTTGTGAGCCCGTATATCCGGGTTCGAAACACAGCGGTGCTGGTTTTTTTTCGAAAAAGGTATAGGTGCCGGTCGTTCATAAAGCAATGGCAAACTACTGGACGTAACATTTGCCCAGGAATCACGAGCAGCGAAAATGCTGGGGTTGACTGCTGCGTCCTGTGAAGGACATGCAACTTAATTTTCTTCTGTCAACATATTTGTTCTTGTGATTTATTGCTGGATCGCCCTTTATATTTCAGTAGCGCTAACTATCGTTTACGTTTTCCAATGTCACAGGCTTATTGAAGTGGGTCACATATTCTAGGAGTGATATGCCTTTAGAGTTCATATTTTTTGCACTCGAGTCAATAATGTTCATGTCATTATGCTTCTGTATTATAGTTCTTGCAGACTTACTGTTAAAACATGTTGATGGAAATTATCTCTTCTGTTTATTCATTCCCAGAATGACTACGCACTCAGAAAGCTTCGTGTGCTGGGCAACATGTGTGAAACAGACATACCAAGAGAACACATTTGGACTGCAATTGGAAAAGTGGCCTTCGAGTCATCTTTGTGTGCCATTACATCTGTTTAAAATGACAACCGCTAATCTTTCATTGTCAAGCTGATTGAATTATGTTAGCATCAATCAAAATAATGCACTAGTCATTTAAAAAGATTGTTTCTTTAAAACTGACAATAAAATGTTTTGTTCAAATTAATTTTCGTAGTTTGAAAATATTGTTTATTAAATATTGTATGGATTGTTCTAGCACACAGTATTGTCTGTGTGTGTGTGTGTGTGTGTGTGTGTGTGCGTGCGTGCGCGTGCGTGTGCGTGTGCGTTTGTGTGTGTGTGTGCGTGCGTGCGTGCGTGCATGTGTGCGTGTGTGTGTGTTTATGTGTGTGTGTGTGTGTGTGTGTGTGTGTGTGTGTGTGTGTGTAAGATTACAATGCTGCTGTAACACTTCTCATAAACTAAATGTGTGTTGTCCTGGCATTCATGTGTGTATATCCTTGATTTCTATGTTTATGTTGTAAACGCATTGTTAAACATCTTGTCGCGTTATGTTCTTCAATCTCAATACTGGTATTAAGTTTTTCTGGACATATCCCTCGCTTGTTACAGATATGTTACATCTTATTAATAAATGTATTATTTCGGAATACCTTCTGCATCTCCGTGCGTTACGTGTGCACTCTCCGTTTAACAGCAATTTTCACTTGTCAGAATACATGAGTAAAGTAAAATAAAGGACATCTTTATCACATCTCATGCGCAATGGACATTTTGGCGCTAGACCCATATTTCTTCTTCTTCTTCTTTCGTTCGCTTGAAATATATCTGTATCTGCAATGTTGTCTCTTGTATGAATTTAACTTTCTTTTTTAGTTCCCACAGCGGTCCATAGTTCTTCTTCGTCTTCTTCTTTCGTTCGCCTGAAATATGTTTAAAACTGCAATGTTGTCTCTTGTATGAATCTAACAGTCTTTTTTTAGCTCACTCAGCGGTCCATAGAGTTGTTCTTCCACTGTTGTCTCTCTAGGCCAGAAGGTTCGCCTGGATTTGTTGTAGTTTGAGCAATCCTGGAGTATGTGCTCTGCTGTCTGCGACGCCAAACCACATGTGCACATGGCTGAGTCACCAATCTTGAATTGTGTATATATGTGGCTGCGTAATCTATTGTGTCCTGTTCTGAGACGCAGAATAATGACCTGTTCTGGTCTGTCCATAACGTAGTAATCGTCTTGAGTAGGGTTTGGTGGCCTTCTGACTGATTTGATCATTCTTTTCTTTTGGTGGTATGTAATGGGCACATCAGGATGTTCTTCATTTGCTCCTTCCTTAGCCAGTCCATCAGCTCTATCGTTTCCGGGGACTCCACAGTGGGATGGTCTCCACTGTATGGTGACCTTATGCTGACTGCTAAGTTCAGAAAGTAGTGTCCTTAGAATTGGCAATTTCCCAGACAGGAGCGCCTCTATTACGGATTTTGCAAATGTCAATATCACTACAGGTTGTGTACCATGGCTGGTATTTTGTAATTTCTCTGTGGCTATCTTGATTGCCTCAATTTAAGCATCCTAGTTATGGCAGTATTTTCCTGTCGGTACTCTAGCTGTGCCCCTAGTATTATTTGGGTATTCTATGTACACTCCCGCTCCTCCATTTCGAACAGCATTTTGTGCTGACCCATCTGTGTAAACTCGGATCCAGAGGTCCTGTGGGTATTCGTCATCAAGGAAGCTGAGTGTGGCTGTTCTGCTCTGTACACTGTTCTGTTCTTCCTTGTCAAATATTCCTCTCAGTTTTGTCTGTATTTGTAGCGATAGTCTGTGTTCATCTTTCCACGGGGTTCGCTCTGGAATAATTGTCAGGGGGATACCAACTGTGGGAAGATCGGTGGTTTCTCTGCAGAGTCGTTTGGCCTGGTGGATGAAACTACTTCTTTTCAACCGCCCCATAGCTAAGTTTTCAAATCGGTTCTTCATAGGGTGGCCTGGCAAGACCCATATTTTATAAACATAATGTGTGTGATCAGTATCACGCCGCTACCTTTACTTCTCACCGCATTCCCTGTTACCCATTTTAGGCTGGGTCAATTGGGACACCATATCAACTGTACAATTTCGAATCCTCGCCAAACCCATGACCTCGCCAAACCCATGACTACTGGGACGACAGGCAAGCATCTGACCACTCTCTTACCGCAACTCATAAACTAAGTAATGGCTGCTCTAATCAGACGTTGAAGTGTTCAATTATTGCAGTGGATGCTTGGTCCAGTGAATTGGTTTCCTGTACTCTTGTGCAGTGTCTACTGTCTTTCATTAGGAAGTGCAACTGTTTTTCTTCAACAAGCTGAGACTGTAACATCGTTTCTCATACGTTAAAGTACAAGGCGGTAGCGCAGTGAGTAGCAGGCTTACCTACCGACTCTGTGGCAATTGCTTAGATTCCCTTTGGAGGCTGAGATTTTATTAAATTACTCAGACTGCCATAGTGACCCAGCCTAAAAATTGTGCAAGTAAATGTTCGGAGAAGTACAGGCAGTCTGGTACTGACCACATCAGGCATGGAGTGCGGACTGGTCTATACAAATATAAGGTTAGCACCCAAGGATTTGAAAATATTCATTTCCATTACACTGTCCAAGAAGCCAAGAGCTGTTGATTGTGAGGATTACAGAACCATTAGCTTAATGAGTCATACAACTAAGAAACTCCTCAAAGTTACACAATGAAGAAAACCAAATAAAATAGATGAGGAAGTAGCTAAAGAAGAATTTGTGTTCCGCACAACCAGCGGCATCAGAGAAGACATAATCTGTTTGAGGATGTTGATTGAAACAATGTAGAACTTCAGAAAAATATGTATGTATGTTTTGTAGACTACAAGACCACTTTTGACAGAGTACAATATGAACATTTAATTTCACATCTTCAAGATATAGGAATAGACGGAAAGGACATCAGACTTATTAGTAACTTGTATTGGTAACAAGTGGCGACAATTAGATACGGAAATAATTATTCTTCGCCCATAGAGAACGAACGAACGAACGAACGAACAAACTTTATTTTCAAAGGGTTAAGAATTGGGCACGCAGGCCCGTCTAACATTCTGCCCTTATATCACTCTCTTTCATAAAAAGATAAAAAGATAAAAAGAGTAGAAAGGCAGGGACGCGTGTTGTCCTCAAGCCTCTCAAACTTTTGCATAGAAGGAAATTTTAAACAAGTAGAACTACTTGGACTTAACATCAATGGAAGAATCTAAAACACTCTTAGGTATGCTGATGATACAGTGTTACTAGCAGATAGCGAACAAGAGTTACAAAGCCGAGTAAAAATATCTAAAGTACGACAACTATGATAATTAGCAATGGAAAGGAGAGGCCATCAATGAACATCACAGTAAACGAGGCGATGCTAGAACAATGTACACGTTTCTCCTATCTTTTTTTATGTTGCATACCTCTTACAGGACGTTGCACTCAACATCAGCATTTTTCAGCTGCTGTTGAGGTACTAGGCAAGATTGCGCTCAGTAGTTTGCAATTGCTTTCTGAGCGACCGGCTCACATACCCCGTAAGTTACCGACACGGAGCGAACCGCTACCGATTCTCACACACATCAAGTTACTCGCGAAAATATACGGGATTACTGAGAAAGTCGTGTAACTCCTAGACCAGGGAGACTGGCCTTCTCCTATCTTTTTTTTTTTTTTTTAGCATATCCTTTACAGGACTTAGCTGTCAACACCAGCATCTTTCAGCTGTATGTTGATCTCTTGGCAAGATTACTCTCAGTAGTTTGCCATTGCTTTCTGAGCGGCCGGCTCAGTATCCCGCAAGTCACGAGCGGGGGTCGAACCGCCTCAGCTCTCGCTCCGCTACGAGACTGCGTGATAAACGGGATTACAGAGAGAAAGTGTTGTAACATCACAGCCAGAGACCGGCTCTCCTATCTTAGATATGTAAAAATACATGCTGACAGAAGTGGAACAGAAATCAAACAGAATAGAAGCGGCCGAAAATGAAACAACGCGAAATCAGTACTATCATCTAGAAAGATTAACAACACCTTACAAATGAGAATTGGCAAATGTTTTTACATTTTCAGCACTACTATATGGCCCGGAAGCCTGGACATTGAACACGCAATTATAAAGTCGAATAGAGGCCCTGGAGACGTGGACATAGAGAAAAATGTGCAGTATTTCATTGAGAAGAAAACAATCTTCTTCGTTTTTGTTCGTCCAGAATGTTTGTTTTGGACGTAATTACGTTGTGCCTGTTTACAGCAGATCTGTGATATTTGCACCTTTCGTTCAAAACATCCGGTTTCTTCAGATATTTGTTGACCGGGTTAACCTTCCCGGGTAAAACAATCAAATATATAGTTCTAGAAAAACTGGGAATGAAAAAAGAGTTATTGAAAGAAATTTTAAAAAAAAAGAGGCAAACGAAATATGTTGGCATGTTAAAAGCCAGAACATTCTTTTTAAAGCCATGTAGGATAAAGTTGAAGACATGTGAGCAAGATGTAGACAAACGATACAAGTGGGAAGATAACATCAAGAGATGAACGAACAGCAGTCCAATAAAATGTACAATCAAATCGAGATACAGACAGTGTTGGAGATCCATTGCTGTCAATCTTCATTGTCGAGACGGCACCTGATTTATTGATTGCATCAAGAAAAGCGCCATTGCCACGATATTGCCTTCGTTGCACCAATTCGCAGCCAAAGAAACCCTATTTCTGCATAAGCCGAGAGAAGCCAACTGTTCCTCTAGGCAGTTTCTTCTATTCGCCGATCCACTTCGAACAATCACGTACAGTTGCACTAGTGGGCCATATTTTAATGATCCCTCTGCAAAATTTTAACAGTCCTTGGTATGCGTTGATGTTTGTTTCAGGCCTCTACAGTTCTCTCAGTTCAATGTTTTGTTGTAAGTCCTTGGTCTGATCATTTATTCCATACTTGTCAATCGTCTTCATTTTATTTTCTCCACTTATTTTCATGGATTGTATTATGTATATCGTTCTCCTCCTCTTGTGCAGCATACTCCTCAGTTGAGTTGAGTCAAAAACCGACATCACTGCACTCGGGGCATTCTCTTATGCGCCATGTCCTCATATTCAATAGCCACGTAGAGTTCCAATACTAGGGTGCCCATTGTGCAATCTGATTATATGTCCCACTTGCTTTACCTCTGAGTGACAACTGTCTACAAGATCCTCTGACCGCCCCTTGCTGCTGGATTATCTCTAAACATACTAGTTCCTCTGTTCTTCTGCATTAATCACATTCTCCTAGAGGGCCTTCAGCACCTCTGCCTTATCATGCATAAAATCATCCCTTAATGATGCGGCAGCAACCCATCTGTAGTATAATCCTCATTGGGACGCCAAGTCGTCCTATCCCTTGCTATCGCGCCATGTCTTGCCATTATTATTCATCTCTGTCCGTAATTCTCTTCTTTGGAAAAGAACACAAGCCATATCCAACACTTTGGTGTTCGGTTGAAATTTCGTACTCTGACCGACCACGCCTATCGGTATAACACATGATGATGATGATGATGATGATGATGATGATGATGATGATGATGATGATGATGATGATGATGATGATGATGATGATGATGATGACGATGATGATGATGTTATGTGCTTCCTAATTGATTTGTTACATGTCCACGATCATGATACGATACAGGGACCATCGGGCTCTGAAACGGCAACTATTCTTTCCCACGGCGCTTGACGGCAAACATAGATGATGATTATTGTCATGAACAAATATGGAGAATTAAGTCATATTGCATATAAACAAAGGAATAGTATACATCTGACCATAGACATTACTTAAGGTAAGGTGCCTGGAACTGTCCAAAGCACAGGTAATTAGTCATGGCACGGTTTCAGCAACTTGAGGTTTATTGGTTAAATTGTTAAAGTTAGTTGTATATCTTTTACAGCACGTTGCAAACAACCCAATTATTGGTTGGCTGTTTGTGATTTACCAGGCAGTGCTTATGTGTTGTTGTTTTTTTAACATGTCCCGGCTGTGAGCCTGCAATGCGATAGGGCCATCACAATATGTAGGCCTGAATGCACGGAGGGATTGATGGCCAATCTTGTGATCTATTAATGGACGATGAACTCGGTCTCGAACTCTAATCCGATAGATTCGTGACATTATAATCAGCATATGATTTAATGTTTTGTGACATTTTTAACACAAACAGTATACGCCCTTGTTTAAAACGTCACACGCCTGGAGCCGTGTTGGGTATATGGTGCTAGCTCCGTATTTTAATAGACCAATTGGCACTACATTCATGACGTGGTCAATACCAGACCGACCTCCTTTACTTCGCAGAATGCGGTAGTGTTTGTTTGTTTGTTTTGTTTTGTTTTTTATTGTTTTTTTTTTTTTTTTTTTTTTTTTTGCTCTCGCTTTCTTTGAGCTCAAGCGTAGTATTTTTTTATATTTACAGGACATTCCAGTCAACACCAGCATTTTGTTCAGCTGCTGTTGATGTCTTGGCAAGTTTTACGTTCAGTAGTTTGCCTTGCTTTCTGAACGTCCGCCTCACATACCTTTCTGTAAGAAACCAACGCGACGGCATCCGCTGCAGAATTTTACGCAGCTGTGTTTCGTACGTGAGTATACGGGATTACGAACAGCGTCCTTAACTCCTTCGCCAGTGAGACCGGCATTTCTAGTATTGCTGGACTGCGTGTGGATTAGCTTTCCCTATTTAATAGTGTCCCTCATCATCAGGAGAACCCACTCCGACTTCAGAGATACTTGTAATTTACGTCCCCAGGTCAAGGACGATAGGTCAACAATTTTAGTCCAGCCCCTTACCTCGGCATCAGCACACCGTATGTTTAAGAACACGTATTCTTATCTATTCGGCCATGCTGACCTACACCACGGTATTGTTATTTCTCTTTAATATAAATTAATATTAGTCAGGTAGCTATATATCCTTTACAGTACCTTGCAGTCAATCCCATATTGTTTTGACTGTTTGTGATTTCTTGGCAAGTTTGCGTTCAGTAGTTTGCCATTGCTTGTTGAATGACTGGCACTATCATTGTATGAAACACCAATTCAAGGCGTTCTGCTTCCAAATCTCCCGCAGTTGTAACAATTAATATTAAGCAGCTTTAAATCAAGGGTATATTTGAAGTAGCGTTTACCTCCCTCAGAGTAGCTGGAAATCAGTCGAGCATGTAGTGAAATGAAAGTAAGCGCAGTCGACAATTAGTTATTAATAATTGTTTCAAAATTCGCTACGGTAGGTGGACACTTTATGCATATAACGGGGATGGTCACCGAGCAATATGGTCACTGCCAAGAAGAAAAGTCACTGCCAAGAAGGAAAGCAAAGGTAGACTATCTTCTTTACACATAAATATCAATTGGGGAACCTATTGGGGTCACGAAGACAGTTCATAAATAAACGCACATGTATTGTTTAACGCTCATAGAAGTAATGTAAAGAAGCAGGGATTACAGGACGCACTAGACAACATAAACATTCAAATCTATATTTCAAAACCCGGTCCGTAACTATAGCTTTCAGTTGTTATGTGGTCTAATGCGTCCTCTAATCCCGGCTTCGTTCTCCTACTTCTATCAGCCCAAAACAACACATGTGTGTTTATTTATGAACTGTCTCCTTTACAGATGCCTAGAAAACTATGACGGACAAAGACATTATGGAGAAAGACTGTCATTAAGGCAACGTTTTGCACGGGGCAGGCAAACGGAGTAAGATAAAATATCAAGCAACTGAATAAAAAGCAAGTGCTCTCATATATCAACTATCACCCATACTGACACATCCAAAAATACCTATGTCCTCAAAATGACATATATAAATAGCATGTTCACACCGACCCTTTGCTACCAATGTCAAACTTGGACATTATCCACATCCCACTTATTGAAAATCAACACCTGATAAGATGCTTGAGAAGATCTGCCAACTTAACTATCCGAGACCGAGTAAGAAATGATATTATTAGACAGACAGTGGGGTCAACATCTCATGTCACATATACTGACAGGCAGAAGATCAAATGGTTCGGCTATCTCGTTATAATGCAACACCACCAACTACCAGCACTCCCAATACACCGTGGACGATCTAATACAGTGGTTCTCAACCGGTGGGGAATTTTCCCCCTCCCCCCCCCCCCAGGGGCGAATATTAGAGTTTCCAGGGGGAGGGGGGATGAAGATCATTTCAAGATCGCGTTAATACAAGAACCGATTACTTGATATTGCTTTTCCCTTCATACTTTACAGTTATGTACGTCTCATCCTTCTAAAATTCATTTTATAAAGTAAGTAGACCAACAAATCACGTTTTATGTGGATGTCTAGACCTGTTTTAACATATTTTGTCTTCCATTTTTACGTATACTGTGTAGGGGTGGGGGCTTTTTAGGTAGGAAATATGAAAGGGGGGGGGGGAATGACGTTCTGAAAATATGGTGAAGGGGGGCACGGGCCAAATTTTGATAGGAAGGGGGGGGATGACGTTCTGAAAATATGGTGAAGGGGGGCACGGGCCAAAAAAGGTTAAGAACCACTCATCTAATACGAGAGTAGGAGCACATTGGAGTGGAAAAATATATTTACGACATGGAAAACAGTGTACAATCGCACGAAATGATACTATACTATCCAGTGCCATCCATCGGGCGCTGAAACAGCAACTATGACTTCCCACGATACTTTACGGCAAAAGTGGAAGACGATTACTATGATGAACAAAGGTGGAGATTGAAGCCACCTTGAGTATAAACAAAGGAATAGTATATATCTGACCATACACATAATTTACATGTAAAGTGCCTGGAATTGTCTAACGCACAAGTCATTAATCTTCGAGCTGTTTCAATAGCATGAGGTCTAAATGGTTAAATAGTTAAAGTTAGCTGCATGACTTTACAGCACGTTGCACTCAACCCCATCATTTATTTGATGTTTGTGATTTACTAATACTAGGCAGTGTTTACTTTCAATAGCTTTACATTGCTTTCTAATCAACTGATGCCCATACCATCTAAATCAACGCAAGCTGCTACTGAAGGTGATGTCGTGGTTGTGTGGTATTTAAGTAAACTAAAGGACTCTTCTACACACTTGGTGCTCGGCCCATATTTTTACAGACCAATCAGCACTGGAAACGGCCTCGTAAGAATTTTAACAATGGCATGAGCGTCGGTCGTTCAGAAAGCAATGGCAAACTACTGAACGTAAACTTGTCACTAACCACGTTACCCCTCTAGTTCTAATTGGTCTACAAAATATGGACCATATTCTCTATGAACCTAAAGCGTGTAAAACTATTCTTTTCTCGTCTTCTACTTCTTCGTTCGTCCGAAGGTTTAGTTTTGAAGATAAGTGAGTTGGGCTTATTTACAGCAAATGTGCGAAATATTGTTATTTCAGCCGACACATTTGACCTCTTCGGGAGTTTGTTGACCGAGTTAGTCATGATGGGTTTTACTTCTCGACAAACAGTTCATGGAACCAAGAATCCGACGCAGTCAATTATCAATCCGGCTCCCAGCTAGAGCAGGGCACTCGCCTGTCCTGATTATGTATATTATTGTCAAAGGAGTCTCGGTGGCGAAGTTGTTACCCGTTTCGCGTTCCGGTGGTTGTGGGTTCGATTCTGACGTACGTCGTTCGATGGAAAAGTGCAATTTTCTCGGACACTGTTTAGGAGTCATCGCTGGAGCTACGGAGTTCGTTGTTCTGTGAGAAGTCTATCTGCAGGCCGTCCTGCGAAAAGAGACCGGGTAATATGGGATAAAACCCGGTACAATTAAGTCGATCATCTTGCGTTTTAAACCTGTTTTCAAACATTGTTGTCAAATTATTAGTCTAGAAGCCAACCACGAGGATATATAATATCAGGGAAAACCACATTACCTTCCAAAGAATAAGTTTATGAGGTAACAAATCTGCAGTAGTTGAGTGAACGTTGGAACACAATATACCAGTCTTTGGTTTGGATAGCTCAGCGTCACAAAGTACTTGACAACAATTTACAACATACACAATGAAATCAAGAACATACATAAACTGTACTGGAACTACATGTACATGCACGTAAATACGTAAATGCAGCATGTGAATAGTGTCGCAGAAGCATTGCATTCTCACAAAAAGAAAACGGTGTCCTACAATAGTCAATACAACACTTAATAAACAGTAAATTCAACATAAGAATTTAACTTTAAATTTTATTGTCGATTTTATAACATAATCTTACTAAATGAGATGTATTCAATTTGATGGATACACATCGTATTCAATCAGATTGATAAGATAATGAAAAAGTGTTGATCAACGGGTTAATTTTAAAACTGTGTAGCGGCACACAAAGATGACTCGAAGGCCACTTTTCCAATTGCAGCCCAAATGTGTTCTCTTGGTATGTCTGTTTCACACATGTTGGCCAGTACACGGAGCTTTCTGAGTGCGTAGTCATTCTGAGGATGAACAGACAGAACAGATAATTTCCATCAGCATGTTTCAACAATAGGTCTGCAGGACTTATCACACAGAAGCATTATGACATCAACATTATTGACTTGAGTGCAAGAAACATAAACACTAAAGGCATATCACTCCTGGAATATGTGATTCACTTTAATGACAATGAAAAGCATGTCAACAATAGTTACACCTATAGAACTTTAAAGAAAGATTAAGCAATTAATCCCAAAAACAACGATGTGTGTACACTAGGGTTAAGTGAAACACTAATAATTAAGATAAGTGTTGTTTGTTCTTCATTAAAAGCTGTAACTTCACTGAAATAAACAGCCTGAATAACAATTTGTCACATTGTAGGTGATAGCTTTCCATCGCTGAATTCATGTTCAATCTTGCAAAAGGCTACTTTTGCTTTGCATCTCTTGTTTAATCTCTAGAAGGCATTTTCCATCTGAGGTTGTGATTATTTCTCGACAGATGAAACGATTCGTCTGGTTAGATTGTTTGTAATTGTTTGGTCAGTTATGGTGATTTATTTCTTTTATACTGAATGCACTTAACATGAATTCCATATTTCCTTAATAAATAAATACATAAATAAGTAAATAAATAAATATAATCCACAATGAAGATTTACTGCAATGGATCACCCAAAACTGAATCGGGCTGTAGCTGTACATCATGACATACAACTGTCCGTCCATCTCTTTACAGTATCTTTCCATTTGTGTAACTTCAGTATGATATTAAGAAGATCTGAGAGTTCGAGTTCGATCGGAATTTTAAATAAATAAATAAAATTCACATTGAAAATGTGCTGCTATAGATCA
Organism: Cepaea hortensis; assembly: GCA_963921405.1. NCBI lineage: Eukaryota > Metazoa > Mollusca > Gastropoda > Stylommatophora > Helicidae > Cepaea > Cepaea hortensis. The sequence goes on along the minus strand of OY992894.1, from coordinate 72,287,929 downwards.
TCCAACATTGAATCTTACTCTAGTGGTATACTATGACAGACAGATGTTAATACATTTGTTTTTTCACATTATCATTCCACTTGTTTTGCTGCTACCAACATCTTACTTTTTTATGTTATATAGAAAACCTGGCGGTCAAAGGTTCGATCCGCGGCTGGGCGGAATCAAATTTGTTTTTTGTTTTAATAATTACATGGGCTTCAATGTCAGCCAAGCTTAAAATAAATACCAAGAATGTTTGCGAGGTGCAGGCGGGCAGCCCAATACTGACTACATCACGCATCGAGTGCTGATTGGTCTATATAAATGTAAGTTCAGTCACCTTTGAACTATGCTCCACAAGGCGTGTTAAATTATGTTTTTTGTTTTAAAAACTCATGATATTTATAAGAGTTTTGACAATTGTAAATTAATCCTAAGATGTATTTCTTCCATCAGGTCTTTTCACTCCCAGCTTCTCTCTAATCTTAATATTTTGTTTCTATGAAATGTGACTTATTCTGAATGTTCATTTTCTAGATTCTCCATTTGCTCATTGTGTGTGTGTGCGTGTGCGTGTGCGTGCGTGCGTGCGTGCGTGCGTGCGTGTGTGTGTGTGTGTGTGTGTCTCCCCCATCATGTAGCAATTGTAACACTTAAATACTTTCATTTTTAAGATATCGTGTATCCATTTAGATGGTAATACTTACTGCATTAATAATAATAATTACAGTATATCTTTTACGACTATTAATTACAAACATACAATTATAATTTTCGTTTTACTCTGATTCATCTACACACCTGCACAAGTCCCATGCCCGGGCACAGCTCCTGAATCAGCCTGAGACTCTCTCTGTAACACTTGAAATCTGAGAACTTAATGGTGGCTCTCAGGAAAGTGTCATACATATCAAAATTGGTCACCATAGTTACCACTTTCTGGAAAAACTCCTCTGTTGTCTGCTTTCTCTGTAAATAAATTCATGTATTTGTAAACAGATGTCCGCTTTCTCTATAACTAAATTCATGTATGTGTATACTATTATAAGCTTTCTCTGTAAATAAATTCAAGTATTTATAAACACTGTTGCCTGTTTTCTCTGTAATTAAATTAGTGTATTTGTATATTCTGTTGTTTTATTTCTTGTGAAAACATTAATCAACAATGTATAAGACAGACCAAAGATTAAAAGTTGCAACAAGACAATCCAATCAGGGTAACTTATCAAAGAATATCCTCAGTTGACCAACTATAATAAATACATTATACTGTGTTAGATAGACCCCGCCGCTTACGAAAACATTTACTGTACAATATCCTTGACAGAAGTTTAGAATTGGCCGCTTTGCAATGTCACTGACAAAACAAGTACATCCAAGGTGAATTATCCTAATTAATTCATCTATAATATCAACGGAATCGACCCCAGCATTTATTGGCTGTGTAATGTATAAACCAAAGTTAGTTCACTAGTCTGCCATTACTTTATGAACGGCCGACGAATCATGCCGTAAACATTAACGCGTGTAAAACTATTTCACACTCTATCATCAACTGTGTATGACTGGGAATGATAAAACTGCGCGCCTCACTACCCCTAAGCCACAGCTCTGATTTAAAACCATTAACTGTATATGTATTAAAATTAGTTTCATATCCTTTACAGGACGTCGCAGTCAACCCCTGCATTTTTGGCTGTTCGTGATTTCTCAGCAAGTTTACGTTCAGTAGTTTCCCATAGCTTTCTGGACGACCGGCACTCATATCATTTTATAAAAATCACCACAAGGCAGTCAGCATGCATCATAGGCTGACATGCAATTTTCTAGTAGCCTGAAATATCCCAAGCATTTAGGAAAGCTACCCTTAATATAAAATACAATCTAAATGTCGATGTGCATGTTGGAAGTCAAGGGTAAACCACCACATTTTATCAAGAATCCGTTTACGAGACAGTAACATAGCTACATTTATGATGAGTAACATGTTATGGGAGCGAGGTTCTGAAAACGGAAATGAACATGTTAAAACAAAAGCTTCATACGCATGTACAGACTGAAGGCAATAACACTATACAACTATTAACAGTGAGTTATAGTACAGACTTAAAGTGTGTCCTTACTTGCAGCAAAGCCTTCAGTTCAGATCTGTATTTCATGGCCTCGACACCTACAGCTTTGTTCATCTGTTTCTTCAAAATGTGCATTGCGACGTCTTCGGATGGAACTGCATCAACCTGTGGAAGTGACAGAAATGACAGAGATATTTCACTCAGTCTCTACACTCACCAATGCCGTCCCCTTGATTTTTATTTAACTGTGACGTTTGTCTTCATCTCAATAAATTGTCATTTGCATATTAAAATAATGATAAAAGAAGGACAAAATACTCAACCAAGTTAATAAATTCAAATATGTCGGTGTAATCGTAACATCTGATGGAAGATGCACGGCAGAGATTAAGAGCAGGGTAAGCAAGTAAAAACTGCATTTCAAAAGATGAAAAGTATCTTATGTAATAAATAGCGTTCTAAAGATGTGATGAAATGTTATATGGGACCTGTTCTGTTGTATGGACGTGAATTGTGGCATGTGAACCAACATTTAGGACGAGCATGGAGGCAGCGGTGTTTCATATGACTAGAAATATAGTAATTCTGTTAGATCAACGATAGAAGTGGGTACTGTGACTTGGTTCGGGAAGGCATTGTACACAAAAGACAACGCACGAGCAGACAAACCTACAATGCTAATCACAACACAAGCACGGAACACTTACCGAGGGGTGATGCTTCAACATGGGCAGCACGCTGGCTGACTTGGATGACAAGTTTCCTTGGAAGTCACCGACTTTCAGACTTGCCAGACTCTGGAACAAATTAAACCACAATAGATGATCGCAATGGATAACAAGCAATGGTGGATATAAACATTATGCTAGAGAAACAGGCAGCACTATTTTTTTAAGAAACAGAGCAAAGTTTGATAGAAATATTTGTTTTCAGTTGATGTTTCAAATTTTAATTAAATATTTTAATATCATATTTTTCATGTGATCTGTTTGTCTTTTACAGTAAGATTACTTAATTGCAGGAGTCACACATACGAAACCATGCTTTCCTTGCCTATTGTTCATGTAGACAGCCATATGAAGAAAAACACACTAATCATGCTGTGGCATTATTGAACATACCAATTGGCCATTAAGAGGTATTTTGTGAAATGAGGGAATGCAGTATGACACCACAAGCTGTGGGAGTTTCTTTAACTTGTGGGGTGTTTAACCAGACGAGGATGATGGAATCTTCATCATATGTTCTGTGTATTTCCATCGCCTGTTCCATTCCCCTGTCAGTCCATCTATGTATGACATCTTTCCATTTTCTTCAGAAATCACGTTTCAACTAATGCAACCTGTCTCTCTGCTTTTCTGTTTATTTGTGAGTTGTCGAATCATAACATGCTAGCATCTGTTAAGAAGGTTGTCTGCCGCTGCTTTCCTTCATGCCAGTGAACACACTGGCCTTGACCTTAGACATAGATCCACTGTCTACCGTCGCCAAACCTGAGACAACAATGAACAACTAACTGTCTGTTGGTTGCTTTTAATCTCATTGCATCCTCTGCGCTATACAACTTGTATTTCACGTTACGCGTGGAGCTTAACCGGCTACTCCCCACAAGTGTCCCGTTGGCAAGCGGAGCGAAGAAAGTCCAATACTTCTATAGTAGAGAATACACCATAACCCGCCAACCAAGCGATGCGATCAATTTTATTTATTACTCAACATAACAAACAGGCATGACCTGGAATTTTCACAATCCGATTCCAAGCGAAATGAAACCTATGACCATTGGACCGGAAGGCAGGCGTCGTGTCTTACTTGACCATGATTAAATACCGTTCTGTTTATTTATCTAACACACATACCATTCGAGGAACTTGCATTGGTGGCTGAGACTAAACTTGACAAAAACGTGTTTAACTGTAGCTAAACATCACATTAGTTAAACATCACATCAGTTAAACTTCGCATCAGTTAAACATATCTGACATTATACTTGCGATGCGGGCTATTTTCCGTTTTATATAAATCGGGAAACACATTTTATACTTACCAAGTCTCCATACTCCATCACGTGACTTTTAGTAGTTTCATTCCTAACAATAACGAACTGTTCCTGTAAGGTCTCCTGTGTAAGGTTCTCCTGTGGTAAATATATATATATATATATATATTGTACTACTGTTTCTAAGTTATAACTAGCGTTGACATTTTTTTCCCGCGTTTCCATCCTGTTTCAGAATATTGCGGTCAACACCAGCATCTTTCAGCTGTATGTTGATTCCTAGGCTAGTTTACGCTCATCAGCACGCCACCAGCTTCATACTCTCATAAGTCACTGGCGCGAATCGGACCACTTCTAATTCTCGTGCGCTCACGTCAACCACGAGAGTATTCGGGATTAATGGAGAAATCTGCTAACACCTCGGCCAGGGAGCCGGCTAGCGTTGATTAGGAATCCAAAATAAAATATATAAAGGTGTAAATTGGCGAGAGGATTGACTTCGCTGCACTGGGTTTACCCCAGCTGGCTCGGGATCTATCACAGAACGTCACGCCGCCTGCCGCAAGTACAGAACACCAACTCCAAGCCCGACCATTATCTCAGTGGGTCTCAGGAAAAAATTGCACCTGTGATTTGAACGATGCAGTCCGAAAACGAACCCAAGACCTTCATAATGAGTGGAGGGGGAGGGGGGAAGGAGACGGCTGGATCACTTCGCCACTAAGACTATTAAATGTAAAAATAAAATGTAACTATTTAGCTTATGAGCAGCCACAAACTATTGTTGTATGTCTGTAAAACATGGACAATCAACAGACAAGTTGAGAAACATCACATGGCAGCAAATATTTGGCGTCTGATGATAATGCACAGAATGTCATGGACGGAAAGAAAAACAGCTTAGACATTCATTCAAGCAATAAATTAAACTGCCAAAACTGCCATTTACTTCCAGTATTGTACCTTGCAGTGTATGGCAGAGGTGTCTTTGAGCCTGAGGAATTAAGGCCGCCTGGCTAGTGCAGTTGCCGCGAACTGTGCAGGTTAGGATTTTCTTTTTGCCACCGACAGAAAAAAATCCCACACCTTACCGAGGATTCGAACCCGAGTCTCCCGATTCTATTCCTGCGTTCTAGCCACTCGGCCAACCGCTCCTCAGCAATAATTTAAATTTAAATTAAAACCGTAAATTGATTAGAGCTATTTATAACGTAGACTGACAAAGTCTCCGGGTACGTTATCAGGAGAAATACATTTGAAAATTTCGTGTTAACAGGCAAATTTCATAGCAAAAGAGCAAGTTGGAGACAAGGAGATAAATGTACGGATGGCTTGGGCTCATGGCATAATCGAAACAAGAACACAGAACTGATTCCAGAATCCGAGAAAACTGTTACCACCGACACTTATAGGCAGGGCGAATGATGATGATGATGATGACAATGATGATGATAATGGTGATGATAATGATGATGATAATGATGATGATGGTAATGTTGACGATGATGATGATGTCGATGATGATTAGTGTGATAATGATTATGACGATGATGATGAAGGTGATGATGACGATGATAATGATGATGATGATGATGATTGCCATATAGTGAGTGCAAACGAAATGACGTCATATAAATTAGAGAGAAATCCTCGACGCCAAAATACGATAAAAACTAAGGGACGCGTTGGAAACAACAAAAACGTCACATAGCGATCAGAGTAACAACAGACAGACTTGCGGAGACATAGAACCAAGAAGGCAGTGCAAATTTTAGTAGTGAAACATTGGCGTGGCTATGGATCAGAGTTGGCATAATGATCAGTGGCTGGAGTTACAATAGCAGAGAAAGAATAGGTGACAGACATGCTACAAGATATCGCCACAAAAGTAACGAACCTGCAGGCAGAAAAACTAGACATATTTCACATAGAGCAGCGAGACTAACACTGAGTGGATGGACAGAAGGTCGTCTGCGGACGAATAGAACAAATGGCTGATAGTTAGAAAACCAGGTTTGTCTTCTATGCATGCATATTCATATCAAATGTTCTTAAGCCCCGCCTGGCTGTCACAGGCTCTTAAGTAATAATGAACTGTACTGTTTGTCGAAGCAAACGGTGTACGTAGTAACAATTAAATAGCGAGAATTATAATTTAAAGCCAAGAGTCTGCTTCGTCCATCACTTTCAAGTTACGGCTCCAGTTGCTCTTGGTTGTACAGTTTATTGAGCCAGAAAGAATTATATGCGTTCCGTTGGATTGTTGGAGTTATTATTATTATGATTATCCTAAACCAGCAGTATGGCAATGATGATGATGATGATGATACGCTGCTGATTAAACATCAAGATACGTACTGGTTGGCACTTGTTGATACTGATGAGAAAGATACGATTTACGTTGGTGTGATATGTTCAACATCACACCAGTCTTCTAACTGAAAACATGAACATTGCAAATACCCTATCGGAATCCTCCATCCAGTTAACACTGTACAGGTCACCGAGATATGTGTCTCTAGCATCATCAAAGTAAGTGGCCCAGGATGATTCATCAGGGTTGGCTGCAGTTGTCGCGAACACTGAAGACCACAACATAACCTGCTTGTTGAAACTGCCGCTAAACATGATATCATCTGCCTATTAGACTCATTCTATAGAGAGTAAATCATGATTTATTGATCAGTTATTCCCTGCATGGCTCACACCCTACTTGACTCAAACCATGTTTTACTCACACCCTGGATAACTCAAACCCCGCATAACTCAAACCCCGCATAACTCAAACCCTGCATGATTCAATGATTTATCACTGCATGACTCAATTACTTAAACCCTGCATGATTCACACCCTTCACGATTCAAACCCGCCATGACTCCCACCCTGCATAATTCAAACCATACCTGACTCACACCCTCGATGACTCAAGATCTTCATGATTCAAACCCTTCATGACTCATAGCCTACATGACTCAAACCCTGCATGACTCACACCCTGCATGACTCATAGCCTGCATGACTTACACCCTTCATGACTCACAATCTGCATGGCTCACAACATGCGTGATTCAAACCCTGCATGACTCATACCCTCCATTACTCACGCCCTTCATAAATCACACCATGCATGACTCGCACCTATCATGGCGCACACTGAAAAACTACTGGTTTGCTAAAACAAATAACCATTACTATTGCACAGTACCTTATTTATAATAACGCTATGCTATTCAACCCGTCTCGGTTATACCTTGTAGATTAAAAAACAAATAAACTGTTGCATATCCTTTAAAGGACGTAGCAATAAACTCCAGCATTCGCTATTTCTGTGAAGTTTACGTTCAGTAGTTTGTCATTGCTTTTTGAACGACCGACACCCAAACCGTTTCATAAAATACAAAGGTAGGCTATTGAATCATAGCTGTGATTCGAACGCGGGTATGCTGGATTACGAACTCCGTGCGTAACACCTTCACCAAGGAGCAAACTGCTATATACAACGTTGTTATTTCTTATAACGGTGTTCATGGTCTCTGACTTTAACTTTTGTTATTTCAAACTGTGTAGATTACATGGCGATCGTGTGAGATCGATAAACATGACCAACCACGCTTCTCAGCATGGCACATGATGATTATAATGAGGATGATGCGATAATATTGTCAAGTTTTTAAATATATAAACAAGAAAAACTACAGCAAAGCAATGAAACAAAAGATGCTGAGCTATTCAAAATGGTAAGTGGTAAGATGTATGCACAAAAAATAAAAAGAAACTGAAAAAAGACCAGATAGAGATGAGATGTAAGCACAGACTGGAAAACCAATGAGCAAGTCCTAAAAGACGCAACTGAACACCTTAAATTGATTATAAGAGAAATTAGACGTAGACAGTCAAGAATTTGGGAGGTATATTATGTGAAGTAATGAACTGGAGAACTTGGTGACAGGTGGCAAGATTGAGGGGGAAGAACAAGGGAAAGGTACATAAATAAATACCTGGATGGCTTGGCCTCATGGCACGGTCGAGACAAAAGCACAGAGCTGAACCACGACTCTAGTAATCGTGTGAAATGGTGAAACATGACCGCCCACGCTAATCGATTAGGCACATGATGATAATGACGATGATGTAAACACAGTTGTTGAAATGCCATTTGATTGTAAGAAAGATTGACACATTTGTAATCGCCATGTTCATTATAAAGAGAAATAAATTAAGCTGACCACTAATGTTAGACTCCAGAAGGCGATCAAACATGGATCCTGATTCACAAGCTTCAATGTAGAGCACCATCTGTATTGTAAAGTTAGATACTGTTATATTACAAGTAAATTAAGTAATTCATCAATAATACATTTTTTTTTGCATATCCTATTTACAGGACATTGCAGTCAACAATAGTATTTTTCAGCTGCTGTTGATGTATTGGTAAGTTTTACGTTCAGTAGTTTGCCATGGCTTTCTGAACGACCAGCTCACATACCTTTCCGTAAGAACCCAACGCGAATGAGTTTCGCTGCCAATCTCACGCCGTTGTGTTTCGCACGTGGATATACGGGATTACGAACAGCGTCCTTAACTCGTTCGCCAGGTAGTCCGGCAATAATACATTACTATATGGATTATGGAGCCGAGGTAGCCCAGTAGGTATCACGCATGTCTACCTGGCTGGTGGTCATTATTCGAACCCTCATCGAGCTGGAGTTGTTACATTCACACAGGCTAAAATGGGCACCAGGAAATGTTATGGGAAGTGTAGGCGGCAGTTGTGAGATTGACCACATCACACTTAGAGTGCCGATTAACCACATCACACTTAGAGTGCCGATTGACCACATCACACTTAGAGTGCCCATTGACCACATCACACTTAGAGTGCCGATTGACCACATCACACTTAGAGTGCCCATTGACCACATCACACTTAGAGTGCCGATTGACCACATCACACTTAGAGTGCCGATTGACCACATCACACTTAGAGTGCCCATTGACAACATCACACTTAGAGTGCCCATTGACAACATCACACCGAGAGTGCCGATTGACCACATCACACTTAGAGTGCCGATTGACCACATCACACTTAGAGTGCCCATTGACAACATCACACTTAGAGTGCCGATTGACCACATCACACTTAGAGTGCCGATTGTTCTATACAAACATGAGACAAGCACCGTATACACATACAGTCACCAGTTAGGGGATAGTGCACGCAGTTATACATTCGGTGTCTTACGTCGTGTACAGATTGATACTGCACGCAGTTATACATTCGGTATCTTACGTCGTGTACAGATTGATACTGCACGGAGTTATACATTCGGTGTCTTACGTCGTGTACAGATTGATACTGCACGCAGTTATACATTCGGTATCTTACGTCGTGTACAGATTGATACTGCACGCAGTTATACATTCGGTATCTTACGTCGTGTACAGATTGATACTGCACGCAGTTATACATTCGGTATCTTACGTCGTGTACAGATTGATACTGCACGGAGTTATACATTCGGTATCTTACGTCGTGTACAGATTGATACTGCACGCAGTTATACATTCGGTATCTTACGTCGTGTACAGATTGATACTGCACGCAGTTATACATTCGGTGTCTTACGTCGTGTACAGATTGATACTGCACGCAGTTATACATTCGGTATCTTACGTCGTGTACAGATTGATACTGCACGCAGTTATACATTCGGTATCTTACGTCGTGTACAGATTGATACTGCACGGAGTTATACATTCGGTGTCTTACGTCGTGCACAGATTGATACTGCACGCAGTTATACATTCGGTATCTTACGTCGTGTACAGATTGATACTGCACGCAGTTATACATTCGGTATCTTACGTCGTGTACAGATTGATACTGCACGCAGTTATACATTCGGTATCTTACGTCGTGTACAGATTGATACTGCAAGGAGTTATGATCACTTATCTGGCAGGATTTGAACAGCTCGCAACCAGTTCGTCGCCGGGGTCAACTAAGCCTTGTATTACTTAAGCTTTGACTGCAAAGACAAGTTCGGCAAGGAACAGAAAGGCTGTGGGGTGGGGGAGAGGGGTCACTCCATCACACAATGTCTTAGCCTGGTTGTATAAGGCAGTGTCAACAAGTTCACGGCATAGTTCACTCATCTTCCAATAATTCATGATATCTTGAAAATTGGACTTCTTGAATTTAACATTATTGACAAGGCTTTATTTTCACTTGAGCCGCAATGACTGTCACAAAGTTTGTTGGCTGTGAACGTAACAGTTGAAAATGTCCATTACTGATCAATGTCCATTTATGAAACTTGGTGTCTGACTTGAGAAGTCACACTCGGGGACATTAACCTTGCTTAAGACAACATATGGTGACCCCAATAAGAAAACAAATCGTTTACCTAAGAGAAGTCACTGAATGACAATGAAACGTCACTTAAATGTCTAATGCTACAGTAGTACCTCGTCAGAAATACGTATATTCTCTCACTAAGATGTGATTGGCTCAATGCATTTGATAAAGTGAAACATGATAAAACGATCAACATGTTGGAGATTAATACAATAGCTGGTTAAGATCTCAGAATAATAAAACATGTTTACTCGAAACAAGTTGCAACAATAACGCAGGAAATATAGTGGGAAATGATAAACAGATAAGGCAAGATATGGCGAAATAATAAGGAGATATAGAAGGCAGACCAGAAATACGAGCTGAAAGTTATCTTATATATAAATTGCGATCTCCGTCTGTCTGTCTGTCTGTCTGTCTGTATGTATGTCTGTATGTCCGTATGTCCTTTATGCGCTCGCGAACGGCCCATCCGATTGAGATGAAATTTTCTACACGTCTTCTTTTCATTCCAGTGCAGCCCACTGTCATATTTTTTTAGTGTGAAATCGGCTGCTTACCCAATATTATTTCATTTTTCATTTTTCATCATAATTTCATATATCTCAGGGGACTTAACTCTGTAAAAGTTATTTCAAGGGGCATAACTTTTCTGTATAACTTATAGTCATATTGTGGCATCGTTTTCAAAGATTTATAAACTCTTTGTCCATAGTTATGTACCGGCATATGAGTTATAATAAATAATGATACAATCTGTAAGGCATTTTCAAAGTTTTCATAAAAATAATGCACAATGCATAACATTGTAACTCATCTTTTTTTGCTTAAGAAGTTACTGTAGTCATGCAGGTGATTAGAAAGCGTTTTCATTAAAAATAATGGATGGTGTGTGGAAGGGCATTTTTTTAAGTTACTTTTTTTGTTGTATGAATTTAATGAGACGCTACCCGCCAGGAGCTGGGCGAAGCCACGCCGGGTCAGCTAGATAGACAGACCCACCTTTTCGCTGCAGTTGTCTACTCCTCCTTTTCCTTCTTCTGCTGATGCTTCTGCCGCCGCTCCATTTACCCAAGTTAATTGTTGGGGGAAGATGTAAAGATCTTTCAAGTGCTCTTTCTAATGCTTTTTGTAAGTTGGTCTTCGTTTATCTAAGGTTGTTCTAACTGCAACCAATAAATGATTAGACAGACAGGCAGACAGACAGACAGAGAGGGAGGGACGGACAGACAGACAGACAGACAGACAGACAGACAGACAGACAGACAGACAGACAGTCGGTAACGGGAACGTGAGCTTATATGACTACTTATATGAATTAAATGAGATGCTCCCCACCAAGGACTGGGCGAAGCCGGGCCGGGTCAGCTAGTATTTAATATATAAACAATCCACGATGTGCAGATGACACTCTTTTGATATTTGAAAACGCAAAAGATCTGCAAAGACGGTTGGGCTTTGTTGTAATCGAGTGTGCAAATAAGGCTTGAATATCAAGAAAATAGAAACAATGGTTATATGAAATACAAAGATAACGCGGCGATGCTGATAACACAGTCTTTGTATCAAAGAGTGCAAAGTGATAAACAAACATTAAAAAAAAAAACAATATGAACTAATATCCACGGACAAAGCTATACGCCAACAACATAATCACACTCAACAATGAAGACCTCGAAAATGTCACAAATATTGAATATTAGTTAGTTAGATAGTTAGTTAGTTTATCGTGGCTCCAACTTCACGGCAACGGGTCGTCAGCATTATGCTTCATTCCTGTGCCAGTGAATATCACACAAAATGCTCCTAACTGCCCTATGTGAAAAGTGGAATAGACAGGAGTCTCGGCAAGCCAACAGCCTGAACAGGTACATTGTACATAATACTGCCGTCAGAATGCCAACACAAAAGTCTTCCACGGAAAATACAGTTCATCCTCGATGGAAGCGGCATATATATATATATATGTGTGTGTGTGTGTGTGGCTAACACACCGAGACATTCTTCTGCGGTAGATTGAATTGTATTCTTGATGTTCAACCAAGTTTGGTCAACGCTTTCCTCCAAAGGGTTTTGCAGAGTTTCAAGTTTACATTTTATTTCATCTGTAAATTTCTCTTTGACTGTAATTTCTTGTAGTTTTTCTACGTTATATGTTGGGTGTAATCTTTGTAATTTAGTATAGAAAGCTCTCTTACGTTTTATTTTAAATTTTGCTCCAACGAGGAAGTGGTCGCTGTGGCACTCAGCTCCTCTATACCTTCTAACTTGTTGTATGTTTGATGCATTTCTGTTGTTAATTAAAATGTAATCTATTTAATTATAGGTTCTCTTGTCACATGATTTCCAAGTTTGTTTGTGTATATCCTTTCTTTGTAGTCTGGTATTGCTAATCTGCAGTCCTTTAGCTTCTGCCAGATTGATGACTCTCCATCCATTATCATTTGAAGTTGTATGTAGGCTTTCCATACCGGCCACTTTTTTATTAGTTTGCTCTCTCCCTATTTTTGCATTGAAGTCTCCCAGCACAATCAGGATGTCCTGTTTGGGGATTTCATCTATGACAACTTCCAGAATATTATAAAAGTCTTCTTTAATATCATCTTCTTTCTCTTCAGTAGGTGCATGTATATTAATCATCGTTATATTTTTCCATTTACCTTTTATTCGTAATTTACTAATCCTGTCATTAACAGTTTTAAAGTTTAGAACGTTCCCCCATAACTCTTTTTTGATGACAAATCCTGTTCCTAATTCATGTTTATTTTTGGCGTTTCCTCCATATATTATAATCATTCCATTTTGCTCTAAAGTACCCTCTCCTGGCCACCTTATTTCTTGAATTGCTGTTATATCCTTTTGATATTTAACCAGCTCCCGGGTTAGTTCTTCGGCCGCTCCAGCTCGATATAGTGTCCGTACATTCCATGTTCCAAATCTCAAAAGTCTTTAACGTTCCAAGGTCGTTGTCCAGATAAGTCAGTCCAAATTCGAGGCTCATATATCTGTTTCGTAACAAAATAGTTTTTACAGCGTTAACCCCACGCTTCAACCCCCAACCTAGAGGACCAGGGTGTTTCTCTTTGTCTGTTCTCTACCCTTTGACCTGTCCGGCTTGGGAGGCCCTGCACGATTAAAATTACCTTGGAAAAATAAGGACCAAGTACAAACAGACACAATGTACTCACTTGCTTGTACTGCGCGTTCGTGTGCATAGTCTTGATTGTTTTGTGGAGGTCATCTGCATATAGCTAACCATGAGGAAAACATATTTCAAAGGTTACTCTTATAAAAACTAAATCTGATTTAAAAATATATGTAGCTGATTCTCTTAATCCTAATTATGTAACAGGTCATTTGAAGAACGTCGTTCGCATCACGGCCCGCTGAACTGTCTCTCGACCTTCTGTCACTACTCCCGCCTTCTGCACCTCCTTGCCCAAGATGTCTGCAATGCTCTATGTCCATCTACCTGCTGGAAGACCCCCTTCTATCATGTCGCAAACTTACTGTGGTGTCTCCTTTCGCCAATGTGTGTCTCTTTCCGAGACATCTTATTGTTTATGAGACAGTTTTCTTAGAACATCAAATTGTGTAGAACACATCAGTGTGTTTCTTCTATTTCTACCATATTCTAAGAACATTTTTCTTGATTAAAGCGTTAAAAAAGTTTCTTAAATATACAGCTGCCGGTCTCTCTGGCCGAGGGGTTACACCACTTTCTCCGTAATCCCGTTTATCACGCAGTCTTGTAGTGGGCGAGAGCTGGAAGCGGTTCTACCCCCGCTAGTGACTTGCGGGATAACTAAGCCGGCCGCTCAGAAAGCAATGGCAAACTACTGAGCGTAGTCTTGCCAAGAAATCAACAGACAGCTGAAAGATGCTGCTGTTGACAGCGATGTCCTGTAGGGGATATGCGAATTTAAAAAAAAATATATACAGCTGCATTTTATTAACCTTTTATACTAATAATTCATTATATTTATTTATTGCTCTCTACATGGCCTTACTAGCGACAGTTTGCTTTCTAAAAGCATGGTGCTCTAATGCTCTACCACCATAAACGGAACAGTTAAGGGTATTTCCCCCCGCCTTGAGACATACCGCGTATATGGTGCTAGCCATATCTGTATGCAGCAGTCAGTGCTCTAACATCACACACATAAAACATATAGATCCTCTATACACGTCTTGAGGCGCACTGAATAAAATGGTGCCAGTCCCATATTATTTTTAGACCACTTAAATTTGATGACGTATGTAGTTTCGAATTTCTTGGGTCATTCATTACTAACAATGGTGACACAATGAAAGAAATTAAACGGCGACTATCAATTGCTCTTCACAAACTAAAACAATTGAATAAATTATGGAGTGTGACAGATAAAACTAAAAAAATTAGATTTTTAAGAGCATGCATCTTTCCCATAGCAACATACGCCTGCGAGACCTGGACACTTACTTACTAATCAAGCTGAACAGCGCATAAATAAATGTCTTTGAATATAAATATTATAGACGGGTTCTAAGAATATCTTGCGTAAAGAAAAGAATAAATGCATCCATATTTCAAGAGCTGAATATTGAAGTGGGTTGGCTATTAAAGACGATAAAACAAAGAAAATTGAGATATTCTGGTCACTTGAAACGTCATGAAAGTTTAGAGAGAACAATAACGGAGGGGTATATGCCTGGGAAGAGAGGAAGAGGAAGGCCAAAGAGAAGATGGGTGCAGGATGTTGGGGGTGATCTCCAGATGGGTGTATCGGACGCGGGTCATCTTGCTTGTGATCGAGAAGTTTTCCGGAAGGTTGTTATGGGAGCGAGGTTCTGCAAAGGACATGCTACTGAATGAATGAATGAATGATGTGGAATGATATATCAGGCCTGCGGCTTTATGTTCCATGTCATTTGCTGGTACCCACTTCAAGCTGAGTCGACCTGAGAGTCCAGGTGACTAAATCCACCTCGATAAGATTCGAACACATGACTGTCAGGAAGGAAGATAAGCGAGCTAGCGATTCGTTACCGGGGCTCCATCTACCAGCATAGTGCCCTGTTTGAACTTTATGACGTATTGACTAAATGTTCCATCAGTTACACTAATGTCTTACAATTCCAGTGGGGAATCCCAGCATGCCTGCGGCGCCATGGTCTGCAAAATTGAGGAATATGCGATCTTCTGGCCCACTGTGAATAAAATAGGTCAGTTTAGTTCATGTGTCACAGACAACTTGTACAAATGGACTAAGACTGTCATTACTTAATATTACTTATATTAGGCAGTTTCAAGAAGTTCAGAATAGCTGGCTGCTTAAATGATTGTTATGTGTTGTAAATTAAAGTTTACGAGGATGAAACAACATTGCTGACGTAGTTTTAAATCAAAGCGACAGATCTATGTGTATTGTGAACATAGCATCGTCACAGTTGAAAATGTCCAGGGTCGAATAATGCACACATAACAAATGTGCGTTCTGAATCTATCTCAGAAATCCAGATTTTCAGGTGTACAATTTAGACTGGAAAAAGAAGGAGGATCGGCTTCATTGCACCGAATTGATCCCATATGGCTCGGTACCTTTCCGCAGGGTGTCCTACCGATGAACACCGTAGCTCCAGTGACGATCCCTAATATTCTTCGAGAAAATTGCTCTCACGAACCGAACGACATATTCCGGAATCGAACCTATGACCTTCGTACCGCGCGGCAGGCGGCGTAAGCACTTGACCACGCATACTCCCTCGATGTTCTTATATTGGTTTGTCAATCATTAAACATTCATTCATTCATGCATTCATTCATGCATTCATTCATGCATTCATTCATGCATTCATTCATGCATTCAGTAGCATGTCCTTTGCAGAATCTCGCTCCCATAACAACCTTCCAGAAAACCTCTCGATCATAAGCAAGATGTCCCGCGTCTGATACACCCATCTGGAGATCATCCGCCACATCCTGCACCCATCTTCTCTTTGGCCTTCCTCTTCCTCTCTTCCCAGGCATATATCCTTCCATTATTGTTCTCTCCAAACTTTCGTGACGTTTCAAGTGACTAACATATTTCAATTTTCTTTGTTTTATCGTCTTTAATAGCCAACCTTCTTCAATTTTCAATTCTTGAAGTATGGATGCATTTGTTCTTTTCTTTACCCAAGATATGTTAGAACTCGTCTATAACATTTATATTCAAAGGCATTTATGCGCTGTTCAGCTTTTGGACTCGTCCCATGTCAGATTTGTACCATGATGTTTTCATGGTGAATATATACATATTCTATCTGTACATTAGTGTCAGCTTGACTTTGATTAGATAAGTATCCTCATGTTTCATGCTAAATGTTTAAACATCATATCTCTATATATTAATGTCAGCTTGTCTTTACTAAACAAGACTTTGTAGTCTACCATCCACTATTTATGACCATGTTCTTGTAAATCTGTCTGTTCCACTGTTTCTCCTTTTCCTTTATTCTTTACACTGAGTAATGTGAATTATCACTGTCTGTTGCTAGTGATAAAATTATTGCGTTACTATTATCACTACTGTGATTAAATCATGTGTCATCTTCACAATGGGGGTTGGCTGCTTTTGACCAACATTGTCTGTTTATCGATTGTGCGATAAAACCTAACAGACTGGTGTTTATCTCATGATTCCACCTTCCACCTTTGCATCTCTGCCTTAGTCCTTCTTGACTGCCTTCAACTGTTACCACCAGTATATTTTAATAAGCCCATGAGTCAACTGGGAGCCGCGGTAGTAGAGTGACCAGAACACTTGATAGTCCTGTGTTCGAACCTCATTCTCAACGAGGCGTGAATTTGATTTTTTAAATTAACTTGGGCTACCAGGCTAACCCAGCCTAAATGATTACGTGGAAATATCACCGGAAGTGCAGGCGGCGGATGTCATGTTTTACATTTCCCCCACCCAGTCATTTATTGGTCTGTACAAGTATGGGGCTATTATGGGGCTATCTCCAGCCTTTGAAAAGAGCTCTTGATATATTTTTATGAGAACAATTTAACAATGAACTGTTTATCGGTATTCACAGAGGTTAAACTGACTAAATACAAAACGTTCTGCAATGTCAACGTGTTTAGATGTATGAGTATGTTTACAAACAGAGATTGGTTTTATCCAAGAAAACTGGTTTCTTACCTTTTAATGACCTTGCCCTCACGGCCTAAAAGTTTCTTTATTCCTTCAGAATCACCGCTTAAAACTTTCAAAAACACATCTGGGGTCACATCCTGCAAAATAATAAGAAACCACGTTTTATCTACCTCAATACAGAAAATTCGCTGAAACATTTCTGTATGAATATCTTACATTAAACAATGGCTACAAATAAAATGAGTTAATTTCAGTGTCCCAGTTTGATTAATTCATTTCAAAGATTATCTTTATTCTACTTGAAACAATGAACGGTCCGATCTTTTTCAGAAAGCTCTAGGAAAATGGCAGCCCAATGTACAAACTCTGTAGCACCAGCAAAGAGCCACATGTATATACACCAGAATTATGGTCGCTTCTTTGTCTCTGATAATCCAGACCCCAGCATTCCATACAAACGAATAGATGCCCCGGGTCTCTCAGCAAACGTCAAATGAGTAGATAATGATGGTTTCAGTAACACACTGATTGTAAACACGTCGGAGTTGTCCTCTCACATGTCCCTTCTTGGTGGAACCACGCTTAAATCCAAACTCAAACATCCTTAAATATGTTGTTTCATTTGTTATTGTATCTTCATCTAACATTAGTCCATAAATGATTGTAAATTATACTGATATTACTTAGGTAGCAAGGGCAGAATATCATTACATAGTAATTGGTAACAACTGGTTCAAACACCATCCTCGATGATTATATAAGTGGAAAAACTCTGGAGATAAAATTTGCAGTCAAATTGACTACATACTGATTCGAAAGAGATTCAGACAAGTTAGTAGGAGCAAAATCTAGGCCAGGAGCAGAGGGACATAGTGATCATGCGCCAGTAAAAGGAAAGATGTGGTTAAGAAATCATCATCATCATTGGCACCTTGCCGTCTTGACAGACGATAGTTTGTGCTTTAAAAAGGCATAATAACTTTTAACTATGGCGGTAGCGAGTGTGACTGATAAGGCCAATTTGCGCTGTAAATGTCCGTTCACAGTGGGTGCATGTGAACACGTGGTCATTTCCACCATCATGCACCATCTTACGTCTCAAACGCTTGGTGTGTGACTTTTCTGCAATAATTTTCTCCTTTGACTTTATTCCATTTCTGATATTTGCCCTCCATGCAACACGTTCAGCGGCGACTTGCTCCCAATGTGCATTATCAATGCCTGTATCAATCATGTCCCGCTTACACACATCTTTGTATCGTAGTAGAGGCCGACCCTGAGATCTCTTACCCATCTGTAATTCACCAAAAAAGATATCCTTTGGTATTCTACCATCATCCATCCTCCTAAGATGTCCTATCCATCTAAGTCTACGAAGACTGAGCATGGAATAAACTGTCACACAACCTGATCTTTCCAATACTTCAGTATTTGTGATTTTGTCTTGCCACTTAATCCCAAGAATTCTTCGCAGACACCGCATATGAAAGCTGTTTAAATTGTTCTCTTGGTGTGAGTAAGTTGTCCAGGTTTCACTGCCATAGAGAAGAGTACTAAGGACACAGGCTTGATAGACAAGGACTTTTGTTTTGGCAGTAAGCTTCCTGTTCTCCCAGACTCTTTTTCTTAACCTGTTCATTGTTGTTGCTGCCTTACCAATCCGGATGTTGATTTCCTGATCTAGGGATAATTTGCTATTTACCACTGATCCTAGATATGTAAAATGGTCTACTATCTCTAGTTCGGCGTCGTCAATAAAGATTGATGGTACCCCATGTGCACCTTGTGACATAATCTGTGTCTTCTTTTTGCTAATTGTTAAACCAAATTCAGAACAAGCATTGGAGAATGCAGATAGTAGACATTGCAATTCTTCCTCAGAGTGGGTCGTAACTGCAGCATCATCTGCAAAAAGCAACTCTCTGATCAGTACCCTCCTAATTTTGGTCTTAGCCTTCAATCTCTGAGCATTGTAGAGGCCGCCATCTGAGCGTGAGTGAATGTATATACCACCATCCTGATCACGAAATGCATATTTCAGTAGAAGTGAAAAGTATATTCCAAAGAGGGTGGGAGCTAGTACACAACCTTGCTTAACTCCACTCTTGATTTCAAATTCTTCAGAAGTTGCACCATCAAACTTGATTATACCCTTCATGCCTGTGTGGAACGATTCCACAATGGACAGAAGAGTTGGTGGGCAGCCAATCTTCTTTAGTGCCTTGAACAGACCCTCACGACTGACCAAATCAAATGCCTTTGTGAGGTCGATGAAGGCAATAAACAGTGGTTGATTCTGTTCACGGCATTTTTCTTGCATTTGTCGCAATGAGAATATCATATCAGTGGTAGACCGGTTCTGTCGAAAGCCACACTGTGATTCGGGGTAGACTTGATCTCCTAGGACTTGAAGTCTGCGCAGAACAATTCTGGCAAATACTTTTCCAACAATACACAGAAGTGAGATACCCCTATAGTTGTTGCAGTCGCTCCGATCGCCCTTGTTCTTGTACAGTGTTATGATGCTTGAATCTTTGAAATCCTGTGGGACTTGTCCTTCACGCCAGCATAGCTCTATTAGCTGGTGGATCTGTATAGTGAGTGTGTCTTGCCCACTCCTGATAACCTCTATTGGAATCCCATCCTTACCTGGAGCCTTGCCAGATGCAAGTTCATTTATAGCACACTTAACTTCTGTTATGGTGGGAAGTGTGTCCAGGTGGTCAAGAGTTGGTAGAGCTTCTATGGCGTTGAGGGCATTATCCGCTAGTTTGGTCTCACTTGAGTAAAGCTCCAAATAGTGCTCTACCCATCTGTCCATCTGCTGTTTCTTATCAGTGATGACTTCTCCAGTCAAGGTTTTCAATGGTGCACTTCTTTTGATCACTGGACCACAGGCTTTCTTTATTCCTTCATACATGCTTCTTATGTCTCCCTTATCACTTGCGATTTGAATGGACTCACATAACTTGATCCAATAATCATTTGCACACTGCCTGGCAGCCTTTTGCACATCCTTCCTAGCTTGCCTTAGCTCACTCAGAGTGTTACGCGTTGGTCTTTCCTTGTTTCGTAAGAGAGCTTTCTTCTTCTTATCAATCAAGGGCTGCAGAGTCTCGCTGTTGGCCGCAAACCAGTCCTGCCTCTTATGATCCACAGTGCCGTAAACCTTTACGGCAGTTTTACAAAGAGTTTCCTTAAGTTTATTCCATTTATCATTTACTGTACAATTTTCTGGTGTATCAGTGAAAGCGTCTTCAAGTTGCTGTTGAAACTGAAAGCACTTTTCAGGATCATGAGTGTTAATAATATTAATCCTGGGGCTAGATTTGTGTTTAGCTGTGTAGATTCTCTTTGGTCTCAGTCTAACCCTTGCAACAACCAAAGAATGATCCGTATCACAGTCAGCACTGTGGTAACTACGAGTCAATGATATATGGTTCAGATGTTGTCTCCGTGTGATGATGAAGTCCAGCTGGTGCCAATGGCCGGATCTTGGATGTTTCCATGTGACCTTATGCATCTCTTTTGTTTTAAAAAAAGAGTTTGTAATACATAGGTCATTACTGGTGCAATGCTCCAGCAGCCTTTGCCCATTTTCATTCATGCGACCGATGTTGTATTTTCCAAGGCACACTGGCCATGAACTCGAGTCCTTGCCCACACGAGCATTGAAATCACCGAGCATATAAATGTAGTCGGATTTTGGAACTGCCTTGATCACAGAGTCTAACTCCTCATAGAACAAATCCTTCACATCATCAGAGGAATCGAGTGTCGGTGCATATGCAGTAATAATGGTGGCAAACCCACAAGAGGTTGCCAAGCGCAGGGATAATAGTCTTTCATTTCCTCCTGCTGGAATTTCAATCATTCCCAGTAGCGAATTCTTCACTGCAAAGCCCACACCGTGTTGCCTTTTTTCTGCCTGCCCTTTACCCTTCCAGAAAAAGGTGTAGTTGTTTTCCCTGAGTGACCCTTCCTCAGCGAGGCGAGTCTCCTGCAGGCCAGCAATATCAATGTTAAGACGATTGAGTTCGGCATCAATCACAGCCGTTTTTCTCACATCGTCAATATTGGTCAAGTCAGTGGAAAATCCTGGACACATGGTTCTCACGTTCCAGGTTGCAAGCCGTAGCTTGAGGTTTCTATTTATATTTTTGTTTGTACCTGGTGCATTGGTTTTACAGCCTGCGATTCAGATTTTGTCCTAGCCCCAAGCACCCATTGAAGCAGGCAGGCTGTGGCGGATCAGCACCCAATTGGCTGGGGGCTGCCCAGCTTGAGGCGGGCGGTAGCTGATCAGTGACACCTATAGGTGTCTCCCACCGTCAGAGGCAACGCGTGGCGCCCCATGTCTACGCCAACTGACAAGGACTTATAACCCGTAACAGTTGCCTCTCGCTTTGATTCCGAGACCAGTTATGAAGATAGGAGACCGAATGTGGATATTCAAAACAATGGTGAGGGCATGTATTTTATTGACTTAACACAGGATAGACACAAATTAGAACAGAGACTGAAACTGGCATTAGCGGACTTATGACAGAGACGGGTACTTGCACATCCAGCCTACGCCATAAACAAACAGAACCTACACATTTCTTCAACAACTTCTGGAAAAGACTGAGCACCCGTGAGTCAACCCAGTAGGGAGTGATTTAAGGTCAACAACAGTAACAGTAGCAGATCACCTTACATCTCCAGTGTAGTCTTTGGGCACTCCTAGATAAACATTGGGTCCTCCTGGCCGATTTATGATTGTACCTGGGAAGGGATTTCTGAAATAGAAAATATAAATCAAAGCAGTTATTTACGCTTTACAGAATCACTCCATCACAGAGTGTGTATGTGTATGTGTGTGTACGTGTGTGTTTGTGTGTTTGTGTATTCGTGTGTACGTGTGTGTTTGTGTGTTTGTGTATTCGTGTGTACGTGTGTGTTTGTGTGTATGTGTATGCGTGTGTACGTGTGTGTTTGTGTGTATGTGTATGCGTGTGTACGTGTGTGTTTGTGTGTTTGTGTATTCGTGTGTACGTGTGTGTTTGTGTGTATGTGTATGCGTGTGTACGTGTGTGTTTGTGTGTACGTGTGTGTTTGTGTGTATGTGTATGCGTGTGTACGTGTGTGTTTGTGTGTATGTGTATGCGTGTGTATGTGTGTGTTTGTGTGTATGTGTATGCGTGTGTACGTGTGTGTTTGTGTGTATGTGTATGCGTGTTTACGTGTGTGTTTGTGTGTATGTGTATGCGTGTGTATGTGTGTGTTTGTGTGTATGTGAATGCGTGTGTACGTGTGTGTTTGTGTGTTTGTGTATAGCACTCTACCTATTTTAGTGACAAGCAAAGTTACAAACAATAGATTGCACTATTTATTGCCTGTTATATTTAGTTGCATCTCTTGGATGCTTACTGCATAGGTACATCATCATCATTATATCATCATCATCATCATCATCATCATCATCCAGTCACCTGCCGGCTGGCGTGGGCGATCATGCCTCTCCACAAATTGCGATCTCCGACGTCATGGTTCAATACAAGTGTTGACACCCTTCCGTGCCATGACATTAGACTATCAAGAATCTTGTCACGCTGGCTTCCTTTATCTCTCTTTCCGCAAATTTTTCCGTTTGTCACAACATGTTGCAGTTTTTTTTTTTTTTCTTCTCACAGCGTGGCCAATAAATGATGACTGCTTCTTTTTGATGTTTGTAACTAGTTGTCTTTGTGACTCAACTTCATTCAAAATGTAAAAATTGCTCATTTTGGCTATCCAAGAAATTTTCAGCATTCTTCTATAAAACCACATCTCCAAAGCTTTCCTGAATATTTTCACCCGATTAATTTATTTAAAAAAATTTTTATTTTGCATATCCCTTACAGAACGTTGCATTCAACACCAGAATTTTTCAGCTGCTGTTGATGTAGTAGGCAAGTTTTTATATTCAGTAGTTTACCATTGCTTTCTGAACGATGGGCTCACATACCCCCGTTACCAGCGCGGCGCGAACCGCTGTCGATTCTCGCAGCTGCTGTTTTTCCCACGTGGATATACGGGATTACGAACAATGTCGCTAACACCTTGGCCAGGGAGGATGGCTTTACTACAAGACCCGTTTACTACAATGTGGCTTTTATTAGTGTCTAAATAAAGGACTCTTTTACACCCGTTGAGGCGTGCTAGTTCCGAATTTGTGTACACAAGTCAGCACTCGAGTGCTAGTCCCGTATTTGTGTACACCAGTCAGTACTCGAGTTCTAGTCCCGTATTTGTGTACACCAGTCAGTACTCGAGTTCTAGTCCCGTATTTGTGTACACCAGTCAGTACTCGAGTACTAGTCCCGTATTTGTGTACACCAGTCAGTTGTCATAGTGTGGTCAAGACAGGTTAAGCACGTGATCGTATAGGACCCAAGTCTCCGCGTTGTTATAAACATACTTTATTGGCCGAATAGTTATACTACAGCACACATGATGGTAGACTCCCTGCCCGGTGTTGACATGTCTTTTCAATCCCCCTAAGTGACGTGTGTGTTCTCCTAGATACACTTCTTCATTCGTGCACACACGTTCACTATGATTTTCCCCCTAGTCAAGGAATGCGCATCATTCCTTAACTCTTTACTCCTAACCTAGTTCCCTCACTGTTACATTGCCTCCCCTTCTTTAAAGAGAATTTTTCCTTGAAAAAATCTCAACCCCCACTTTTAATTATTTAACTTTACATCTCTATCCTACAATAACAACAATTCCATTTATTTCCTAACTCAATTCTCCTATCTCCTCATAGCCAATTGCTAACCAGAGACAATAATATCGAAACTCTCTACAAAACTCGTTATAAAGTTCTCTAGAAAACTCTCTACAAAACTCTCCATAAAATTCCCCACAATACAAAAGTCTCCATAAGCGAACCGCTTTTACTTTAAAATGTCCATCCAAATTATGATTGACAAAACTGAAGATATTCCCTTATCCTTTATTTCCCCCTTATTCACATTCTCACACTCTCAGGATTCTAGGATAGACAGAAAAAATATAGTTAGATTAGATTTGGGTTGGTGCGCACCAAAAAAAATAAGAAAGAAAAAGTAAGGAAAAAGTAAGAAGTAATCACCTTTCTCTTCCCATACATTCTCAAAACTTTATCAAAAAATAAAGTTTCCAAATTTATCTTCAGTTTCCGTCAATAATAATTGTTATAATCAAAAAAAATATGTTAATCCAAAACTGCCAGCCTTTGTACTATTCAGGTCATCAATTTCCCGTTTACCTCCTAACTATTATTATACTGTTAAGTACAGTCTTCTTCTTCCAATATCCAGTTATTTAAATGCCAAAACTCAACCTGGCATTCCCCCATATTCTCCCATTAAACGCTGTTCAACCCAGCTCCTATTATAAACCTTGTATATACATTGCATACCCCACATGTAATAACAACATACCCCTCCATTACTACATATTGAGTCACTTCACTAACCACCACTTTAATTCATCTTCTAACTGAACTTCAAGTAATAATCATTTTAAACACACTCAATAAAACCAAAACATTGTAAAAATAACCATCTAAGTTAACTTATTTTTCACATTTCATAAAACACAATTGCAGTCCCAACAATTGAGCAAACCATATTAATCCCCTCATCATATTTATCCCCACACATTAATCAATTTACACATACATTATGAATTTCAAGACCATATTATGAGTACCCAATAATAATTTTCCGTTTTAGAAAAAAAACTCCACCAAGTACCTTCTTTGTAAACACAAAAATATCGTGTCTAACTTCTTCTTCTATCTGCCATCTGCAGAATATTCTACCAAGCTATTTATCTATCTCTTCTCCATTTTCTTAATAACTTCAAATTTTTTTCTATAATTGCAATATCTACATCAATGTCGCTATCCTCCCGAGGAGAGCTATCTTCTTTCATATCAGCTTCGTCATCAGTTTCTGACTTTTCATCCATTTCTTCTTCCCCGTCTGTATATCCATTACTAGCAACCGCTAATTTCTTCTTTTCTAAATCCAATCTAATTTTCCTGTCTTGCCGTCTCAACAAATTTTCAAATACTGGCATATCTTCACCACTTGAAGAACTCACTCTAAGTTTCCTTTGCCTCTTAATTTCTTTTTCTTTCTGTCTATCCAACTTTCTTTTTACTGCCTGTCTTGTATTCATAAATGGAGGTTCGATATTTTCCCTGACCGACTCTTCACTAATATAATCGTCATACATGTTATTTTCCTCTGTCATGACTGTTTTTGGTACCGTTTCTTCTTGTTCAGCTGTTGTTACTTGTTTTCCATTCTCTATAGGTATTGGATATACCGTTTGTCTGACAAACTGTCCACCTGACAATATTTCTTCGGAACAATAATTATTATTATTATTCTCTGCATTCCTTTCTTCATTATCCCGCCTTAAGTGCTCTACATGTGAACGTGCAACATGCCCTGAAATTTGATTCTTAATAGTATATGACACTGGACCTTTTTTTTCTAGAATATAGTATCCCGGGACCCAATGAGCATCAAACTTAGAGTTTTTTCTATGTTTTTTATAATATACTCTATCACCTACGTTAAACTCTTGTAAGTGTGCATTTTTATTTGCGTATTTCTTCTGTCTTTCTCTAGCCTTAATTATATTATTTCTTAAACGTACATGTGCTTTATGCATCTCTTGCAACCTTGTTTCTTGAAAATCTTCCCCCAGATATTTTCTCCTAGGCTTTAATAAATTATCAATTGGCAATATTGGTTCTCTTCCATGTACTAAGTAAAATGGTGAGAAACCTGTTCCTTCATTTTCGTGTGTACGTATCGCCGCTAATGCTATCCCCAAATAAAGATCCCAATCCATATCGTGTTCTTCTACATTTTTCGCTAGAATATTGTATAGTGTTCTGTGTTGTCTCTCATTTTTAGCATTAGAAGTTGGTCTGTAATATGAAGTCCTAATGTGTTTTATATTCCAATCTTTTAGCAATTTCTCAAACTTTTTATTTACAAATTCTTTCCCATTATCTGTAAGTATTATTTGTGGACACCCAAACCTTGGTATAAATTCTTGTAAAAGCATATTTATAACTGAATCAGCACTCTTGTCTGGAATTGGATAAACTTCTGGCCAGAGACTATATGAATCAACTATATGTAGTAGGTATACATTTCCCGATAATGTTTTTGGATGAGGACCTGAAATATCCAAACTTACTTTCTGCATTGGAAATTGAGGAATATCGGTATCTTGTAAAGGACATTTGATTATCTTCATGTTTCTTAACCTACACTTTTCACACGCTTCAACATATTCATATACACTTTTGAATAAATTCGGCCAGTAATATTTACTGCTAATAGCCTTCACTAACTTATCTCGTCCAAAATGACCATTATTATCGTGATATGCCTTTAAGACTTCTTGTTCTAAATGTTTCGGAATATATTTTCTTACTCCTTCACCTTTTTCACTGATATAATATAATTGATTGTCTTCTTGTAACTCTACAAACTTTCTTTTAAAACTATTTTCCCCTGTTTCTTTCAGTTTTCTTTTTATCTGTACTATCTTTGGATCTAATTCTTGTTCTGTTTTCATATCAAACTGTTCTAAATGTGGGTCTTCTGTTCTAGGTTCAGACTCTTGATCCGATGGTAAACTCTCAAATTCTTCCCTATTTATTATGGCAGAATCTAATATATTTACTTGCCAGTTTCGATCGTCTATGTCTGGTTCAATTTCATCTTCCGTGTTTCCTGATGACTGTGGGTACGGGATTCTAGACAAAAGATCGGCGCACGTATTATGTTTCCCTGACACATATTCAACCCTAGCATTGTACCCTTGTAAATTCAATGCCCAGGTTTGTATTTTCCTATTTTGTATTGGTGCTTCTAATATCGACTTTAATGGCATGTGGTCAGTTCTAATAATGAAATTGGCGTTATGTAAATAGTAATTTAATTTTTGAAGAGCGTAGTGTATAGCATATGCTTCTTTCTCAATAATCGGCCATTTCTTTTGAGTGTTGCTGAGTTTATGAGACAAGAAATAGATTGGTCTTTCATTTTTAACCCCTGGTATTCCAGATTCTTCTCCTTCATATGGTTGAACCAAACATGCTCCTATTGCGTTGTCTGAAGCATCTGTGTATAATATTAGCTGTTTATTCAAGTCTGGATGTGTCAATAATGGTACCACTGTTAAGCTATCTTTTAAAAGTTCGAACGCTTTTTGACACTCATCATCCCACTTAAACCTAGCGTATTTTCCCGTTAAATTCGTAATAGGTATTGCTATCCTTGAAAAGGCTGGTACAAACCGCCTATAATACGCACACGTTCCTATAAAAGCACGCACTTCCTTAACGTTAGTGGGAGGAGGTAACTCTTTAATAACCTTTATTTTTTCCTGGTCTGGTTTAATACCTTCCCTATTTATTATATAACCTAAATATTTTGTTTCTGTCTTTAAAAACTGGCACTTACTTAGCTTTAATTTAACGTCATGCTTTCTTAATCTGTCAAATACTAGTCTAACATGTTTCAAATGATTCTCTACATCTCCTTTCGTAAAAATCAATACGTCATCAATATATGCCAGGGCAAAACTTTGCATACCGTCTAGTACTTCATTTATTAAGAACATATAGTGAGATGGTGCATTTTTGAGACCGAATGGCATACGTAAGAATTCGTAAGAACCCATATGAGTACAAAAGGCACTTTTCTTTTGCGCGTCCTTCGACATCGGAATACACCAAAATCCTGCCCTTGCATCCAGCGTTGTGAAATATGTAGAGCCATTAAGTAACCCCAAAATATCATCAATCACCGGCAATGGGTACGCTACATTCTTAGTAATTTTATTTAACGCCCTATAGTCGCAGCAGAACCTGTTCGAACCATCAGATTTGGCTACTATGACGACCGGAGATGACCATTCTGATTTTGACCTTGTTATTATGCCTGCTTTCAACATATCTTCTATTGCCTTTTCTACGACTTCTCTATTTCTTAATGGAGTTCTGTATGGTTTTAAACTAATTGGTGGATGATCTCCCGTGTCTATTTCCATCGTAACTGTTTGTGTCTTACCCAATTCTAAATCATTTATCGCAAACACATCTTGATTTTGCTTTATAAGTTTTTCTAACACTTCCTTATTTTCTGGCGAAGTTTTTAATTGTGCTAACAATTCTTTTTCTCTTGTTACTTTGTCTAGTGAATGTATTTGTGCTGTATTTCTTCTATATGGATGGATCAATTCATCCATTCTTACGTTCCCTTTTCTTCTGCATCCGCGTCTATTATTAATTCTTTCACTAGAGGTTTCTGAATAACTTATACCTGCCATATTTACTCTACCTGTTGCCAATATGTCACTAACGTTATGTTCTAGCTTGGCTATTACACATCCTCTGTATAATTTAATTTCTCTACCTGTGTTATTAATAACCATTACTGGAAATGTTAAACTTTTATCTAATTCTATTATTCCATCCGGAACTTCTAAACCTGGCTCATCAATTATTTCATTTTGCAATTCCGTGATTCTGACTATGTTTCCTGCTACATAATACGGGTTTCTCTTCAGTCTTGCTTGTATCAAATTAACTGACTGTGGTTTTAAATTCATGGTCGTTTTGACTCTAACTAGTGTCGACACATGCATATCTTCTTCTAGATCTACGTAAACATCTTGGAATTT
The DNA here is from genome assembly GCA_963921405.1 of Cepaea hortensis. Classification (NCBI taxonomy): domain Eukaryota; kingdom Metazoa; phylum Mollusca; class Gastropoda; order Stylommatophora; family Helicidae; genus Cepaea; species Cepaea hortensis. Next base: position 72,258,660 of record OY992894.1, on the reverse strand, counting down.
TAATTTATGCAAATCAAATAAAAGTCTCACCCCATTTTTCAATAAAAAATCTCGTCCCAATATCATATTTCTATTTAAATCTTTAACCACATGAAACATATGCCTGACATTTATCCCTCCTAATTTCAAATTTATCATCGTTTGTCCTAGCACTTCTAACTTTTGTCCCGTTACCGAATGAAGATTCTCCTGAATTCTAAATATTTTACAATTTTTTAACATTCGATATAAAAATGCTTCTTTAATCACGCTAACTTGTGCTCCCGAATCCACTAATGTTCTAACTTTATATTTTCCTATCTGTACTATACATGAGCTAGGATCTACCATATTTAATGACAATTGTTTTACCTCGTCTTGTTTTTTATTTCTAAATGTTCTATTATACTCATCCTTTGGGTTTTTAATATATTGATGCCCTTTTTGGATCTTACTATCTTCCCTCCTACTGCCGACCCTATTCAGTAAGCGGGATGCCAATTTTCCTGATTTCCTGACCTTCTAAAATTTCTCTGTATTTCTCCAGAATTCCAATTTACTGGTCTGCCATTTGCAATTCTATTCTGTATACTCGACTGAACACCTCTACTATTTTGCGTATTCGATGGGCCACTTCTGTTACCACAAAAGCGAAAAATGTGCCCCCGTTTGTGACACCCCCAACAAACCACATTCGAGTTATTTGTGTTTCCTTCCATGTTTCTTACAGTATTTCTCACTTGTCCTCTTCTATCTTGATTATATACGTTCTCGTTTCTTTGTACCATCTGTATTTCTCCTCGTCTTCCTCTCCATCCATGTCTATACTGTCCTATTTCCATAGGTTCTTCAATTCTATCTTCTGAACTACTACCTAACTCTCGTCCTACTCTTAACCTAAACCTCCTCCTCAAGCTTTCCTCTTGTATAGCGATATCTACCGCTTGTGACAATCTTGCAGGATTCTCTCTTAATAATTTAAATTTCAATCCATCTGACCTAATCCCATCAACAAAAATCCCTACTAACATCCGTTCCACTTCTTCAGCTCGTACATTCTGTCCTAAAAATGACTCTTCAGCTAAATTGATTAACCTGTCACTGTATAACTGGACACTTTCTGTGCTGCTTTGTCTAGTCTGTCGCAATACTGAGAATGCGTGTTGTGGATCAGTAATTTCAGCATATTTTCTTGCGAGATCATCTTTAAATTCTTCCCAGGTTTCACCTCCTGCTGCCTCTAATTTTCTTCTTATATGGTCAGAAACTGGACTTGTACTTGTTCTATATGCCAAATTCTTTTTCTCCCCATCTGTAGCGTTTATTAAATATGCATGTTTCTCAATAGAAATGATCCATTTCTTAAACTGATTTGCTTGACCACTAAATCTTTCAACATCACTGTTTACATTTTGTTGTCTTAACACTGCATCCAACCTTGATATTGCCCCGCCAACTCCAGTCAGTACCTGTGAAAAATCTTGGGATTCCATCCTAAAATCTATAATTATCAAGCAATATACAAATATTTCAAACAATGTTAATTTCAAATTCAGCAACGATACATAATCTGTTAATTACTCTAATATTATCTAATTAACTTAACTAAAGCCTCCAATCGAAGATCCTGACGAAGAATATTCCTGTTTCAATCCTGAATTTTGATAAAAGAATTTAAATGAGCTACTGATTCAGAATTACCTACACCACATTAACAAAGGACTCTAATCAACCTCGTTGAAATGAGCAGAACAAAGAAGAGCCTCCGGATTTCTTTCCGTAATAATTTAATCGAAGTCGAAGTCAGTTCTTTCCAATTAATTCCTGACGAAGATTATGCTCGATACCAGGCTCGCAACAAGACTGCTTGTTTACTTGCTCGATTAACTGTAGATTCCCTTCAAGTAAGGTCACCTTCACGCAAACGACAACTGCTCACGACTTCAGCAAAAAAAACTCAGTTTCCAACAGCCATCTGGGTTTTTCATATATATATTTCAGCGCAAACGTAATCCAGTCAACAACAATTTGATTTAAAGCTGACGCTATCCAATCTCTTATTTTCATGTGGGACTCTCGCCATGGTCAGTTTAAAGTGCTTTATCTTATAAGTTGAGACAAATTTCATCAATGCCTTCTAAATGTGAAGTGACTGTAGAAAGTATTGCAGATCTTGATTTCATAATTATGAAATTTGCACCATAACCTTGACTTCACCTTCAACAGTCCCACGGGTTAAACTTCATAATTTGTACTGATTTTTGATGCAGAACGGCATTACTTGATCAATTATACAATTAGCGTTGGTCAATTCTCCAGTTAATTTATAGGATTAAATATGTAATAACATCAGTCTTTCAAAAAAATAAGTTTATCAATCAAACCTTTTTGAGCGCTGTCTTTGAAAATGGAACTCCTTGTTAAACAGGTATACAATAACTATCAACAGGCGGCTTTCATCTGTTTCGTTTCTCAATATTTACAAACTTCCTTCTCCAGACGCCCAGACACAACAATTTTCCATAGCGGTACTCTCTCCGCGACCTCCCATGTTTCAGACTTTCACGGCACCAAATCAACCTGCTGTCATAGTGTGGTCAAGACAGGTTAAGCACGTGATCGTATAGGACCCACGTCTCCGCGTTGTTATAAACATACTTTATTGGCCGAATAGTTATACTACAGCACACATGATGGTAGACTCCCTGCCCGGTGTTGACATGTCTTTTCAATCCCCCTAAGTGACGTGTGTGTTCTCCTAGATACACTTCTTCATTCGTGCACACACGTTCACTATGATTTTCCCCCTAGTCAAGGAATGCGCATCATTCCTTAACTCTTTACTCCTAACCTAGTTCCCTCACTGTTACACAGTACTCGAGTACTAGTCCCGTATTTGTGTACACCAGTCAGTACTCGAGTGCTAGTCCTGTATTTGTGTACACCAGTCAGTACTCGAGTACTAGTCCCGTATTTGTGTACACCAGTCAGTACTCGATTGCTAGTCCTGTATTTGTGTACAACAGTCAGTACTCGAGTTCTAGTCCTGTATATGTGTACAACAGTCAGTACTCGAGTTCTAGTCCTGTATATGTGTACACCAGTCAGTACTCGAGTGCTAGTCCTGTATATGTGTACAACAGTCAGTACTCGATTGCTGATGCCTTAAATATCCCGATGGTCGTCTTTACTGCCCATAACATTTCCTGGTACACATTTTAGGCTGGGCCGACCTGGGAGTCCATGTAATTCTTTAACCTCCCAGTTGTGCCTTGTAATGTTGTCAGTCACTCCAAGCTAGGATACAGATTCAGATAAGTACCCTTAATATTGTCATATAGTGTGTCTCATGTAGCTTTGTGTCGGTTTGTGTTTGTTTGTTCTGTGCTGACGAAGGCTTAGGCAGCAACGTCCATTTTGTTTCTTGTGATCGTGTTTTAGTAAAGCTCACAATCTACTTCTCATTTTTTGGTGATTCATTCATTGTAATGTAGACACTGTACAGATGCATATGTTTATTTCTTACATGACTTCTTAGATCATCATTAAGTGCCTTGTCAACTGGTGTCAGTGATTATGTTTCTCCATATCTTGGATCTCCAATAGCATGTATTAGTTCGTGTGCCGACACCTTTTCATGCCATCACAAAACATTATCAAGAACGGTCTCTCGCTGCCTTTCTATATCTTTTTTTTTTTTTTTTGGTGCAGAAATCTTTCAAGCTGTGGCAAAATTTTCGATTTATGTCTCTTCTCATAATATCGCCAATGAATTAAAATTGCCTCTTTCTGATGTTTGTGATAAGTTATCTTTGTCACTTAGCCTCTTTCTGATGTTTGTAATAAGTTGTCTCTGTGACCTCTTTCTGACGTTTATGATAAGATGTGTTTGTGACTAAGCCTCTTTCAGGACGTTGACATTACTCATTGTGGCTGTCCAAAGAATATTTCATGCATAAAAACGTAAAAGGATAATTCTGGAGAGAGAGAGAAAATGACGACTGTCAATAAACACGCAAAGAGAAGCAAATGAAAGACGTCAAGAATGGGGCATTTTAAACAGGGAACAAGGCGACATATTTAGTGTTATTAAGATAGGCAACTCATTGACTAATTGACCTCATGAACTTACTTAGAATGGTGGGCAATGTCGTCATACATCATAACGACAATGCGTTCATCGGGAATTCCGTGATTGCGAACGACATGGTAAGCGTGGCAGATGTCAGCCTGTAAAATACAAGATGAACATGGAAAGCAATGAACTAAGGACCACACTGTAGGCCAAGCACTTCGGCTGTGCTGGCAAGAACTAGTACATGTTATAGATAATAATCATCTCATCTAGCAGGTGCTCTAGGGCCCGCTGAGAAGACTCTCGATGCGTTGCCTTGTCTCTTGCCTCAAGTATGTTCATGTCAGCCATTAGAACAGCAAGTTAAAAGAGGTGTGGCCAAACAAGAACACTATGCGGGAAGCCACAGAGGATTAGTAAACCAACACAGAACTGGTGTTGTGAGCCGCTACAAGTCCCGGGATTTGCTGAGGAGGGGATCCGAGCACTTATGGACTGAATGGTTCGATGTGCAATGAGGATGATCTGTCGACTTAACTAACTATGTTCATGAGCAAGATGTCTGATTGTTCTGTTTCCATATTAGTGATGGCCGACCTCATCTTCCAGGGACCTCGCCTTCCATCACTGTTCCTTCCAACCATTGTGACATTTAATGTGACCAAAGTATTTCAGTTTCCGTGACATGTTGTTTTATGAGCCTGTTTTTTTTTTTTTTTTTTTTTATGTTCAGATCTTTAAGTATGTTACAGTTATGCTTCTTCTTTGTCCATGATAGTCTAAGGGCTTTTCAGTAAAAATTTCAGTTCATAAGCCCTAATGGTTGTCTTTAGTAATTACAATACCATGGACAGACTTAAAAACCAATGATCAAATACTACAAGAAGCAAATAAAAATCGAAAATTTATTAGAGAAATTAGACGTAGACAGTCGAAATATTTTTGGGCATTTTATGAGAAGAAATGAATTGGAGAACTTGGTGACAACTGGCAAGGTCGAAGGGAACAGACCACGGGAAAGACCGAGAAGTAAATACCTGGATGGCTTGACCACATGGCATGGTCGAGACAAGAACATGCAGCTGATCCACAATCTGGTGTTCGAGTGAAATGGAGAGTCATGACCGCCCACGCTTTCCGGCATGACACATGATGGATGGATTGCAAAATGGTCTATGGCTAACATTCGAATGTTGCTACTGTAAAGATGTATCTTCAAAACAATTTTACTGTAATTTATGTCCTGATTTTATGCCAAAGCCATGTAATACTATTTAACACTCAATTGTCGCCTATATTTTCCGGAACATTTGAGGGTACCCATTGTAGGTTGGGTCTCTCTGGGAGTCTAGTCAAGTTGTAATCATCCCCACCTTGATCCTCGTTTTGCTAGGACCTCACCAGTTGGGTTTCGAGCACAAGATAACCAGGTGATCAGGCACAGCGCTACTTTACTTGCTCAGTTAACACATACTTATAGTTATTAACCATTAAACTGTGTATAACTACTTGCCGTTGAAATAAATGGGAGATAAAACTAAAAACGACAAGCAGATGACGTCATTGGCTTATTCAAATGTAACACCTTCAAATAATTTAGCAGATTGCTTTTATGAGGTAAGATGACCAGTTCCCTTAGCAGCTTTTTGTTCCAAATATCATAACAAAGCCGAGAAGTATTTGTGTTTTGAAACAACGTTAGAGTACGGGCATTGAATTTATATTTTCTTTAGCAATGTTAGAGACATTATGTATTAAAATGTTATCAGTTGATGCATACACAAATAGGTGGATATGGCTGTTGTAAAGTTATAAAAATGCAAGAAATAAAGGAGAAAAACAAAATGCGCAGACTTTCAGTTGTATAAGAATATGAGCACATGTATCCGATTATGCTGTCGCGAAAAACCATCAGTAATTGTACACTCAAAAATAAGGGCCATACAATTATCCAACCGAGACATTGTTTTCATGAAGGTTATCCCCCGTGAAATGTAACCCCTGATTCACACTTGGACGGCAGAGGCAACGTGCAAACTAACAACAACTGCCTGGAAGAGGATAATGAAGCCAGCACATTATTTATACCTACACCAATGAAAAGAAGCAGAGAGTGTTTTCTGACACACAGGGAGAAGAAATCCATTAGAGAACACCTTGATGGCTGGAAAGGTAGACGGTAAAAGAGGCAGAGATAGATCGAAAGATATAATGCTTGATGGTCTTAGACGATGGCATGGAGGAATGTCATCAATAACGTTGACACAGAACAACAAGGAAGGAGATCCGTGGACAGACTGAAGCTCCTATGGCATGTGGCAAATCTTGTAATGCTGATGATGACGATGATGATGCTGGTTATTAACCTTTGCCCCCTTTCTTTCTTTAAATCTTTAAACAGCGTCTGTAGATTAAAAAAAAATATCATCTCGAACAGAAAGAATTAACTCGGCTTACCTGATGTCTGTAATTGTAGTAGCCACCCGATCCTGCTACAAGCAATGCCCAGTGGTTCTCCCCAACAGTGGCAGCCAAAAGGCACATCATAAACATAGCTGGTGTAAACATGGTCATTCTGTCTGCACAAGAATCTCTACCTGGTCGACCGGCTGCAATAGAACTAATAACCAAAGTGTGTTCTGAGCACAGCCAACTAGGACTATATATACCGTTTGAAAGGCATTTGACTGAAATCATGTGATTAAACCATCGCTTTAATATTCATGACTAAGTCAATCGCCATGGCTCTTGATGTAATAACTAGTAACAATGTTATTGTTATCTTTAGAGTTCGTGGACAGAGCATGAACTGTGAACGCTGACCTAAGGAAATTTACATTGTGTGAAAACCCCTGACGCATACTAAGAATTGAATCCTTTTCTCCCGACCAGTAAGATAGGGCCGCCAAGTTCACCGACCACTAAGGTCATTGCAAAGAAGGAGGGCATTGTTAGACTACCTTCTTTACAGATGCTTGTTGTATCATGAGATGTTCACGTGGTCGAAATGACATCACCGCTAGCTTTTAAATTTTCTGTGCGATGAAAGCGAGGTAGGCGGTTCAACACCTACACCGACATTAAATTAGACTTGTACGTTAACTTCTCTTTTAGAAAGTATGGCAAACTACCGAACACACGATTGTTTAGAACATCAACCCTTGGTTGATCGCAAGGTCCTGCAAAGGCCATGCAATATGTTTTTATGTATTGTCCAGGGTGTATTTTAATGACTGTACAGTGTTTCAAAATATTGCCTGTCCAAGTTTTGTATTTACCTATTATGTTGCATGAACTTTATAGAGAACTAGCTGACCCGGCCCGGCTTCGCCCAGTCCTTGGTGGGGAGCATCTCATTTAATTCATATAAGTAGTCATATAAGTTCCCGTTCCCGTTACCGACTATCTGTCTGTCTGTCTGTCTGTCTGTCTGTCTGTCTGTCTGTCTGTCTGTCTGTCTGACCCGGCATCGCCCAGTCCTTGGTGGGGAGCATCTCATTTAATTCATATAAGTAGTCATATAAGTTCCCGTTCCCGTTACCGACTATCTGTCTGTCTGTCTGTCTGTCTGTCTGTCTGTCTGTCTGTCCGTCCCTCCCTCTCTGTCTGTCTGTCTGCCTGTCTGTCTAATCATTTATTGGTTGCAGTTAGAACAACCTTAGATAAACGAAGACCAACTTACAAAAAGCATTTGAAAGAGCACTTGAAAGATCTTTACATCTTCCCCCAACAATTAACTTGGGTAAATGGAGCGGCGGCAGCAGCATCAGCAGAAGAAGGAAAAGGAGGAGTAGACAACTGCAGCGAAAAGGTGGGTCTGTCTATCTATCTGACCCGGCGTGACTTCGCCCAGCTCCTGGAGTGTAGCGTCTCATTAAATTCATACAACAAAAAAAGTAACTTAAAAAAATGCCCTTCTACACACCATCCATTATTTTTAATGAAAACGCTTTCTAATCACCTGCATGACTACAGTAACTTCTTAAGCAAAAAAAGATGAGTTACAATGTTATGCATTGTGCATTATTTTTATGAAAACTTTGAAAATGCCTTACAGATTGTATCATTATTTATTATAACTCATATGCCGGTACATAACTATGGACAAAGAGTTTATAAATCTTTGAAAACGATGCCACAATATGACTATAAGTTATACAGAAAAGTTATGCCCCATGAAATAACTTTTATAGAGTTAGGTCCCCTGAGATATATTAAATTATGATGAAAAGTGAAAAATGAAATAATATTGGGTAAGCAGCCGATTTCACACTAAAAAAATATGACAGTTGGCAGCTCTGGGATGAAAGGAAGACGTGTAGAAAATTTCATCTCAATCGGATGGGCCGTTCGCGAGCGCATAAAGGACATACGGACATACAGACAGACAGACAGACAGACGGAGATCGCAATTTATATATAAGATTAAAACAAAACTTTGGACCTTAAATATTTCCAAACATTGCACAGTCATTAAAAATACACCCTATATCATGATTACGAAATGTTTAAAAACAATGAAGTTATTGACAAGAATGTTCAGCCTCAATTAAATGTTATCTGTGACAAGTTGGGAAATACCTTAACAGAATTTAGACAAATTCTAGAAAGATGGCAGGAGTACTGCAGTGTAATGTATGATATGAGTGACAGTGAGGATATGAATGAGATACATGAACCAATGACAGTAGAAACAGAACCTCAACCCTCATTAGATGAAATTGCATGGGCAATAAAGAACCTTAAGAATGGTAAATCACCTAGATGTGATGAGATACCAGCTGAACTAACTAAAGCGGGAAGCGAAGAAAGCGTGCAAATCTATCATGCATTATGTAAAAAGATATGGAAATATGGTACATGGCCAACAGATTGAAGAGAACTATCTTCATTCCAATACCAAAGAAAGGAAACATGAAATTATGCATCAACTATAGAACTATTGCCCTGATCAGTCATACAAGTAAAATTCTACTAAACATCATAATGGGAAGACTTCATAAGAAAATAGAAGAAGAGATTAACGTAGTTCAAGCTGGATTTAGACAAAGAATAGGAACAAGAGATCACATACCCAACATGCATTTAATAATAGAGAAGTGCAGAGAATTTAATGTATACCTATTCTGATGTTTTGTGGATTATTCAAAGGCATTTGACTGTGTACAACATCAGAAACTTTGGGACATCATGAGGAATATGGGCTTTCCATCACATGTAGTACAACTCATAAAAATGCTCTATCTAGACCAACAAGCAGCAGTTAGAATAGATGGCGAGGCATCAGATTGGATTGACATCAAGCAAGGAGTCCGTCAGGGCTGCGTGCTGTCACCCTATTTGTTTAACGTGTACGCCGAAAATATAATGAGAAATGTAAGAGATGATATAAACAGTGAGCAGTATGATGCCCTAAATATTGGTGGCCATGAAATACCAGATATTCGATATTCTGATGATACTGTATTACTATCCACATCACAGACTGGTACAGAAAACTTAATAACCTTAACCCAAAGAAATTGTGAAAATCACAACTTATATCTTAAAATAGCAAAACCAAAGATAATGCATACAGATAAAACTACACTGGAGAAAGAAAGATATGTTAATGAGGAAAGATTGGAGGTGGTGGAATATTTTGAATATCTTGGGTCATTGATAACCAACAAGGATGACACAATTAAAGAAATTAAACCACGACTATCAATTGCTCTTCAAAGAACAATTCATTGGCAATATAAAATTATGGAGTGGGACGGATAGAACTACAAAAATCAGATTTTTAAGAGTATGCATCTTTCACATTGCAACATACGCCTGTGAGACATGGACACTTACTTAACAAGCTGAACGGCTCATAAATGCTTTTGAATATAAATGTTATAGACGGGTTCTAAGAATATCTTGAGTAAAGAAAAGAACAAATGCATCAATACTTCAAGAGCTGAATATTGAAGAGGGTTGGCTATTAAAGACGATAAAACAAAGAAATTGATCTATTTTGGTCACTTGAAACGTCATGAAAGTTTGGAGAGAGCAATAATGGAGCCTGCCTGCCATAATATGCCTGCGAAGAGAGGAAGAGGAAAGCCAACTAAAGATGGCTGCAGGATGTGGCGGATGATCTCCACATGGGTGTATCAGACGCGGGACATCTTGCTTGTAATCGAGCAGTTTTCCGGAGGGGTTATGGGAGCGAGGTTCTGCAAAGAACATGCTACTGAATGAATGAATGAATGAATGAATGAATGAATGAATGAATGAATGAATGAATGAATGAATGAATGAATGAATGAATCGGTGACTAAGAATCTTTGGAGATTAAAGGCATACATCGGCGCTCCATACGTACCGATTCGCCCTTTAGGAACAGTTACTTTGTTGATGGGAATGGAACAAGGAGAAAAGAGAGATGACTATTTGACTTCGGAGCACGTCATAATGGTGCCATCTGTCCACAGACTGGATCCACACTCTGGCTATCATTCTAAGGATTGCCGTGTCTCTGCTCAGATGGGAAATACCAGCACTGGTCTTGCAAACTATACTGGTTTCTAAGCTTGGCGGGGGGGGGGGGGGGGTAGAGCTCTACAGCATAGTTTTATGGAGATAGGACTTCGGTACCAGACTGCAGGAATGTTTCTTCACTAATGACACTCCCAGGGATGTAAATCCTTTCACGACAATAAATGACAGACCATTAATACACCGGACTCAATAGCAGAAACTTAAATCTTTCAGAAAATGTTTCAACCAGCAACCATCTATTTGATTCCCAGATATTTCGCGATGATGATGATATTTTGTCTTTTTCTACCTATTCCATCTATGGTTCTCACTCCTCATTCTCTTCTTCTATTTCTTCTTCGTCTTCTTCTCCTCCTCCTCCTCCTCCTCCTCCTCCTCCTACTTCTTCTTCTTCTTCTTCTTCTTCTTCTTCTCATTTTGTTCATCTACTTCTTTTGAAATTAGCGTTTAACATTTAATTATGTACCTCTGTAACTCATTACTATCTTTGGCATGTATTTGTTAAAGATTTAATTCCTTTAGGCAGATTCTATCCAAAATAACGTGCACAATCAACCTCGTGGTATGTGTATTTACCTTACACTTTTGCACAATCAACCTCGTGTTATGTTTACTTTCCTTACGCATTTGCACATTCAACCTCGTGGTATGTTTACTTTCCTTACGCATTTGCACAATCAACCTCGTAGTATGTTTACTTTCCGTACACGTTTGCACAGTCAACCTCGAGGTATGTTTACTTTCCTTACGCATTTGCACAATCAACCTCGTAGTATATTTACTTTCCGTACACTTTTACACAATCAACCTCGTGGTATATGTACTATCCTTACACATTTGCACAATCAACTTCGTAGTATGTTTACTTTCCGTACACTTTTGCACAATCACTCTCGTGGTATGTTTACTTTCCGTACACTTTTACACAATAAACCTTGTGTTATGTTTACTGTCCTTACACATTTGCACAATCAACCTCGTGGTATGTTTACTTTCCTTACACATTTACACAATCAACTACAAATCAAGTGAAAAATGGGCAGAGGTATGTCAATCAAGTGAAAAATTGGCAGAGGTATGTCAAAGAGTAAGCACAGACAAGTCGCTGAAATTGTTCTGGTGACTACATAAAAGCATGAGTGGGGTAGTCAAGAATAAGAGCATTTCTGACTTCCAAGGTGCTGACCTCATCTGGCAGAGGACTGACGAGGACAAGGGCAAAGCTCTCTTTGAACGCTATCTAGAGCAGAGCAACCAGACAGACATGGGAGACATCTTGCCAAGGAGGTCACCTCAGACAGGTGCAAGGCCCAGAACATTTCGGATGAAGACACAGTGACAGTGAAAGAAATCAAGGCTGTGCTTCGACGATCATAAAACAGCTCTCCTGGGCCAGATGGCATAAGATATGACGACATCAATACGTGTACCGACAACGAGCTAGAGAAACAAGCAGACATGTACAACAACAGTATAGGAAGTGCTAGCATCAAGGAGGAGTGGTTACACAGCTATCTGATTCCCTTGCCGAAGCCTGGCAAAGATCACACAACAATTCAGGGATATCGAATTATAACCATGCAGAATACAACAGGCAAGCTGCTGGAGAAGTTAATTGCGAGAAAAATATCTAGCCAGCTAGAGGGGCAAGGTGTTTTCCCACCTACCCTGGGTGAGTACCGTCCAAAAAGAGACACCTGAACCAACGCAGCAGTTTTTGCCCATGATGTCTATTAAGGTTTCCACTCAGGCATTGAAACCTTTGCTGCGGCGATTGATCTTGAGGACGCGTACAACAGAGTACCATTGGATTTTTTTAATGCTTCAGCTTCTTGAACTAAATATAAGTCCATATCTCCTTTGTTGGATCACTGCAGCCCTCTTCCAACGGAAAGTAGTTTTTAGATGTGGCAGTTGGACTTCGGAACCAACAACAATATATTCTGGCCTGCCACAGGGATCACCATTATCTCCAGTACTGCTCAACGTCTACACTGTGAGAATCACCAGCGAGCAGATCAATGGACCGGGGAGGACACTGTCATATGCCGACGATGTTTTAGTGTATCGTCAGGGTAAGGATATAGATCAGGTTGCTGTGGAACTACACACTGAACTCAATCGCATAAGTACTTGGTGTGATGAAACTGGGGCAATGGTCAACCCAACAAAGGCAACAGTGACATGGTTCTCGTTGAATAATCATACTGCTGTCAACACTCCAACACCAACTGTAAAACTGTGTTCAGAGACGGTGGAAAGAACGCAGGTGTCAGCGTCCTGGAAGTTGAAAGGGGACATATGACAAGGACAGGGCATAAGTATGCCATGGATAGGATATATACGGGACTAGAGTATCCATCTACAGACAGGACATACGGACATAAATACATAAAGACATAGACAGGACAAGGTCCCTGAGCCAACAGTACAACCTTGCACTGAATGACCTGAGACACCAGCCAGCAACACACGGGGTGAGGACAGGACGACAGCCAGAATACCGAGACATCTGACATCGCACGATTATTACGGACCATACGGGGTCACACTCCACGTGACTACAGGACTGAGGGCTAGAGAGATCAGACTGGACAGGAACGTGATAGAGGAGGGATGCGTGTGGCTTGGCGAGCAAATGTACTGATTGAGGACATGAAAGCTTGCCTCTGCTGAGCGAATGAGGCAGTGATTTGCCGATGCGCTGTGTGTGAGACAGAACACGTTACGATAGAGTGAATGCCTTTTGCGGCTGAGTATTTGATTGTACTTATAATGTATCATATTTATAGAATATATTCAATGTGCTAACGCTAATATGTGCGTTAAATAAATAATATTAGTGTTTACATGTATTCTGCCTTGACACCTTTGTGTATGCATGTATCTACTGTCTCTGTCACGCCCATGACGAACGAGTAATAACTGAGACGTTGACAGCAGGCAATGAATTGCCTGGGGATACGTTTTGATCGAAGCCTTGCTTATAATGAGCACATAGACCAGGTGATAACAAAGGCCAAGCGGAGTTTGGCTGCGATGCGAGTGATGGCGGCAGCAAACTATGAGCAGCGCCATCTATGTCTTCTGTACGAGGGGCTGGTCATGTCTGTTTTTGAGTATGCAATGGCAATCCTGACTCTCAGTCGTAAGCAGATAGAAAGGATGGAAAGGATACAGAATGAAACTATGCGCATTATTCTTGGATGTACAAGAGATAACAGCATGCAGGGCGATGAGCTACCTTCTTGATTTTCGAACCGTTGAAAACAGAATACAAATTTGCAGAGCACGCGCCTACCTCAGAGTTAACGCAAACACACAACATCCACTGCATGTTGAAATTATGAAGGTGAAGGGCAGCAGGTTAAAAAGAGGACGGTCGTGGATGGGTCAAGCCGAAGACATTCTTCAACAGGTGTGTTCACTTGAGGACTTAGAACCTGGAGAGGAGTGGTTACAAGTGCCAACAGATTTATGGACGTCCTTTTCAGTTTGCATCCAACTAGACAGAAAATGCAGACAAGAAAATCCGGATGCTGTAGAGGCGGAAGTACAAGCGTTGATTTTCGAGAATTCGCTAGACGGTGATGCTGTCATTTACACAGATGGGTCGGTCGTCCGACATGTGAGAAGCTCATGGGCATTTACGGCTCGGGCCGCAGGGAGAATTGTGAAGGAGGACGCTGGTGCTTTTGCTGAGACCACAAGTAGCCTGACTATGGAAGTCACGGCAGTAAGTAAATCAATAACATGGCCCGAAACACAGACATTCACTAGGGCATGTTTCCTTAGCGACTCAATGAGCATGTTCAAGAGATAGAGAAGGGGTGGATCAGAAGAGAATGGTTGCTGTCTCTGGAGCGGTCTCGGCTGGCAAAGATCAGTATTTGACAATGTGTTTTTCCTATGTGAATGTATTATGCACTATTGATGAACGAAAGGTGAGTGATTGGAAAGGCCGAATGTAAGACGGGCCTGCGTGCCCAATTTGTTACCCTTTGAAAATAAAGTCGTTTCTTCGTTCGTTCGTTCGTTCTCTCAATGCAGTGCACCAGATACTAGTATTAGTACGTTTGTGTGGACAACACGCCAACTTAAAGCGAGTTATAAAACAACTAGAAACGTCTTTTACAGTTTTAAATTCTCTCGGCACAGCTCTATTTAAATAGCGTGAGAAATAAACTCAAAGCCTGAGGTGAAAACTATATTAATACAAACCTTTTCATTATAATGTGCTTGGCAGTATGCGTGGGCGGTATTGGTTGGCAACCCATTTTACACACCTTGAGTCGTATTTGGTTCTTGTCCAATATTTTTTATACCACTCGGCAAAGTCGGTTAGAGGGGTAGGGGTATCCCCTATCAAAGGAGATGTAAGACGCCTCCTTCCTCCGTTAGTCTACGGGACACCCTTGGGCAAGGTGGAGTACCTGTGGAACCCCCCCCCTCCCCTCAACCTACCCGTCCACCCTCCCCAATCAGGGTTGCGTGAAGCCAAGGAATCAGGTGATGGGTGACGTATTAGAGATGGTTCTTGGTTATGGTCTGCACTCTGCGGCGATAGGCAGATGATCTCATCTGTTGAGACAATGGCAATGGCCACCGACTAGTACAGTCACTGCCCAGAAGGAAAGCACTGGCAAACTATCTTCTGCAAAACTTGCCAAGAAACCGTAACAATCATGATAGAAGCTGAATATCGAAGAAGGTTGGCTATTAAAGACGATAAAACAAAGAAAATTTAAATATTTTGATCACTTGAAATGTCACGAAAGTTTGGAGAGAACAATTATGGAGGGTTATATGCCTGGGAAGAGAGGAAGAGGAAGGCCAAAGAGAAGATGGGTGCAGGATGTGGCGGATGATCTAACAATGAGTGTATCGGATGTCTGACATCTTGCTTATGATCGAGCGATTTTCCTGAAGGTTGTTAAGGGAGCGAGGCTCTGCAAAGGACATGCTACTGAATGAATGAATCAGCAAAAGATGAGAGGTGTAAATATCATACCATGGCCAACTAGACACCTAGAAATGTGTCTTTATTACCTAGCAGACAGTATTTAAACTAATCACTGAACGAGACAGTTGGCCTGGAGACAACTGTTGAGGTCTACAAGATTTTTGTAGGCTATGTAAGGAAGGAGCGGGACATTTTATTTTATGGGCCAAATAATTATATCAGGTGGCGTAGGGGTTACGGACGAAGTTCGTAATCCCGCATATAGCGTTCGAAACACAGCTGCGGGTGATTTAGCAGCAGAATGCCTTACGATAGTTTTTTTTTTTTTTATGAAGTGGTATGGGTCGTTCAGAAATGAATGCCAAACTAATGAACGTAAACTTGCTCAAGAATCACGAACAGCGAAAAAAATGATGGGTTTAACTGCTACGCCTTGTAAGGAATATGCAACTAATTAACTAACTAAAGTTTTGCATGGATTGATTTATTAATTAACTCTTAGTACATTAGTTGATTTATTCATGTAATAATTTTTCATTGGTTCATTTATTCATTAACTCATAATATATGGGCTGATTTATTCATTAAATCTTAGTACAAGCGTTGATTTGCTCATTGACTGTGAGAATAGTGGATGGTCGGCATGGGTGAACAGCTTAACACACTTCTTCTTCTGGTGGCGGCGCAGTGGGTTCGTTCCACAGTACGGTCAATTGAACTGTAATGTTGACTTCTCGTGCAGAAAGCAATGGCAAACTGCTGAAAGAATATTCTGTCTAGAATATATGCAACATTTAGTAGATGCGGTTGTTGCACACAGTGAACAGCTAGGGTTAGAATTAAATTGTAAGAAGACACAGATTATGGTAATCACTAGGAAGAACGAAATACCATAATGTAATATAAAGCTACATGGGAATATTCTTAAACAAGTAAGTAGGTACAATTATCTAGAAACAGTCACAACATCTGATGGGAGATGTCTTGAAGATATTAGAATAAGACTCGACATGGCGAAGGTAGCCTTTTGCAAAGTGACAAACATACTGACCAATAAAAAGATGTCAATTGCTACGAGAAAATGAGTGTTGAGAACTACATAGAACATGTACTTTTGTATGAATGTGAAGCGTGGGCAATGAGCAGTCAAGCTGGAAAACATCTGATGGCTGTGGAAATGATAATGACCGAAGAAAGGTGTTTGTCTCTTTCTTATTGTTGTATATAATGTTCTAGTTTCATTAGACTGTTTCAGGCAATCATTCTTAGGTATTCTGGCAGTCCCAGGAATTCGCAACATTCGTCTCAGGAACCACATCTCTGTTGCTTCTAATTTCTTCTTAATTTGTTCATTTACATTCCAAGATTCACTGCCATACAGTAAAACTGGTTCTATATAGCATTTCAGTACCAGATTTTCTATATGGCCAAGTCCTACAAGAAACAAATGAAAATCGTAAACGGATTAGAGAAATTAGACTTAGACAGTCACAATTTTTTGAACATGTTATGAGAAGAAATAAATTAGAGACCTTGGTGACAACTGGCAAGATCGAGGGGAAGAACACAAGGGGAAGAAAGAGAAGTAAATACCTGGATGACTTGACCACGTGGCATGGTCGAGACAAGAACACTTAAATGATCCACGACTCTGGTCGAGTGAAATGACGAATTATGACCGCCCACGCTTACCGGCATGGCACATGATGGATGGATGGATATCACAAACTGTCAATAGGGATTGGGAGTGATTGCAATGATCTGCAAAATACATGCGATTTTTGTAGTAATAATATATTTTTTTTAATGGGATGAGTTATTCTATAAATTAGACAGCGTTAATATACTCGATAAATGCGCACATATTAAGTCTCTCTCACTTGTTCTCTCTCTATCTCTCTCTATTTGTCTCTCTCTCTCTCTCTCTCTCTCTCTCTCTCTCTCTCTCTCTCTCTCTCTCTCTCTCTCTCTCTCTCTTGCTCATCAGATGTAGGAGCGTGGGGGAAAGGGGGGGGGGGCCTTACCATGCATGACAAGTAAATAAATTCACAGCACTCATGGATATGTTTGTATGTGTGTGTGTGGGAGAGAGAGAGAGAGAGAGAGAGAGAGAGAGAGAGAGAGAGAGAGAGAGAGAGAACGAGTGAGAGAGAATAAGTATAAACCATAGAAAACACCGGATAACACAAACGATTCTAGCCACTAGAATCAAAACCTGTAAATATATTTATTATACTATTTCAGTAACCTCATTGGTTCTCCAGAAATCGATTGTTAACACAGTGCAACTATTGTGAATGCGACTCTGTTGTCTCCTTGCTGTGATCACGCACGATACAAACACGGGTGACGCCAAACGACTAATCTATTAGGTAGATTAGTTTGTCAACCTGTATAGCAGTCTGTCCGAACAGGTCATATTTTCAGCTTATGATATATCTTTTGTCCGTTCTCAATACCCCCACTTTTGTTGCCTTTATGGTCAGCAAATCAACCCTCTCGTTATCTCTGACCTCCGTATGACTCTGAGCAGAAGGGCCATCTAAGGTCCTGATGAGATTGTATACCTGTGTAACTTGGCACAAGAATAGACAAGTGTTGACAAAGCCTTATTGTTATCTCCTATAAGACACCCTTAACATATAGATGCAACGTAGCCGAATTAATAGCGCAGTGACTTATCATTACAGCTGTCGGAGATTCAATTCAAAGTAGTGAAAGAATTGTTTTTCACCAAAATGTGTAGACTGGGAAGTTTTGGGTGGTTAGCTCGTTTGCCCGACGTCTTGGTCGTTGTGTGGTTCAATCTCTAACGAGACTGATTTATTTTTTATTGATCAGGGCTCCCAGGTCGACTCAACATAAAATTGATACGAGGGAATGTTCTGGGAAGTAAACGCGGCCGTTGTGGTATTGTGCACATCAGACATCGAGTGCCGATACAAATGTGGGGATTGCATTATATACTCAATAAGCTTCAAGACCCGTATGCTGATACTTTACCTGACTTTTCCTTTCTGGAAAGATAAGGTCACTAAATCTCGCAGAACTGAAGCAAGACACTTTAGGTCGTAAGTCAGATTAAATGAATGTTATAGAACAAACTAGTATCAGCAGATACAAAAAAGGTAATTGTTCAACACGGCATTCCAACTAGTATTAAGACACCATTGCCAAAATTGGGCAATAACAACAGGGGACACAAGCAGAACTGGATAATAATAGCAAGGGACACAAGTAGAATTGGATCGATGGAGATTTCCCTCTGGAAACTGGGTCGGAGTCTGTTAACTGATTAAGTGTCATGGGATTATTAATCGTCTTAAGCAACTTCCCTTATCTGGCATGGGCTTATATACTGTTGTTTTCGATAAGCAACCCCTTTGATATATAATACAACATGTTTGCTACCATATTAACAACTTTTAAGTCAAAGCTGTGACAAACCCTACTTCCCATTTTCCGCCATCCATTTGTTGTTTTTGTGCAAACCTAAATTTTGTTTGGCACTGAATTAGTTAACAATGATGAAGGCATCCAGTACCTGCGAGAATTACTCCACCAGCCAGCTGAGATTGTTCCTGCTAAACTCAAGAGACAGACGCGTGCAGAGGCACCTAGAGTAACCAGACCTAAGACTGCAGAAGGAGGCTGTGACCGACAGGAGTATAGGAAGGTCACAGGACCTGGCACTGACAAAAAGCCTGAGGTCGGGGCAGGATCTCAAGCATTTTAGTTTAGAGATGGATGTGGACGTGGTCGAGGTGGCTTCGGTGGAAGTGCTCCAAGTGATCAGTAAATTTTATCATATGCCAGACAGTGTTAATAAAATATGTTAATAGGAAAAAAAAACATGAAATACATAAACACTGTAGAGAATACATGACTTCCCGGGGCCTAATCTCAGTCAATACATACATATTGTGCTCAATCTTAACCTGGTCGCATCTTCTTCTTCTTTGCGTTCATCCGGAGTGTTTTTTCAGATGTGATTGCGGTGTGCCTCGTTAGGCACCCTTGGGTCGAAACCCTTAGGCCAATACATCCGACTTTTAGCGTGCAATTTTGACCAGGTTAACATTCCTGGGAGGTCGCATCTTATTGTTTCTCTCCGCAAATGTGGAATTTCAGTACCAGTCTTGCAAACCCCTCTGGTTTCTGATACTGGAGATGGGAAGGAGGGTTTTGCCAGACAATTTTCGCGGAGATGGTACCGCTGTATAGGGTGGGCAGTCAACTTTTTACATAAACTCCACTACAACAGATGCAGTCCCCTTTTTGGAGGTCGGATTATGTGAAAGCCAATGCATCAGATTAATAGTTCAACATAATTTTCCCTGAGAGTTCGCCAACCAACCTGCAGTACATGCTCCAGAAAAGGACATTATGTTGTAAGAAGAGACATTATGAATCATGGGAGTATAATGTCAGCAAACGATTGATCGAGAGGCAGCGAATCAGCTAGTTAGGGCATGAAACAGCAGACTACCTCCCCCTATTTCTCTCTTGTAAACAGCAATGGGAAGTCTTGGGTGGTTAGCACGTCTGAAGAAAGATAGCAGATTCCTCATGCGATCGATCATCGTAGACATGGAACACCATTTGTAAGAGGCCCAACGTATTGGTTTTGTTCAAAGGGCTCTTACTAAACCTTTGCCCTGAAAGATACAGCGGGAGGGGGGGGGGGCGAGGAACGAAGAATAGACAGAAAGACCGACAGACAGACAGACAGACAGACAGACAGACAGACAGACAGACAGACAGACAGACAGACAGACAGACAGACAGACAAACAGAAAAAGAAAGAAAGAAAGAAAGACAGAAAGACAGAAAGACAGAAAGACAGAAAGACAGAAAGAAAGAGACTCATAAACGGTTAAGAAATTAAAGACTGACCATTGGGGGGTGGGGGTGGGGGTGGCGGTCCACAGCGATAGATTTACATCAAAAATACAACAATGCCTAATAACGTCTCTGATACCTACACCACTCAGTTTAAAAACATGACCCCTTTTTCCCCAACGACTCCTCTCCATACTTGCTGGCGGTGTTAAATTATATTAGCTGATATGATCATCTCAAAGTTCAATTAACTCTTCACAGACCAACAGCCGAGTTATATGGCCAAGTGTTCTTCACTAGGAACCAGTAATCGTGGCCACTGTATTAATCACGTTATTGTGCTTTGTCCTGTTGACGATTCTGTTTATTACTATGTTTAACGCGAATTTGGTTTCGAATAAGAAAAGAATGCAAATATGGACATAGCTGCCTCGTACACTAAATGTGGCGACAGGGTTACAGATGCAATTCGTAATCTGGCGTTCGAAACACAGGTGTTGGAGATTTGGCAGCAGACCACCTTGCGTTGATTTTCATACAATGGTATGAGTACCGGGAGTTCAAAAAACAATGGTAAAATACTGAACATAAACTTGCTAAGAGATCTTAAACAGCCACATAATAATGGGGTTGACTGCGATGTTATGTAACGGATATACAACTAACTTTAACACTAAATGTGAACTCCAAGAGAGAACACCTTGTATCAAACTCAGGAACACCTCGTGAAATTTAAGAGTTAAGGAACATGAAGCCCAAAGCCATGTACGAGGGTAAGTTAATAAGTAAGTCACAAATGGCTGTAGAAAAATAACTAACTATGATTACAACTTGAAACCTGTTTACTGTCATACATACATTGTCCCTTTATTTCTCAACATAATTTCCACCCATACTGATGCACTTATCCCATCGTTTTATCAGTCCTCCCAAACCGGCTGCAGCCATTTGTGACTTACTTATTAACTTACCCTCGTAATTAAAGAACTCTTACACTTCAAGGGCCAGTCTCCCTGGTCTAGGGGTTAGCGACTTTCTCCGCAATCCCGTATATCCAGGTGAGGAACGTAACTTGCGCGAGAATCGGTAACGGTTCTCGCCGCGTTGGTAACTTACGAGGTATGTGACCCGGCCGCTTAAAGAGCAATGGCAAACTACTGAGCGTAATCTTGCCAAGAAATCAACAATCAGCTGAAAGATGCTGATGTTGACAGCGATGACCTGTAAAGGATTTGCGAACTACATAAATAAATACATAAATAAATAAATAAATAAATAAATAGATAAATAAATAAATAAATAAAAGCCCTGCAAGGAGATCTGGGCATATTACACCAGAACATGTCTTTATAGACGGATCGGTCCAAATGTAGTTGGTGTGGCCAGTATAACACCGGCCGCCTTCACTTCCTAAGATATTTCCTGGTGCCCATTTAATGTTGGGTTGATCTGGGAACCCAGGTAAACTTCAGAATTAATTAGCCTCGATCAGGAATAGAACTGACCAGAGCTTTTTGATATATCCCATTTGAACAGGCCGGTTTCGTGGCGAAGATGGTTATGGACGCATTTCGTAATCCAGCATACCCGATTTCGAAACACAGATGTGGGCGATTTGGCAGCAGACCGCCTTACGTTTGGTTTTTTATGAAATGGTATGGGTGCCGGTCGTTCAGAAAGCAATGGCAAACTACTGAACGTAAACTTGACCAGGAATCACGAATGCTGGGATTACTGCTACGTCCTGTAAAAGATATGCACATTTTTTTTTTAATTTGAAACAGGCGTAGGTCACAAAACTTTCTCTGTGCTTCATATGTTGGACACTACTACAACAAATGCTTAGCTGTCATTTTTTCCAGTACCATCGCTGCAGATATGGAGTTTGTGCTTTGTGTGTAGCTTTCGGCAAGCGGCTTGCTGTTCTGTGGGGAGACCGCCAAATAGAGTAAAGTTCGGTGGAATAAAGCCGACCATAACTTCTCTAGTACTTTTAGGGGGCTTTTTACAAGTTCCACCCATCGGTATCTCTTTGTCTTTAGTGTATTGAATATTTCTGCCAAATGTATCCTGTGCATGGTCTGAAAATTGTTCCCTTAAGAATGGGTTGGTATTATACACTGTCTTTCACCAGAAAATTGGTGGTGGCCTTGATGCTCTGATTCCTACTTAGTTCTATAATTGTTTCCTACAAATCATATGTTATGTTTTTATCAGTTAGAGGTAGTTGTCCACCTTTCTTTATCAGTCTCATAATTTCCGGAGCTGTGGGTTACTGTCTGGCTTATATGAATCCCCCACCAAGGTACACAACGCCGATCTCCCTGGCCCAAGTGTTACACGACTTTCTCCGTAATCCCGTATACTCTCTTGAGTAACGTGGCGTTGCGCGAGAATCGGTAGCGGTTCTCTCCGCATCGGTAACTTAGGGGTATGTGAGCCGGTCGCTCAGAAAGTAATGGCAAACTACTGAGCGTAATCTTGCCAAGAAATCAACAATCAGCTGAAAGATACTGATATTGACAGCGATGTTCTGTAAAGGATATGCGGAAAAATTTAAAAAAGGTACACAACACAATTACGTACACTTGGAAATAATTACGATAGAATTATGAGTTGGTTGGTTGGTTGGGTGGGTGGGTGAGTGGGTGGTTCGTTGGGTGGTTGGTTGGTTGGGTGGGTGGTTGGTTGGTTGGTTGGTTGGTTGGTTGGTTTACAGTCAGGTCTTAATCAGATATGACTGAGCTACCGTATGACAGTAGACGGTACTACCTGCTTTCTGTTAGCGCCGAACGTTGGGCGGCGCTAACCAAACCCGACACCCCACATTGTGTCAACGGCTTCGGGCGGAAGAGCCCAATTGGGAGGGTACAAGCATTATCCTGGTGCGAGGAAATGCAACTTAAAGACAAAATGTCATGACAGGGCAGACCAGGCCCTAAGCCTTTGTTGGCGGCTGGTCTAGGATCGAAGCTCCGACAGGCGGACAGTTAGAGCATTGCTTTGCTGATCCGGCATATTCTGCAGCTTGTCTTGTTCCAGATGTATAGGTGTTACCTTTCCTCTGGAGTGAAATAGGCAGGCCGAGAGAGGGATCATACTGCATGGGCAACACATGGTCTCTATATTTTAGCCCAGGCTTTGTGCTATGGAGAGGCAATAGCTCCATCCCTGGTCCTGACCGGTCTCGGAATCAAAGCGAGAGGTAAATGTTACGGGTTATAAGTCAGTTGGCGTAGACATGGGGTTGCCTCTTACGGTGGGAGACACCTACAGGCGTCACTGATCAGCTATCGCCCGTCTCAAGCTGGACAGCCCCCGGCCAATCGGGTGCTGATCCACCACAGCCTGCCTGCTTCAATGGGTGCTTGGGGCTGGGGCAAAATCTGAATCGCAGGCTGTAGAACCAATGCACCAGGCACTAATAAAAAGAAAAATAGAAACCTCAAGCTACGGCTTGCAACCTGGAACGTAAGAACCATGTGTCCAGGATTTTCCACTGGCTTGACGAATATTGTCGATGTGAGAAAACCGTCTGTGATTGATGCCGAACTCAATCGTCTTAACACTGATATTGCTGGCCTGCAGGAGACTCGCCTCGATGAGGAAGAGTCACTCGGGGAAAACAATTATACATTTTTTGGAAGGGTATAGGGCAGGCAGAAAAAAGGGCAACATGGTGTGGGCTTTGCAGTGAAGAATTCGCTACTGGGAATGACTGAAATTCCAGCTGGAGATAATGAAAGACTATTATCCCTGCGCTTGGCAACCTCTTGTGGTTTTGCCACCATTATTACTGCATATGCACCGACACTCGCTTCCTCTGATGATGTGAAGGATTCGTTCTACGAGGAGTTAGACTGATCAAGGCAGTTCCAAAATCCGACTACATTTATATGCTCGGTGATTTCAATGCTCGTGTGGCAAGGACTCGAGTTCATGGGCAGTGTGCCTTGGAAAATACATCGGTCGCATGAATGAAAATGGGCAAAGGCTGCTGGAGCATTGCACCAGAAATTACCTATGTATTACAAACTCCTTTTTTAAAAGAAAAGAGCTGCATACGGTAATATGGAAACATCCAAGATCCGGTCATTGGCATCAGCTGGACTTCATCATCACATGGAGACATCTGAACCATACATCATTAACTCGAAATTACCACAGTGCTGACTATAATACGGGTCATTCTTTGGTTGTTGCAAGAGTTAGACTGAGACCAAAGAGAATCTACACAGCTAAACACAAATCTAGCCCCAGGATTACTATTATGAACACTCACGATCCTGAAAAGTGCTTTTGAGTTTCAAAAGCAACTTGAAAACGCGATCACTGATACATCAGAAAATTCTACAGTAAGTGAAAAGTGAGGTAAACTTATGGAAACATAAAAACTGCGGTAGGGATTTACGGCACTATGGATCATAAGAGGCAGGACTGATTTGCTGCAAACAGCCAGACACTGCAGCCCTTCATTGATAAAACTAAGATAGCTCTCTTAAGAAACAAGGAAATAACAACGCGTAACACTCTCAGTGAGCTAAAGCAAGCTAGAAAGGATGTGCAAAAGGCTGCCACGCAGTGTGCAAATGACTAATGGATGTGAGTCCATTCAAATCGCAAGTGATAAGGTAAACACTAGAAGCATGTATGAAGGGATAGGGAAAGTCTGTGGTCCAATGATCAGAAGAAGTGCACCACTGAAAACCTTGACTGGAGAATTCATCACTGATAAGAAACAGCAGATGGATAGATAGGTAGAACACTATGTAGAGCTTTACTCAAGTGAGACCAAACTAGCGGATGATGCCCTCAACGCCATAGAGGCTCTACCAACTCTTGACCACCTGGACACACTTCCCACCATAACAGAAGTTAAGTGTGCTATAAATGAACTTGCATCTGGCAAGGCTCCAGGTAAGGATGGGATTCCAATAGAGGTTATCAGGAGTGGGCAAGACACATTCACTCTACAGATCCACCAGCTAATAGAGCTATGCTGGCGAGAAGGACAAGTTCCGCGGGATTTCAAAGATTCAAGCATCATAACATTGTACAAGAACAAGGGAGATCGGAGCGACTGTAACAACTATAGGGGTATCTCAATTCTGTGTATTGTTGGGAAAATATTTGCCAGAATTGTTCTGCGCAGACTTCAAGTCCTGGGAGATCAAGTCTACCCCGAATCACAGTGTGGTTTCTGATAGAACTAGTTTACCGTTGATATATTCTCATTGCGACAAATGCAAGAAAAATGACGTGAACAGAATCAGCCACTGTTTATTGCCTTCATCGACCTCACAAAGGCATTTGATTTGGTCAGTCATAGGGTCTGTTCAAGGCACTAAAGAAGATTAGCTGCCCACCAACTCTTCTGTCCATTGTGGAATCGTTCCACACAGGCATGAAAGGTATAATCAAGTTTGATGGTGCAACTTCAGAAGAGTTTGAAATCAAGAGTAGTAAACCAAGGTTGTGTACTAGCTCTCCCCCCCCCCCCCCCTCTTTGGAATATACTTTTCACTTCTGAAATATGTCTTTCGTGATCAGGATGGTGGTATATACATTCACTCACGCTCAGATGGTGGCCTCTACAATGCTCAGAGATTGAAGGCCAAGACCAAAATTAAGAGGGTAATGATCAGAGTTGCTTTTTGTAGATGCTGCAATTACGACCCACTCTGAGGAAGACTTACAAGATCTACTATCTGCATTCTCCAAATCTTGTTCTGAATTTGGTTTAACAATTCCCAAACAGAAGACACAGATTATGTCACAAGGTGCACATGGTGTACCATCAGTCTTTATTGATGACGCCAAACTAGAGATAGTAGACCATTTTACATATCTAGGATCAGAGGTAAATAGCAAATTATCTCTAGATCAGGAAATCAACATCAGGGTTGGTAAGGCGGCAACAACAATGAACAGGTTAAGAAAAAGTCTGGGAGAACAGGAAGCTTACTGCCAAAACAAAATTCTTTGTCTATCAAGCCTGTGGCCTTAGTACTCTGAAGCCTGGACAACTTACTCACACCAAGAGAAACATATAATCAGCTTTTATATGTGGTGTCTGCGAAGAATACTTGGTATTAAGTGGCAAGACAAGATCACAAATACTGTAGCATTGGAAAGATCAGGTTGTGTGATGGCATGTTTTATGCTCAGTCTTCATAGACTTAGATGGATAGGACACATTAGGATGGATGGATGATGGTAGAATACCAAAGGACTTTTTTTTTGGTGAATTACAGGTAGATAAGAGATCTCAGGATCGGCCTCTTCCATGATACAAAGATGTGTGTAAGCGGGACATGATTGATACATGCATTGATAATGCACATTGGGAGCAAGTCGCCACAAACGTGTTGCATAGAGGTCAATTATCAGAAATGGAATAAAGACAACGGAGAAAATTATTGCAGATAAAGCAAACACAGAGCGTGAGAGACGTAAGATGGTGCATGATGGTGGAAATGACCATGTTTTCACATGCATCCACTGTTCAACATTTACAGCACGAATTGGCCTCAGCCACATTCGCCACGGGTTGTAGTTTGAAGCATAATGTAGTTTGAAGCACAATGTACCAAAATTATTGTCTGTCAAGACGGAAAGGTGCCAATAGTTAGCTAGTTAGTCGACAGATCATCCTAAAGTACAAAAACTCATCCTAAAAAGTCAGGTCTTTGTCAGATATGACAGCCACCGTATGACAGTAGACGGTACTACCTGCTTTCTGTCAGCGCCGAATGTTGGGCAGCGCTTACCAAACCCGACACCCCACATTGTGCCAACGGCTTCGGGTGGAAGAGCGCAATTGGAAGCTGTGTTTTCCATTAATTTTTTGGGGGGAGGACACAAAGCAATGTTTTATGGTTCAGCTAAACTGAAATCAAAACTGAAATAATTTTCACCGATCTTTAATTATAAAAGCAAAGTAAAAGTGAAAATATTCAAATGTATGTTATTTTTAAATTAGTCATAAACAGCAAACAATAGAAGCAAAGAAACTATGAAAGACGATGCAACAATTTCATTTTATTGACATCAATTTTAAACAACTGTCTTAACTTGTGATTCACTGTGTGACAACATTGCACCAAAATATATGCAACAGCAAAGGTTTAAAGAAAAAAAACAAAAACATTACAATCATTTTGATTAACTTTTCAAACCGGTATCTGGAGGAATTGCTTCAGTACATTCAAATGTGTACAAAAGTACAGTGCACTGATAATTTGGTAGAAACAGTTTCCTTTATCAACAGTGCTTTTTGGGGTTATTTCTCCTTTTAATTCATTCACAAAAATTAGTAAACATTTATTGTCTGATTGCAAAGGACAAGAATAGATTTAAACAGACAAAATATCAACACCTGCTATCTGAATGTGTAAAGGCCTGCGTAACAAGTTCTGAATATGATGGGCAAGTCAGTCTAGATTAAATGCAAGCCTATTATCAGTATTTACAAAAAGGTTAAAGCAATCTGCATGTCCTTTGTAGGCCATCGCAATCAACCCCATCATGTTTTGGTGGTTTTATCTACAAGGCAAGTTAACGTTTAGTAGCTTGCCATTGCTTTCTAAATGACCAACACTCATACCATTGTTAATCTACACAAGGCAGACTGCTTCCAAACTGCCTGCGGCCGATTTTGAATACAGAATTGTGAATAGTATCCACTAGCCCTTCGCCACTGATGCCAGCTTTATTTAAGATTACATTTTGCATGGCAGTGAAATTCACTAAACAAATAATGCCTATGAGAAAAGCATTTTTTAACTATTGAAAAACAACCATGAGCTGCTGATAAATGGCAATTAACACGACTAAGAGCTGTTGACAGTTTGAAACTTACAGCGACTCCATATTTGTTATGTATTTCTTTAAATACCACTAAATATGCTTAATGTGTTCACTTAAAAACATTTGCAGAATGTGACTCAGATAACTTTACATTACATTCTAACATTGTAATTGTATCTTCCAATCTTACAAGTATTTCCTATATCTTTAATTATTTAGACAGCTCATACAAGTAGATAAAGTAACTGATTTTCTGGTTATTTATACAGCACTTATAAAATGATAAAATGCTGCATGCCCTTAGCATGATATTGTGATCAACCCCAGGCTTATTTTCTGGACAATTTTTTGTTCAGTAGTTTGCCATTTTCTGAATGAGAAGTCAGTGATTAAATCCAAATTACTGGTGTGTGGAAGGAACACACTACTACACTGTCAGCACACAGGAAGTTAAGTGCATGTGTATTAAATCTTTTAGTCATGCTAATTTACAAAAATGAAAATGCAGCCACAATTCTGCAATGCATTATTTTTCACATCCAGTATTAGAAAATTAACCATACGTGCAAAATATACACACATCCTAAAACAAAACTGGAGGCGATGGAACTGTACAAATATTTACTATCTATCTCACACGTTAAATAAGATTATATTCAATTACTGAGATTAGAGGTGTATAACAATAGCAGATAATGAGATTATGGTACTGGAAAATAGATCTAATTTATAACACTAGTCTATTAACGATTACATTTGAAATATTCTTATAAGTGTTAACATTTTATTAACGAGATCATAGTAATTCTCATTTGTTGTGACATTTCTTTAACAAAAATGTATATTAAGTAACTATAAATCAAATGTTTATTTAAGATGAGTAAATGTGGAGATTAAAGCAATCTTAAAACTAAACCATTCTCCATAATAAAGATCTATCAAGCTAAAAAAACTGCAAGCTAAATTGCGGTGCTTCACTATTTAAATATAGCATACATTATGTAAAATAAATGGTTATTAGGTAATTAAACCTTAATGTATTCAAGCTGCTGACAATCTGGTGAAATTAACGGTAAAGAAAATACATCTCTGAGAAGAAATAAGTCTGACAAATACTTGTGAGAAACAACAAAAATGACAAGAATTCACAACTGGCTAGACTGAAGTAAACAAGCTATTCTACGTTCAGTCCGGTATGCTTCCTAGGGCATGATTGCAGCAGTTGAACAAGACACGTAATGCACTCCTAATTCATACATCTACAGCTAACATTCCTGAATCCTCACCCAAGTCTTTTAAAGTTCTAAAGAGTGTCATTATGGTCTCACATCCACGATGGGAAACAATGCACCTCCAAGTACTACAGGATAGGCAATGCTAAAGGAAATGACGTACTAGGGGGGGGGGGGGGGGGGGGGGGGGACCAAGTATTCACCCGAGAAGTGAACGTCTCTGCACTTGATTAGAGTAGTGCATTCTCTTATCCTAACAGCTGGAATTGCTGTCAAAACAAAAACCACTCATGTAAATGAAGGCCAGGGAAAACCAATTCATTACAAAAATAAAGTTTTCAACAGGGTAAACCTATTATGGAGTAGTGACTGTTCAGAAAACAAGTTTTCAAATTTAACAACCTGTGACATAACGTATCTGACGAGGCTGAGGCTTCCTGTAAATATAAAATTTAAGAACACAAATAACATAACTACATTAATGAGGGTATAAAATAAGTGTACATGAAGAGCTTTGCAGAAGCCCTCCATTCTTTAACCAACAAAAACAACCTGTATTACAACAGTCAATACAACATTTAGTAAATTCACTGCAAAAAATGTTAATGTGCGCAAAACATTACAAAATAAATTGTACTGATGGTTTTAAAGCCAGAAACTTCTTGAACAATCGTGTACAGAATGATCTTCCTGAACACTTGTGCTCAGATTAATCAATACAAACTTAGGTAATTTAGTTTTATGGTGAGTGAAGGTTGCTTTCTGCAACCATTTTACATGGATGAAACAGGACAAAATGATGATTCAAAGGCCACTTTTCCAATTGCAGCCCAAATGTGTTCTCTTGGTATGTCTGTTTCACACATGTTGGCCAATACACGAAGCTTTCTGAGTGCGTAGTCATTCTGGGGATGGACAGACAGAACAACGTCAATCAGCTTTGTTTTAAAAATAAGCCTACAAGCATTTTCTTTATTAATCTTTTAACAAGCCTACATTGCATTAACAGTAAACTACCGAGTGTAAAACTAAGTCTGCGAGTTCATTACAAACATGTTAGGATGTGCCGTTCTTCAGCATTTAAAAGTCTATCTTGTCTACACCTCCATTCTCATGCTAGGAAGCATGGTTGGTATATGTCAGAACTTAAAACTGTCCTGCATTTGCAATGGGAGTCCACTCTTTTTTTCCCCTCACCACAGACATGCATGTATGTTATAACGCTTGGACATTTGTCATTTAGATGCCCCTCCGTCACCTGCAGTCCATTCCTGACACCCTCAGTTCAACAAAACTATCACTATGTTAAAGTATTTTTGTTGGGCAGTTCCATGGCCCATACCTCATCCTGTACTATCTTATCCATGTCACACATGCGTTGTCTTTATCTTCAGCCTATGCCATCCAAAGCTGTCAAGAACCTTATTTCCCCTAGTGTCACCCAAAATACTCATGCTGTGATTGTTGAAATGCTTGATCTATTTAAGATTCTTACTATTTTCCCCACTTATTGTCTATGCTCGTCATATTGGGACTGAATTTTCTAAATCTTTAAGCAAACTACACACCTGCACAAGTCCCATGCCCGGGCACAGCTCCTGAATCAGCCTGAGACTCTCTCTGTAACACTTGAAATCTGAGAACTTGATGGTGGCTCTCAGGAAAGTGTCGTACAAATCAAACTTGGTCACCATAGTCACCACTTTCTGGAAAAACTCCTCTGTTGCTTGTTTTCTCTGTAAACAAATTCATGCATTTATTAACACTAGCCACCTGACTTTATAGATGACTTCATAGACTGACAAACATCTGCAGTATAATTACAACATGGTGAGAGTACATCAGTCGGACATTATACGCAGAGTACATCAGTCGGACATTATACGCAGAGTACATCAGTCGGACATTATACGCAGAGTACATCAGTCGGACATTATACGCAGAGTACATCAGTCGGACATTATACGCAGAGTACATCAGTCGGACATTATACGCAGAGTACATCAGTCGGACATTATACGCAGAGTACATCAGTCGGACATTATACGCAGAGTACATCAGTCGGACATTATACGCAGAGTACATCAGTCGGACATTATACGCAGAGTACATCAGTCGGACATTATACGCAGAGTACATCAGTCGGACATTATACGCAGAGTACATCAGTCGGACATTATACGCAGAGTACATCAGTCGGACATTATACGCAGAGTACATCAGTCGGACATTATACGCAGAGTACATCAGTCGGACATTATACGCAGAGTACATCAGTCGGACATTATACGCAGAGTACATCAGTCGGACATTATACGCAGAGTACATCAGTCGGACATTATACGCAGAGTACATCAGTCGGACATTATACGCAGAGTACATCAGTCGGACATTATACGCAGAGTACATCAGTCGGACATTATACGCAGAGTACATCAGTCGGACATACGCAGAGTACATCAGTCGGACATTATACGCAGAGTACATCAGTCGGACATTATACGCAGAGTACATCAGTCGGACATACGCAGAGTACATCAGTCGGACATTATACGCAGAGTACATCAGTCGGACATTATACGCAGAGTACATCAGTCGGACATTATACGCAGAGTACATCAGTCGGACATTATACGCAGAGTACATCAGTCGGACATTATACGCAGAGTACATCAGTCGGACATTATACGCAGAGTACATCAGTCGGACATTATACGCAGAGTACATCAGTCGGACATTATACGCAGAGTACATCAGTCGGACATTATACGCAGAGTACATCAGTCGGACATTTATACGCAGAGTACATCAGTCGGACATTATACGCAGAGTACATCAGTCGGACATTATACGCAGAGTACATCAGTCGGACATTATACGCAGAGTACATCAGTCGGACATTATACGCAGAGTACATCAGTCGGACATTATACGCAGAGTACATCAGTCGGACATTATACGCAGAGTACATCAGTCGGACATTATACGCAGAGTACATCAGTCGGACATTATACGCAGAGTACATCAGTCGGACATTATACGCAGAGTACATCAGTCGGACATTATACGCAGAGTACATCAGTCGGACAATACATGCAGAGTACATCAGTCGGACAATACATGCAGAGAACATCAGTCGGACAATACATGCAGAGAACATCAGTCGGACACTACACGCAGAGAACATCAGTCGGACACTACACGCAGAGAACATCAGTCGGACACTACACACAAGAGTACATCAGTCGGACACTACACGCAGAGTACATCAGTCGGACACTACACGCAGAGTTCATCAGTCGGACACTACACGCAGAGTACATCAGTCGGACACTACACGCAGAGTACATCAGTCGGACACTACACACAGAGAACATCAGTCGGACACTACACGCAGAGTACATCAGTCGGACACTACACGCAGAGTACATCAGTCGGACACTACACGCAGAGTACATCAGTCGGACACCACGCAGAGTACATCAGTCGGACACCACACAGAGAGTACATCAAACGGACACAACACAGAGAGTACATCAAACGGACACCACACAGAGAGTACATCAATCAGACACCACAAGAGAGTACACCAATCGAACACCACACAGAGAGTACATATCAATCGGACACCACACAGTACATATCAATCGGACACCACACAGAGTACATATCAATCGGACACCACACAGTACATATCAATCGGACACCACACAGAGTACATTAATCGGACACCACACTGACAGTACAGCAATCGGACACCATACTGACAGTACAGCAATCGGACAATATACTGAGAGTACAGCAATCGGACAATATATGGAGAGTACATCAGACATACTGAAAGTACAATTAATTAGTTTAATATTGTCATAGTGTTTCACATGTAGGTTTGTGTCGGTTTGTATTTGTTTGTCCTGTGCTGACGAAGGCTTTGGCCGCAACGTCCAATTTGTCTCTTGTAGTCGTGTTTTAGTAAAGCTAACAATCCACTTCTCGTTTTTTTTTTTTTAGGTGATTCATTCATCAGACATACTGAGTACACCATCATCATGATGTGCTATGCCGGTAAGCGTGGGCGGTCATGTTTCGCTATCTTACTCATCACCAGAGTCATGGATCCGCTCTATGTTCTTGTCTCAACCATACTGCATGGCCAAACCATCCAGGTATTTACTTCTGCCTTTCCCTTGTTACTGTCATTTCAATCTTGCCAGTTATCAAATTTTCCAATTTATTATTAACGTGTCCTAAACATTGTGGCTGTCCATGTCTAATTTCTCTAAACAGTTCATGGTTTTCATTTTTTTTTTCTTGTATGACTTGGTCATTTGTTTTTTCTTAAGTCCATGATATTCTTTGCATTTTCCTCGGAGACCACATTTCCACAGCCATTTGTTGTTTTTCAGCTTGTCTGCTCATTGTCCATGCTTCACATCCATATAAAAGTACAGGTTCTGTGTAGCACTTAGGAACTTTTTCTCATTGCAATTGACATCAAGCATACAACATACTGAGAGCACATCAAGCATACAAGCTTAACTCCAGCACACTATCACGCCACATGATGGCATGCACAGGAGCCAACAAAACCCACTAAAGGCTGATTTAGATCATATTTTAAACTGTTCTTTACCCACTAACATTTCCAAGATTACTTTTTCAGATAATGCTGGTTGTTTTATACTGCTGAGTATATATCTATTTCTAAATGCATTGACATTGTGCATGCATGTACAGTGTATTTGTAAACTCACTACACTTTGCAAGACGGAAAACATACTCTCCAACAAACAGCTGTTCTACATACAAAGTGAAGTGAGACTTCACAAACTCCCTGTATAAGAACCTGTTGGGTATATGGTGCTAGATCCATATGTTTAGACTGGCATTCAGTGGGTGATGTTAATATCCCACCAGCCACCTTTACTTCTCACAATTTCATGGTACCCATTTTTAGACACGGTCAAGATGGAAGCTTGGGTCAGTGAGGACTGGGTCAAAGAGAACTGGGTCAAGATGGGAGTTTGGGTCAGAAAGGACTGGGTCAAGATGGGAGCTTGGGTCAGTGAGGACTGGGTCAAGATGGGAGCTTGAGTCAGAAAGGACTGGGTCAAGATGGGAGCTTGGGTCAGAGAGGACTGGGTCAAGATGGGAGCTTGAGTCAGAAAGGACTGGGTCAAGATGGGAGCTTGGGTCAGAGAGGACTGGGTCAAGATGGGAGCTTGGGTCAGAGAGGACTGGGTCAAGATGGGAGCTTGGGTCAGTGAGGACTGGGTCAAGATGGGAGCTTGAGTCAGAAAAGACTGGGTCAAGATGGGAGCTTGGGTCAGAGAGGACTGGGTCAGAGAGGACTGGGTCAGAGAGGACTGGGTCAGCTTGGATCAGTGAGGACTGGGTCAGTGAGGACTGGGTCAGTGAGGACTGGGTCAGCTTGGATCAGTGAGGCTTGGGTCAGTGAGGACTGGGTCAGTGAGGACTGGGTCAGTGAGGACTGGGTCAGTGAGGACTGGGTCAGTGAGGACTGGGTCAGTGAGGACTGGGTCAGTGAGGACTGGGTCAGCTTGGGTCAGTGAGGCTTGGGTCAGTGAGGACTGGGTCAGAGAGGACTGGGTCAGAGAGGACTGGGTCAGAGAGGACTGGGTCAGAGAGGACTGGGTCAGAGAGGACTGGGTCAGAGAGGACTGGGTCAGAGAGGACTGGGTCAGCTTGGGTCAGTGAGGCTTGGGTCAGTGAGGCTTGGGTCAGTGAGGACTGGGTCAGTGAGGACTGGGTCAGTGAGGACTGGGTCAGCTTGGGTCAGTGAGGACTGGGTCAGTGAGGACTGGGTCAGCTTGGGTCAGTGAGGACTGGGTCAGCTTGGGTCAGTGAGGACTGGGTCAGTGAGGACTGGGTCAGTGAGGACTGGGTCAGCTTGGGTCAGTGAGGAATGGGTCAGCTTGGGTCAGTGAGGCTTGGGTCAGTGAGGACTGGGTCAGTGAGGACTGGGTCAGTGAAGAATGGGTCAGAGAGGACTGGGTCAGCTTGGGTCAGTGAGGCTTGGGTCAGTGAGGCTTGGGTCAGTGAGGACTGGATCAGCGAGGCTTGGGTCAGTGAGGACTGGGTCAGTGAGGACTGGGTCAGTGAGGACTGGGTCAGTGAGGACTGGGTCAGTGAGGACTGGGTCAGTGAGGACTGGGTCAGTGAAGAATGTGTCAGAGAGGACTGGGTCAGCTTGGGTCAGTGAGGCTTGGGTCAGTGAGGACTGGATCAGTGAGGCTTGGGTCAGTGAGGACTGGGTCTGAGGACTGGGTCAGTGAGGACTGGGTCAGTGAGGACTGGGTCAGTGAAGAATGGGTCAGAGAGGACTGGGTCAGCTTGGGTCAGTGAGGACTGGTTCAGCTTGAATCAGTGAGGCTTGGGTCAGTGAGGACTGGGTCAGTGAGGACTGGGTCAGTGAGGACTGGGTCAGTGAGGACAGGGTCAAGATGGGAGTTTTTGTCAGTGAGGACTGTGTCAGCTTGGGTCAGTGAGGACTGGGTCAGCTTGGGTCAGTGAGGACTGGGTCAGTGAGGACTGGGTCAGTGAGGACTGGGTCAAGATGGGAGTTTTTGTCAGTGAGGACTGGGTCAGCTTGGGTCAGTGAGGACTGGGTCAGCTTGGGTTAGTGAGGACTGGGTCAGTGAGGACTGGGTCAGTGAGGACTGGGTCAGTGAGGACTGGGTCAAGATGGGAGTTTTTGTCAGTGAGGACTGGGTCAGTGAGGACTGGGTCAGTGAGGAATGGGTCAGTGAGGAATGGGTCAGTGAGGACTGGGTCAGTGAGGACTGGGTCAGTGAGGCTTGGGTCAGTAAGGACTTGGTCAGTGAGGACTGGGTCAGCTTGGGTCAGTGAGGACTGGGTCAGCTTGGGTCAGTGAGGACTGGGTCAGCTTGGGTCAGTGAGGACTGGGTCAGCTTGGGTCAGTGAGGACTGGGTCAGTGAGGACTGGGTCAGTGAGGACTGGGTCAGTGAGGACTGGGTCAGCTTGGGTCAGTGAGGACTGGGTCAGTGAGGACTGGGTCAGTGAGGCTTGGGTCAGTGAGGACTGGGTCAGTGAGGACTGGGTCAGTGAGGACTGGGTCAGTGAGGACTGGGTCAGTGAGGACTGGGTCAGTGAGGACTGGGTCAGCTTGGGTCAGTGAGGACTGGGTCAGTGAGGACTGGGTCAGCTTGGGTCAGTGAGGACTGGGTCAGCTTGGGTCAGTGAGGACTGGGTCAGTGAGGACTGGGTCAGTGAGGACTGGGTTAGTGAGGACTGGGTCAGCTTGGGTCAGTGAGGAGTGGGTCAGTGATGACTGGGTCAGTGAGGACTGGGTCAGTGAGGACTGGGTCAGTGAGGACTGGGTCACTGAGGACTGGGTCAGTGAGGACTGGGTCAGTGAGGACTGGGTCAGCTTGGGTCAGTGAGGACTGGGTCAGTGAGGACTGGGTCAGCTTGGGTCAGTGAGGACTGGGTCAGTGAGGACTGGGTCAGCTTGGATCAGTGAGGACTGGGTCAGTGAGGACTGGGTCAGTGAGGACTGGGTCAGTGAGGACTGGGTCAAGATGGGAGTTTGTCAGTGAGGACTGGGTCAGTGAGGACTGGGTCAGTGAGGACTGGGTCAGTGAGGACTGGGTCAGTGAGGACTGGGTCAGTGAGGACTGGGTCAGTGAGGACTGGGTCAGCTTGGGTCAGTGAGGACTGGGTCAGTGAGGACTGGGTCAGCTTGGGTCAGTGAGGACTGGTTCAGTGAGGACTGGGTCAGTGAGGACTGGGTCAGTGAGGACTGGGTCAGTGAGGACTGGGTCAGCTTGGGTCAGTGAGGACTGGTTCAGTGAGGACTGGGTCAGTGAGGACTGGGTCAGTGAGGACTGGGTCAGTGAGGACTGGGTCAGTGAGGCTTGGGTCAGTGAGGACTGGGTCAGTGAGGACTGGGTCAGTGAGGACTGGGTCAGCTTGGGTCAGTGAGGACTGGGTCAGCTTGGGTCAGTGAGGACTGGGTCAGTGAGGACTGGTTCAGTGAGGACTGGGTCAGTGAGGACTGGGTCAGTGAGGACTGGGTCAGCTTGGGTCAGTGAGGACTGGGTCAGTGAGGACTGGGTCAGTGAGGCTTGGGTCAGTGAGGCTTGGGTCAGTGAGGACTGGGTCAGTGAGGACTGGGTCAGCGAGGACTGGGTCAGCTTGGGTCAGTGAGGACTGGGTCTGAGGACTGGGTCAGTGAGGACTGGGTCAGTGATGACTGGGTCAAGATGGGAGTTTTTGTCAGTGAGGACTGGGTCAGTGAGGCTTGGGTCAGTGAGGCTTGGGTCAGTGAGGCTTGGGTCAGTGAGGCTTGGGTCAGTGAGGCTTGGGTCAGTGAGACTTGGGTCAGTGAGGCTTGGGTCAGTGAGGCTTGGGTCAGTGAGGCTTGGGTCAGTGAGGCTTGGGTCAGTGAGGACTGGGTCAGTGAGGACTGGGTCAGCTTGGGTCAGTGAGGACTGGGTCAGTGAGGACTGGGTCAGTGAGGACTGGGTCAGTGAGGACTGGGTCAGCTTGGGTCAGTGAGGACTGGGTCAGCTTGGGTCAGTGAGGACTGGGTCAGTGAGGACTGGGTCAGTGAGGACTGGGTCAGTGAGGACTGGGTCAGCTTGGGTCAGTGAGGACTGGGTCAGTGAGGACTGGGTCAGCTTGGGTCAGTGATGACTGGGTCAGTGAGGACTGGGTCAGCTTGGGTCAGTGAGGACTGGGTCAGTGAGGACTGGGGTCAGTGAGGCTTGGGTCAGTGAGGCTTGGGTCAGTGAGGCTTGGGTCAGTGAGACTTGGGTCAGTGAGGCTTGGGTCAGTGAGGCTTGGGTCAGTGAGGCTTGGGTCAGTGAGGACTGGGTCAGTGAGGACTGGGTCAGCTTGGGTCAGTGAGGACTGGGTCAGTGAGGACTGGGTCAGTGAGGACTGGGTCAGTGAGGACTGGGTCAGCTTGGGTCAGTGAGGACTGGGTCAGCTTGGGTCAGTGAGGACTGGGTCAGTGAGGACTGGGTCAGTGAGGACTGGGTCAGTGAGGACTGGGTCAGTGAGGACTGGGTCAGCTTGGGTCAGTGAGGACTGGGTCAGTGAGGACTGGGTCAGCTTGGGTCAGTGATGACTGGGTCAGTGAGGACTGGGTCAGCTTGGGTCAGTGAGGACTGGGTCAGTGAGGACTGGGTCAGTGAGGACTGGGTCAAGATGGGAGTTTGTCAGTGAGGACTGGGTCAGTGAGGACTGGGTCAGTGAGGCTTGGGTCAGTGAGGCTTGGGTCAGTGAGGACTGGGTCAGTGAGGACTGGGTCAGTGAGGACTGGGTCAGTGAGGACTGGGTCAGTGAGGACT
Source organism: Cepaea hortensis (assembly GCA_963921405.1). NCBI lineage: Eukaryota > Metazoa > Mollusca > Gastropoda > Stylommatophora > Helicidae > Cepaea > Cepaea hortensis. The sequence goes on along the minus strand of OY992894.1, from coordinate 72,219,890 downwards.
GGGTCAGTGAGGACTGGGTCAGTGAGGACTGGGTCAGCTTGGGTCAGTGAGGACTGGGTCAGTGAGGACTGGGTCAGTGAGGACTGGGTCAGTGAGGACTGGGTCAGTGAGGACTGGGTCAGTGAGGACTGGGTCAGTGAGGCTTGGGTCAGTGAGGACTGGGTCAGTGAGGACTGGGTCAGTGAGGACTGGGTCAGTGAGGACTGGGTCAGTGAGGACTGGGTCAGTGAGGACTGGGTCAGTGAGGACTGGGTCAGCTTGGGTCAGTGAGGACTGGGTCAGCTTGGGTCAGTGAGGACTGGGTCAGTGAGGACTGGGTCAGTGAGGACTGGGTCAGTGAGGACTGGGTCAGTGAGGACTGGGTCAAGATGGGAGTTTTTGTCAGTGAGGACTGGGTCAGCTTGGGTCAGTGAGGACTGGGTCAGTGAGGACTAGGTCAGTGAGGACTGGGTCAAGATGGGAGTTTTTGTCAGTGAGGACTGGGTCAGTGAGGACTGGGTCAGTGAGGACTGGGTCAGTGAGGCTTGGGTCAGTGAGGCTTGGGTCAGTGAGGCTTGGGTCAGTGAGGCTTGGGTCAGTGAGGCTTGGGTCAGTGAGGACTGGGTCAGTGAGGACTGGGTCAGCTTGGGTCAGTGAGGACTGGGTCAGCTTGGGTCAGTGAGGACTGGGTCAGCTTGGGTCAGTGAGGACTGGGTCAGTGAGGACTGGGTCAGTGAGGACTGGGTCAGTGAGGACTGGGTCAGTGAGGACTGGGTCAGTGAGGACTGGGTCAGTGAGGACTGGGTCAGCTTGGGTCAGTGAGGACTGGGTCAGTGAGGACTGGGTCAGTGAGGACTGGGTCAGTGAGGACTGGGTCAGTGAGGACTGGGTCAGCTTGGGTCAGTGAGGACTGGGTCAGTGAGGACTGGGTCAGTGAGGACTGGGTCAGTGAGGACTGGGTCAGTGAGGACTGGGTCAGTGAGGACTGGGTCAGCTTGGGTCAGTGAGGACTGGGTCAGTGAGGACTGGGTCAGTGAGGACTGGGTCAGTGAGGACTGGGTCAGCTTGGGTCAGTGAGGACTGGGTCAGTGAGGACTGGGTCAGTGAGGACTGGGTCAGTGAGGACTGGGTCAGTGAGGACTGGGTCAGTGAGGACTGGGTCAGTGAGGACTGGGTCAGTGAGGACTGGGTCAGGATGGGAGTTTTTGTCAGTGAGGACAAAAATTCTAAATTCAAATATTTCCATAAGTTCCTATAATCTCCTCAAAGTACCAGAACATGAGATTTAGAAACAAATCAGAACTGGGAGTTTTAAGTTGTGATAACTTATGAAAATTAACTCAGTCCCTGGGTTTTCAAGGCAAACATGAAATTACTATGAAAGAATCTTGAGTGCATGACTTTCAAAGAAGCTTGATACACAGTGCAAGCAGCAAACTATACTGATTATCAGAAAAGTACAGAATAAACACCCAAAAATATTTACCACAATCAGAAAAGTAAAGAATCAACCCAAAAATAATTACCACAATTAGAAAAGTATAAAATCAACCCAACAATAACTTTTTTTTAAAAGTTGCATATCCTTTACAGGATGCTGCAGTCAACACCAGCATTTTACTGCCGTTGATGTCTTGGCAAGCTTTACGTTCAATAGTTTGCCCTTGCTTTCTGAATGATTGGCTCCCACACCAACACGTTAAAACCAGTGCATCACGGTCTGCTGCCAAATCGGTCACCACTGTTTCGAACGCGGGTAAGCGGCATTACGAATCGCGTCCACAACAATAAAATTACCACGATCAAAAAAGTACATAACCCAACAATTATCACAATCAGAAAAGTGCAGTATCTACCTAGCAATAACTACCACTATTAGAAAAGTACAAAATCAACACAGCTATGACCACCACAATAAGAGAAGTACAGAATCAAGCTATTACTATTACTATCACAATCATAAAATTAAGAATCAAGCCAGCAATGACTACCCCTCTGCTTCACCACTGGTCACATATGTACTAAGCAAACTAAGCAGGACTGTCTTATGTGAGTTGAGAAATATACTGGGCCTACTTACCACAACTCTAAGCACTATGAAACTAAAGAAAAACAACAAATGGTCAAATTTATCAGTAATCCGGCTGCAAGAAAGTACAGCATAGATAAAACTAATCTGCTGCTGGCCTGAACATTTCAAACAGTAAAGCTACTCACAACAGAATATAGCATGAACATCTCGCATAATGATGGAAATCATAGGCTAACCCACAATAATTTCTCCAAGAATAAGTTTATGAGGGTAGTCACACTAGATTTATGGTGGATGACATGTCAAAAAAACAAAGCATTCAAGTCTTTGGCAGAATAACTTATAAAATAGTGCAGCTATAATAAAACTAGCTATTTTTAAAAAACTACAGCTTTAATACAATTACACAGCTATAATAAAACCACAGCTATAATAAAATCATAAACCTATAATACAACTACATAGTTATAATAAACCCATAAAGCTATAATACAACTTTACAGATAAATATACAGAGATATAATAAAACCATACAGCTATAATAAAACTACAGAATATACAAAAGTCTGCAGCTATAATAAAGCTATAAAAAATTAACTATATAGCTATTATAAAACTATAAAAGAAACTATACAGTTTAGTAAATTTATCTTGGAACAATCATATCTGATGGGAGATGCCTTGAAGAGATTAGAACAAGAATCGCCATGGTGTACGTAGCCTTTTGCAAGATGAAAAACATACTGAACAATAGGATGTCAATTGCTACAAGAAAAAGAGTGTTGAGGGGATACATAGAGCCTGTACTTTTATATGGATGTGAAGCATAGACAATGAGCAGTCAAGCTGAAAAACATCTGATGGCTGTGGTAATGTGGTTTCTGAGGAAAATGCAAAGAATACCATGGACAGACAGAAAAACCAATGACCAATTCCTACAAGAAACAAATGAAAATCGTAAACTGATTAGAGAAATTAGATATAGACAGTCAAAATTATTTGGACATGTTATGAGAAGAAATAAATGAGAACTTGATGACAACTGGCAAGATCGAGGGGAAGAGAACAAGGGGAAGACAAGTAAATACCTAGATGGCTTGACCATGTGGCATGGTCGAGACGAACACCGAGCTGATACACGACTGTCAAGTGAAATGGCGAATCATGACCGCCCACACTTACCGGCATGGCACATGATGGATGGATAGATAAAAGTACAGAATAAATAAAACCATACATCTATAATAAAACTAAAAGAAACTATACAGCTATAATAAAAATATAGAATACACAAAACCGTATAGCTGTAATAGAACAATGCAGCTATAATAAAATCATACAGCTATTTTAAAAAAAACTATACAGCTGTAATAAAATCACATTATTATAAAACTACAACTATAATAAAACTATGCAGCTATAATAAAACTGTAGTTATGAAAAAAAAAACTAGCTATAATAAAACTGTACAACTATAATAAAGCTATGTCGCTATGATAAAACTACAGCTTTGATAAAACTGTACAACTATAATAAAACTATGCAGCTATAATCGAACTATGCAGCTATAACAAAACTACAGCTATAAACTATTACATTTTTTACCTGTAGCAAAGCCTGGAGAGCAGATCTGTGTTTCATCTGTTCAACACCCACAGATTTGTCCATCTTTTTCTTTAAAATATGCATTCTGACATCTTCGGATCGAACAGCATCTACCTGTAGATGGTAACAGATCCTTCAGTCTAACACTCAACTGTCGAACAATTCTTTCACAAACTTGTCAGTCTTAAGCTAAAATTAAACTATTTTGAAACAGCCTCACATACAAGAGATTTGTGCAAGCATGTCGCAACCCCAGAGATAGCAACAACCATACACTGCAAAGACCAGACAATATTCAGACAACATGCAACTCTCAAACGGTAACCACATACTATAGCACCAGGCTGCAAGCACTACAATGGTCATGAATAACATTCACCTTTAACGTATCCTGTACTTGCAAACTAAGAAATATAACTAGATTTCTCTCCTCCCATCACCAATTTATTGTATGACAATAGAGCAGCCAGAAAGAAGTACCAAATCCACTCTCAAGGTGACATTTTCTTCAGTCTCTTAACACACCACTGCCAACCCATCTTTCTCCAAATTAGTGTTTGTCAGCTACGAAAATTAATTAGCAAGTTAGTATGCATATATGTCCCGAATATAACCATTGTAACGTATCACAAACAAATGCAAGAAGAACAATCATACATGATCTGTACACTTGAAGGATAGTCAATGACATGTGTCACTGGCAATTGTCACAAGTTACTAACCTGATCTCCCTAATGGGTCACTATAAAGAAACCCATCAAAAGAGGAACTAATCCCTGGAATGTAATTCTCTCCCCTCACGTGCTTTAAGAGCTAGGTTTCCCTATTACCAGTGCACCTCACCATCAGGTTGAACCCTCTCTGCCTTCTTAGGTACTCGTAATTTAAGTCCCAAGTTGAGGACAAGAAGTCATTTAAGTCCAATTGACCAACATGTGGAATGAACACTATGCCATGGTCAGCAGAGAAAGTTTAATAAAATTAAACCGCTCGGCCATGCTGACCCCCAGAAAGTAATCAGATGTTACTAGAATTGCAGTAATTTTGGTAGACTAGTGGTTAAATATTACTGTAGTGTGACATTCAGGTAAGGATATAAAATCAGATTGACCAGACATTTAAACAAAGCCACAAATACTAGGTTGTACAATTTGTTGCCAGACATTTTGCTGCATCTCACCAGGCGCATAATGCAGAATTATATATCCTGTGAAGAGAATAGATTAATCATATTTTGGCTAAATAACCAACTGATCAGAGAGCAGACCCATAACAGTAAAAGCATAGAACACCTACCGATGGGTGATACTTCAACATGGGCACGAAACTGAGTGACCTGGATGTCAAGTTTCCTTGGAAGTCACCAACTTTTAGACTTCCCATTTTCTAAAAAGAACAAGCCAGAGATAACGTTATCACAACTGAAAAGCAAGTCATGCTGATTATATTTTTATAGTCGATGCCATGAAGCGTTGATGATCATGTCTGTACACACCCTTCTGTCTTATTATACTCATTTCTGATACCCATGTACCTCTAGGTCATGTCAAATTGTCTGACATCTCACTTGGTCCCCACCTTCTCCTCCCATGAACTTACTTCGTTGTGACAACATACTCCAACTTTCCCCTTCTCATGACATGCCCAAATAATGGACTGTCTTCTGATACAAGTAACCAGTTTTCTCTGCGAGTTAACTTCTTTCAAGATTTAATTGCCCTTTTCATTCATCCATGTTATCCTATAAAACCACATCTCCACAGCTTCCACATAATTCCTCACTTTGCTAATTGTATATGGTTTGCTTCAGTACATGAGGGTTGGCTCAACGTTGCTCTTGAGAACTTGACCTCACCTCAAATGATACATTGCAGAGAATATTCATTGTGATAAATCCTGCCTTTGCTTCGACTATTCTACATTTCCAGTCCCCAACATGGCGGATAGGCATATGAACCATTAAGCCTCTAGAGTTTTTATGCTTCTGGCTACAGTTTGCAGTCACATTTTTCTCTCGGACTGGTGGTACATGGTTCCACGCCCTGCTACTGAGTTTGCATGACGTTACACTGAGCTGTGAATTAGGTTTGGAATGTTTTTACATCTGTCCGCTGTTGTTAAAGCATGAACTGCATGTTGAACAATGGCAGTCGATCCGTCGCTTGGAATTGACTGGATTGCTTTTTCAGTTCATAGGTGCATTTTTCTCAGAGACTCCTGGGGGTCATCGCTGGAGCTACGGTGTTCCTGCTTTGTGCGATGCATTCAGTGGGCCATCCTGCTGAAAGGGGCTGAGCAATATAGGATAAAACTAGGGGCAACGAAGTAGATCCTCTCGACTTTTAATGCAGTAATGTGTGGCTGCTGGTTTTCTAGTGACTGCCGCTTCCATCGACGAACTTTATTTTCCGTGGAGAACTTTTGTATTGGCATTCCGACGGCAGCATTATGCACAGTGTACCTGTGCAGTTAGCTTTTCGAAACTCATTCCACTTTTCACATAGGGCAGTGAGGAGCATTTTGTATGATTCACTGGTACAAGAACGGAGCATAATGGGGACGACCCATTGCTGTGAAGTTGGAACCGCGACTAACTATTCTACATTTCACTTCCTTAATACATCTTCCATTTACTGTTATTAAAGTAACCAAATACTTAAATACACTGATTTGTTTCAGATTGGTTCCATTGCACTCTGGTGTTGCATTTGGGTATACAGAGATACTAATCAAGCAGCAGTAAAGTGTGTATTATTTTGTATTACACTGACTGAACTGGCCAGGTTTCCTATATTTATACTGTGAAACAATCAGAGCAGATGGAATCAACTGAGATATGAAAACTTGTTCTTGCTGTTTGTACATAGTACAAAATGGTCAGCAAGCCAGCTTTTTAAAAAAATTACCACCAAAGGACTTTGTTTCATTGTATTATATATATATTGGCATACTTCAACTACCATTGTGGCAAACGGAAACCAGCTACACATTTTGAAACAAGAAAACAAATGATAAAACTTAATAGAAATGTGGAAAGTGGGCAGGCATCTCAAAGTAAAAATAAAGGACACATACATGCCTTGAGATGTATTCCGGCATTTAGTTCTACCCCCATATATGCATAGACCAATCAGTACTTGAGCGATTGATATTGACTCGAGTCAATACCACACAGGCTACCTTGACATTACTAGGCATTTCCTGGTACATATTTTAGGCATACACAGGTATACAGAGCCCATGATTGTTGATGGGATCTAGAAGAAGCAAACCTTATACATGTACATGCCAAAATCAGATACACTAATCTTTGAGGTGCATAAATAGGTGTGACGGAACTTCCCTCAAAACTGGACGAAAAAGGAATACCCTGTAGCATCATTAACCACTCAAACCATTCCAAGAGTGAATTGGTAGGTCAGTTTAACAGACAGTTTTAATGCTAAACAACTTTCATCCCTTCAGTTGAACATATCTGAACCCCTGCTTGCCACGCCAGCCCTGTCCCATTCTAACTTCATCTCTGTCTACACTTACCAGGTCTCCATACTCCATGACGTGACTTGTATTAGTTTCATCTTTCACAATTTTGAACTGCTTCTGTAGGGTCTCACTAGCAAGGTTTTCCTAGTTATAAAAGAGTATTGTAAATGTCATAAAATTCTAATCAGTGCTGATCATGAATTTATAACAAATACTAAAATTCTTCAAATATTCCTAGACAAATTGGTCAGATGATCAGGAAGTATATAAATAATTCATCGTGTAGCAAATCCTTTACAGAACATCGCTCTCATCAATTTTTTGGTCACGTTATGAGAAGAACTAAACTGGAGAACTTGGTGACAACAGGCAAGATCAAGGGGAAGAGAACAAGGGAATGGCAGAGAAGTAAATACCTGGATGACTTGAACACGTATGGTTGAGACAACACTGAGCTGATCCATGATTCTGGTGATCGAGTAAGATGGCAAAGCATGACCGCCCACGCTTACCGGCCTCGTACATGAACGAATCCTTTACAGAACATCTCTCTCATCCCCGCAGTAACGTTTCTCAATTCCTTGCCAGTTCTCTTGCCTCATGCACCCCCATGACCAAGGTGTCTATAATTTTCTGTGCCCATCTTCAACCCCTCTCTTCTTTCGAGAACCCTGCCTTCGTGGTTGGCCACTCCATAGTCTATCCCACATACTGTTGGTTCCATAACGTTCATTGGTCAGTGCTGTGAAGGTAATTCATCCTTCTGGCAATGGTCTGTGAACTCATTCCAGTCTCCAACATGTCAGTGGCTCATTGGCGGTCATTTTCAGACAGTCATGGTATTTCAAGCACATGTACTGGGTGTTTGGTCTCAACGCGTACACATTTTCAGGGTCATAGCTGTTGGAAATCGTGTTGCACATGTAACTTTCATCGTTTTCTTGTATCTGTACACAAACTAGTGGGCTGAATCATGCACTTTCCATTCCAGCAGCCATTCTCTCACTACCTCATGACAAACATGGGGATAATCCATTCCCACACATTTTTTCCAGCCTCTCTGCATCAGTATATATAATAATGGTGAATTTTTAATGTGCTTCTGTATGGTTTACATCCTAAAAACAGTACATGCTACCACCATTATAATCTGAATACAAAAGTAAGATCTTAATGGCAGAATATTTTAATATAAAACAGATGTAAAGTTAGTTATGAGAGGAATAGATGTGAAGTAAGTTAGAGGAATAGATGTGAAGTAAGTTAGAGGAACAGATGTGAAGTAAGTTAGAGGAACAGATGTGAAGTAAGTTAGAGGAACAGATGTGAAGTAAGTTATGAGAGGAGCAGATGTGAAGTTAGAGGAACAGATGTGATGTTATGAGAGGAACAGATGTGAAGTTAGAGGAACAGATGTGAAGTAATGAGATGGTGAACAACAAATTCACATCACCTGCAAAGGAAAGAAGTGGTCAATGTGATCAGTAACCATTTAAAATAGTTTACAAAATGGTTCTTGGCAGAGAACTTCAGGGTAGCACACAAAGGCAAAATGATGAGACACGTGTCAGTAGAATGACATTTGGAAGTCATGACCTGACTGCCCACTTGCCAGCCCAGAAAGCAAGCATTCACTAAAAGGGAAGACCCGACAGTCTTAAGCCTTTACTGCATGCTCAATGGGAGTTACTACTAAAAGACTGGAATTTTTTTTTTTTTTTTTTAAAGATTTTTGACATCTTAAGAGGTGTATGAGTAGCCACAAAGCCAGATTTATGGTGAAGTGACATGATCAATTAAATGAACAAACTAAGCAAAGGCAGCATTTCACAGGATGAATATTCTCTCCAAATTATCTTTGTCAATTAAGGTGAGCAAAAAAATCATTGGCACCTTGCTGTCTTGAGACGACTTACATTGTGCTACAAAATAACGTAAAATAATTACAACCCATGGCGGTAGCAAATGTGACTGATCAGACCAATTCATGCTGTAGATGTTTGTCCACAATGGATGCATGTGAACACATCTTCACCATCAGGCACCATCTTACGTCTCATGCGCTCAGTGTGCGACCTATCTGCAATAATTTTCTCCTTTGTCTTTATTCCATTTCTGATGTTTGCCCTCCATGCAACACGTTTGGCGGCGACTTGCTCCCAATGTGCATTATCAATGCCTGTATCAATCATGTTCCGCTTACACACAACTTTGTATCGTAGTAGAGGCCGACCCTGAGATCTCTTACCCACCTGTAATTCACCAAAAAAAGATTCCTTTGGTATTCTACCATCATCCATCCTCCTAACATGTCCTATCCATCTAAGTCTACAAAGACTGAGCATGAAAAAGAATACTTATGATCTATATTGAGGGAGTCGATGTACAAAAGCAAATCATGGACAATTAGTTAAGGAATTATGAGAAAACTGCAGAGGTACTTTTACAGAAGAAAGAACACTGGATGGATAGAAAGAGCAATGAAGATATCTTGAAAAAAGTTAACGCACAAAGAGAACTGGTTACTTGCATCGGGAGAAGACACGTCCACATTCTTTGGGCATGAGAAGAGGAAAGCTGGAGTATGTCATGTGCAGGCGGAGGGAAAGAGAAGCAGGGGCACACAAAGAGAAGATGCTGGACAGTTTGACATAGCATGGAGGAATGTTATCAGACATTATCCACAACACAAGATACAGAAGGCTGTGGACAGGCATGATCACCAACGCCACATGGCCTGGACTATAGGGTAAAATACTTCACACAAGTGTTCCGACTAATTAGCCTGATGCGATGGATATTTCAAATACCTTATCAGAATCTTCCATCCACATAACACTGTACAGGTCACCGAGGTAAGTCCCTCTGGTATCATCATAGTAACAGGCATATGAAGATTCATCAGAGTTGGCTGCAGTTGTTGCGAACACTGAAATAAAGCATAACTTGATTGTTATCTTTAACTGTAGAACAGGCAGCAGCACTACATAATATTTTGCTCTGAAACTATATGAAGCAAATCATAGTAACTTCACAGCACACAACCTCTATCCCCTCTGAGATCCACAAAACACACCCTTTTGACACACCCCCAAAGACATGCTCCTACACAATAGCCCTATGACCCACCCCCTCTCCCTCATGACAAAAACCTCCCACATGACAATCTCTTTCTTCCCCCCCCCCCTCCCCAAATCGTACCAGTTGCAATATGTGTGTCCATCTGGCCTTTCCTTGGAGAACTGAGCCTTTGAGCTGATATTAGAGTCCGAATAAATACAAAATGCAGCTAGGAAACCAAAACACAAGTGCAAGCTAAGTCTTTATCAATGAACAAACTGTCAATGAACAAACAAAAACCAGAGTTGGAAAAACTGGAGACTAATACAATGAAAAGACAAAGATCCGAGTCAAACTTTCAGGATTGACTCAGTTCTCGGTGTTTGTGCATTCACTATTATTATTGATTACAGTTTTTCTAGCGAATTATCCTTTTTTTTCATTTCTTTTGTCAACTGATGAAGACTTTAGTGGAACCTTTGCTTCTCTTTGTGAATTTCCTTTTGTTGGGCTGCCTTGTATTCTGTGTTCATTTGGACAACAGATTATTTATTGTATATGTGAATTCCAGTATTCACATACTGGGATCCTCACAGGCACCAGTGAGTTCACATAATGAGATGAGCTATTCATTCACTCAGATGAGCTTATAGTCCATGGCCTGACGATCTTGAAGGGATAAGCAATAGTTCCGAGAGGTCATTTTAATTACAAACAAATACAACTTACCATTAACATTAGACTCCAGAATGTTGTCAAACATGGATCCTGATTCACAAGCCTCAACATAAACCACCATCTGTATTTTGTAAAATTACATGACATATTCCAGGTAAATAAAGTTATGAGTAGTACATTACTGTCACAGATTAACAAACAAAACAATTTTCCATTGAAATGCAGATATACGGACAAAAAGAATGAATATTATAGAAAAAAGAAAAAGTGACACGCAAAGAAATCCTAAGTAAATAGAAATGCTAATTAGATCAAGTCTTCAAAACAAATACTATAAGGACATCAAAAAGGTATTCTTTCATTCACTTGAAATATGTCTATAACTAATTACATAAAATGTATTCTTTCATTCACTTGAAATATGTCTATAACTGCAATGTTTCTTGTATAAATTTAACCTTTTTTAGTTCACTCAGTGGTCCATAGAGTTTATCTTCCATCGTTGTCTCTCTAGGCCAGGAGGTTTGCCTAGATATGTTGTATTTCGGCAGTCTTGGAGTATGTTCTCTGCTGTCTGCGACACCAATCCACATGTGCACATGGCTGATTCACCAATCTTGTATTTTGATCGACGCTCAGAAGAAAGGCGAGACGGACATATAATCAGTTTGCTACTAGTACTATTAGTGTTGAATTCTTCGCTGGCTGCTGAGGATGGGGACGGAGCGCTTATGGGAATGCCCCGAATGCTGTGATGTCAGTTCCTAAATCAATCAATCAATCAATCTTGAATTTTCTATACACGTGGTTGTGTAATCTATTGTGTCCTGTTCTGATGCGTAGAATAATGACTTGTCTGTCCAAAGTGTGGTAGTCTTCAGCAGGTTTTGGTGGCTTTCTGACCAACTTGATCATTCTTTTCTTTTGGTGGAATGTAATGGGCACATCAGGCTGTTCTTTTGCTCCTTCCTTAGCCAATCGATCACTCTCGTTTCCAGGTACTCCACAGTGAGATGGTATCCATTGTAAGGTGACAAAAGTTCACAAAATAGTGTCCTCAGTACTGGCAATTTCTGCCTCGAGTATTGATTTTGCATCTGTCAATACAGGCTGTGTATCATAGCTAGTATTTAGTAATTTCTCTGTTGCTATCATGAATGCCACAATTTCAGCATCATAGTTATGGCAGTACTTTCCTTTTGGTACTCTGGCCGTGTCACTAATATTGTTTGGGTATTCTATGTACAATCCCACTCAACTTGGATCCAGAGGTCTGTCCTATAGGTATTCTTCATCAAGGAAGCTGAAAGTGGCTGTTCAGCGCTAACACTTCTGTTCTTCCTTGTCAAATATTCCTCTCTCTTTTGTCTGGATTTGTAGTCTATGTACCTCTTTCCATGGAGTCTTGTTCTGGAATAGTTTTCAGGGGGATACCAACTGTGGGCAGATAGGTGGTTTCTCTACCGAGTCATTTGGCCTGGTGGATAAAGCTACTTCTTTTCAACCGCCCAATAGCTATAAAAAGGTATAATACACTGCTGAAAACTTTGCTTGTGGGAAATGGAAAGGGAAAAGTGAATATGGAAAGACTGAAAGTGGAACTGGAGATGGACAGGTGAAAGCAAAAGTGCACATGGAGATGGACAATTTAAATGGAAAGACGAACTCTGCATTTTTTTTTTTTAACCACATGACACCTATGAATCTAAAACCCCACTCAATAATGCAAACCCAGCCAATCTGTCTACCTCATTTCCCAACACCAGCATCAGAAACATAAAAATGACAAAGAATACTTAAGTAACAAGAAGAGATGTCAGTAACAATTACAACAGGAATCAAGTAGTCAATGCAGCAATGAATTTTATAGGAAGACAACCAGAAGGTTTGGTCATGTAATAAGACTTCCCCTAAACAGCATACCATAAACCAGACATTTAGATACAGTGGAATTGGTTAGCTTAAGTAGAACACAATCACAAAGGACAAAATGGATGTTGCAGATAGAAAGCCTTCATCAGCACATTTAAAACAAAAGACATACAATTACATTAAACTATTACTTCTTCTTCTTCAGCGTTCCGAGCCATTGAGGTTCTTTGCTGCAGATACAATCTGTCTCCATTCGTCTCTCTGGTGGACCTTCTCTTGCCAGTCGATTCCAAGTGCTTTAAACTACATGAAAATTTATTTAGCTTGTGGGTCGTCTAAATAAGGCTTCCGAGTCAAAGGATTCTACATCTTTAAGACCTCAGCTAAAATGAAGATTGTTTAATGTCTGTTTTTGTGTGCTGATGGAAGTCTTCTAGACACAGTTGATTTTTTAATTTGTGATTATGTTCTTTTAAAGCTGATAAATTCCACATTCCTTTTTTTTTTTTTGGGGGGGGGGGGGGGGGGAGAATTGATGTACTAGCATTTTTAGCTTTACTGCACTTCATTTCTCAACTTGTGCATTGCACAGATAACGACTACAAAAACCTCTTCTGAACCTTATGAAATGAATAACAGGGAAAGAGTTTACATAAATGTCTTGCCATGACAATCACATGCAAGGACCATCCTCTAAAGAAAACCCCAAAAATGAATCACACCCAAACAATGTACTCACTTGCTTGTACTGTTTGTTCTTGTGCATAGACTTGATTGCTTTGTGGAGGTCCTCTGCATGAAGCTAATCACAAAATGAAAACAGTTAAAGGCTACTTTTATCAAACACTTTCTAAATAAATGTTCAGACTTTTTTAAGCATGCTGTTTTCAAATGTTTCTTACTCTTTCAGTCCCAGAAAGTCACAACAGTTGTCCAATGGCAGAAATAATGATAAAATGTCTGGTATGCTGGACTAAAGCACAATCACACATGACAACTGGCACATACAGACTATCAAAAAAGCTACATATATGAATAGGCTATCACACATTTAGAAATGTACCACTTATGAGTAGCCAATGGTACATATGAAAAGTATTTCATTCATATGAATAGGAGGCTACAGTAGCACAGTAGCCAGAATGCCAACTATCAAGTGTTCAGATCCCCATAAACATGGATTTTGTTTGACCTGCGCTCAGAGGTCAACTCAGCCTCCAGAGGTCAACTCAGCCTTTAAAAACATGGTTACAAGGACAATGTCCTGGGAACTAAAGGTGGCCAGCGTGATACTGACCACATCATCCACAAACCAAGTGAATGTCGGTCTGAAAATATGGGGCTAGCACCATATATCCTATACACTCCAAGGTGTATGGAAGTGTCCTTTACATTTTTTCCTATGAATAGCCTGCCCTATACACTCCAAGGTGTATGAAAGTGTCCTATAAATTTCCTATAAATAGCCTGCCCTATACACTCCAAGGTGTATGAAAGTGTCCTTTACATTTTTTCCTATGAATAGCCTGCCCTATACACTCCAAGGTGTATGAAAGTGTCCTATAAATTTCCTATAAATAGCCTGCCCTATACACTCCAAGGTGTATGAAAGTGTCCTTTACATTTTTTCCTATGAATAGCCTGCCCTATACACTCCAAGGTGTATGAAAGTGTCCTATAAATTTCCTATAAATAGCCTGCCCTATACACTCCAAGGTGTATGAAAGTGTCCTTTACATTTTTTCCTATGAATAGCCTGCTCTATACACTCCAAGGTGTATGAAAGTGTCCTTTACATTTTTTCCTATGAATAGCCTGCCCTATACACTCCAAGGTGTATGAAAGTGTCCTATAAATTTCCTATAAATAGCCTGCCCTATACACTCCAAGGTGTATGAAAGTGTCCTTTACATTTTTCTTATGAATAGCCTACCCTATACACTCCAAGGTGTATGAAAGTGTCCTTTACATTTTTTCCTATGAATAGCCTGCCCTATACACTCCAAGGTGTATGAAAGTGTCCTATAAATTTCCTATAAATAGCCTGCCCTATACACTCCAAGGTGTATGAAAGTGTCCTTTACATTTTTTCCTATGAATAGCCTGCCCTATACACTCCAAGGTGTATGAAAGTGTCCTATAAATTTCCTATAAATAGCCTGCCCTATACACTCCAAGGTGTATGAAAGTGTCCTTTACATTTTTTCCTATGAATAGCCTGCCCTATACACTCCAAGGTGTATGAAAGTGTCCTATAAATTTCCTATAAATAGCCTGCCCTATACACTCCAAGGTGTATGAAAGTGTCCTTTACATTTTTCTTATGAATAGCCTACCCTATACACTCCAAGGTGTATGAAAGTGTCCTTTACATTTTTCCTATGAATAGTCTACCCTATACACTCCAAGGTGTATGAAAGTGTCCATATTTTTCCTATGAATAACCTACCCTATACACTTCAAGGTGTATGAAAGTGTCCTTTACATTTTTCCTATGAATAGTCTACCCTATACACTCCAAGGTGTATGAAAGTGTCCATATTTTTCCTATGAATAACCTACCCTATACACTCCAAGGTGTATGAAAGTGTCCTTTACATTTTTTCCTATGAATAGCCTGCCCTATACACTCCAAGGTGTATGAAAGTGTCCTTTACATTTTTTCCTATGAATAGCCTGCCCTATACACTCCAAGGTGTATGAAAGTGTCCTATAAATTTCCTATAAATAGCCTGCCCTATACACTCCAAGGTGTATGAAAGTGTCCTTTACATTTTTCTTATGAATAGCCTACCCTATACACTCCAAGGTGTATGAAAGTGTCCTTTACATTTTTTCCTATGAATAGCCTGCCCTATACACTCCAAGGTGTATGAAAGTGTCCTATAAATTTCCTATAAATAGCCTGCCCTATACACTCCAAGGTGTATGAAAGTGTCCTTTACATTTTTTCCTATGAATAGCCTGCCCTATACACTCCAAGGTGTATGAAAGTGTCCTATAAATTTCCTATAAATAGCCTGCCCTATACACTCCAAGGTGTATGAAAGTGTCCTTTACATTTTTTCCTATGAATAGCCTGCCCTATACACTCCAAGGTGTATGAAAGTGTCCTATAAATTTCCTATAAATAGCCTGCCCTATACACTCCAAGGTGTATGAAAGTGTCCTTTACATTTTTCCTATGAATAGTCTACCCTATACACTCCAAGGTGTATGAAAGTGTCCATATTTTTCCTATGAATAACCTACCCTATACACTCCAAGGTGTATGAAAGTGTCCTTTACATTTTTTTCCTATGAATAGCCTGCCCTATACACTCCAAGGTGTATGAAAGTGTCCTTTACATTTTTCCTATGAATAGCCTACCCTATACACTCCAAGGTGTATGAAAGTACCCTTTACATTTTTCCTATGAATAGTCTACCCTATACACTCCAAGGTGTATGGAAGTGTACTCTATATTTTTCCTATGAATAGCCAATCATACATGCTTGGTGCACTGCTTGCGGCAGATATATTTAACTTTTGTCCCAAATAAACTCAACAGCAGTTACTCCCTATCCTGTTGGCTCTGTGTCGAAGGGGCTACGGGCGCAGTTCGTAATCCCACAACCGTTTTCAAAACACAGCTGTGGGCAATTTAGCAGCAGACTGCCTAGCGTTGGTTTTTTACAAAGTGGTATTGGGTGCCAGTTGTTCAAAAAGCAATGGCAAAATACCGAACATAAGAGATCACAACAGTAAAAAAACAAAGGAAAAATGCTGGTGTTGACTTTGATGTCCTGTAAAGGATATGCAATTAAATTAACTGCCTATCCTACCAGCTTTGTGTTAAAGAGGTTACTAATGCAATTTGTAATCCTGCATTCCTCATTCAAAACACACCTGCGGACTATTTGGTGGAAGCAGAGCGCCTTGCGTTGACTTCCATACAATGTTTATAAGTGTCGATCATTCAGAAAGCATTGGCAAACTACTGAACGTAAAAACTTGCCCAGGAATCACAACAGCCAAAAAGTGAGGGAGTTGACTGCTACGTGCTGTACTAAACTCCCTATCCTACATGACCAAACAAAAACATGAGATGCAATGTAGCCTGGTGCATTTCTTGGTACAGAAGAGTCCAGCAAATCAGGTGTCTGGTCAAAACCATTATGCAGCAGTCAAATTCTTTGACAGTAAACGGTTAAGCCATTTAATAAAGCATTTATGAACGTTCACTAACATATACCAGTATTCATAAATTACTATTTCCTTTCATTCCTCCTATGTAGAAGAACACCATTCATTTGCTGCTGTTCTTTATCCCCCTTGGAACCTAGGCCTTCAACCAACTCGTACCAAGCTATCTTTTTCTACCCCATTAACTCCATATTCTCCACATATTCATCCATCTATAATTCTCTTCATGCGTTTTTATGCCTCCTATTTCGTTTTCCCTATGGGTTCAGATACATGGCTTTCTAGTTGAACACAGCATGCAATTATTTAGCTGATATAACTGCATACAAGTTTTTAGATTTTTTTAATTGCATGTCCTTCGCAGGACATAGCAGTCAACCTACATTTTCGCTGTTCGTGATTCCTGGGCAAATTTTACGTTCAGTAGTTGAGATAGTTTTTAGATACTGAAAATTTATTAAGACAGTTCACGGGAAAATTAACCCCATGGCATTCATGTTATTCACTTTATAACATGCCTGGGACATCAAATATCTATTTCTTACCATATCACTGGGGAATGCCAGAATGCCTGGTGCACCATGGTCTGCAAAATTGACAAATACACGATCATCTGGCCCACTGTGAACAAAATAAGTATAGTTCATATATGACTGACAATGTGAAGGTATTTACTCACTTTAACCATTGGTAACTTATTCTAGGAATGGTTGACTTATTTGAATAACTGATTCTGTCATAAGAATTAGTATTATAAGATGCGTACACAGCATCATCTGAGCCGAAAATATTTTGTAAACTATTATGTCAATTCCAGTCTTTTTTACATAATTTGTCCACCTTATCTTCCAATAATTGTAAATCTACAAAATAAGCATAACATCTCAAGTTATTTTAATGATTCATCAATTTATCTTCAAGATGGTCTTTCAATCATAAAGATATGTTATAAATTAGTAAAACTGCAGCTGAAATCATGGGCAATTGTTGAAAACTGCACATATTTCAGTGTACATTGTGTCACACCATGTCTTTTATTCAGGTAGTTAACTGAATAACTGCCTACTTAATACAATTTTTAACTATACTGTTCAAAAAAACAACATCGCAGTTTCAATTGCAAACTTTTACCAACATTTTATTGACAATAACGATTCACCCACTGTAGTTGGTTCTGGCAATGCTGGTCCATAAAAACAGGATCTCTGTAGGGTCTTCTAGCCCAAAAACCAGCATCATGCAGTCGGTTCCTGATCGTTTGATCTTAAATTCGACAAGCTCCTGGCATTGACTGGACTGGAGGAAGCAGATGCAAATCGATTCCTAATGTGACGCAGCCATATGAAGCGGTCTTCAGCAGTTGTAATTTTGGGTCTTCCACTTTCAGCCAGTTTCTTGAAATCGCCTCCAAAGGTGACCAATGGTGCTTCTAAACAATAAATTCTCTGGCTACTACACTATGTGACTGTCCAGCCTGTAAACGTCCAATGATGATGAGTCGTTCTGTAGTGAGATGAGCCATACTTGCGCATTGCATTTTCAACTGATTTTATTTGAAAAGTGTCAATCTTTTAAAGGCATTCAATAATATGGTCAGTTTTGTGTTCAGTAAGTTTCAAGGATTATCATGAACCTGTCGAGTTATTGTCAAAAATGTTTTGACTTGACCTCTTTCATGACCTCACGATTCATGAGGTGTACACAATTCAGGTAACCATAAGAAGTTAAATGACCAGATGGACACAGTCGATAGGCTGACTGATGTTGAATCAGTCTCATCTCATCTCATGTTCCTCTTGTACCTTGCGGTGTCGAGGTGAAGTATAAACTTCGTGAGAGTGCCCGAGTATGGGCTTCATATATCTATATTCCCATGGACTATTCCCTCCGTCCAACGTTTACGTGGTCGGCCTCTTCCTCTGTTTCCATCTGGTCTGTACATCACTGCTTGTTGTGGTATACTTGTTGACTGGTAGCCTACTTGCATGGCCAAACCATTTGACTTGTTTTCTGATAAAATCTAGTACTGCTTTAACCCCCACTTTAGTCCTGATTTCTTCATTTCTGATCTTATCTCTTCTTGATACGTTGAGTATTCTTCTCAAGAACCTCATTTCTGTTGTGATTTTTCTTTTCTCTTTTTCTGTCATTGTCCAGGTTTGGCATTGGTAGCATAGAGTTGGTAGGAAGATTCTGTTGTAAAGTGCTTTCTTAGTAGTTACTGATACATGTTTGTTCTTTAGTATTGGTGCCATTTGTCCAATGAGTTGGTTTGCCTTATTGCACCTGTTTTCGATATCTTCTGATTTGCCATTTGATGATGTTATACTTCCTAGGTACTTGAAACTCTTTACTTGTTTCAAGGGATGTTCGTTTAGGTGAATTATTGTTGTCTGTTCTTTAGTTATAGTCATTACCTCTGTTTTGCTTGTGCTAATTTTCATGTTATGTTCCCTACACATTTCGTTTAGACTATTCTTGTGGTCTTGTAATTCAGCTTCTGATTTTGCTATTAGTGCTTGGCCATCCGCAAACAGGAGTTCTCTAATGGTTAGATTTGCAGATGGTTCTTCTGTGTTCTCGTCATGCGGTATCCTTGCTGTCTCTGCTTGGCTGGTTTCTTTACATATGTTGTCTATATATGTTATGACCAAGAGAGGGGACAGGACACAACCTTGTCGTACTCCAGATCTTATGGTGAAGGGTTCTGAGTGTCCTCCAGTTGCTCTCACCATGCATTCACTGTTGTATAAACTTCTACATAGGTTTCTTAGATGTGTACTCACTCCATATTGTTTAAGGATTTCCCACAGCTTGTTTCTATCTACTCTATCGAATGCCTTTTCTTGGTCGACAAAGGCTAGGTAGAGTTTCATTGAATTCGATTGATTTTTCTATAAGTTGTCTAAGAGCAAAAATGGCATCTGTGCATCCTTTGTTTTTCCTAAATCCTAGCTGTGTTTCACTTAGCTGGGGTTCTAAAGTAGTTTGTAATCTTTTTTCTAGAATTTTGCAAAATATTTTCCCAGTATGACTCAACAGTGAAATGCTTCTGTATTGTGTGCAGTCTTTTGCTGCCTTTGTTTTTCCAAATTGGGATAATTATGGCATTTCCCCAGTCTCGTGGTTTCTGTTGTTCTACCCAAACATGGTTGAATGTCTATGTAGCCAAGCTGTTCCTACTTCTCTTGCTGCTTTAATTAGTTCATTTGGTATTTCATCCTGTCCCGGTGATTTGTTCAATGGGGCTAATCTGATGGCTTCTATAATTTCTTCTTTTAGTATGTCTGGTTCTAGTTCTTCGGTGACATCTGTATAGGTCTCTTGAATTCCTGTGACATCTGATGGGATGAGAAGAAGTTCGAAATACTGCTTCGATCTTAGGATTTGTTTTTGTTCACTTATTGGTTCTCCATTTTCGCTGTTAATTATTTCAGTTGGGTCAAAGGGTTCTCTGGTTCGCATTGCACCTATCTTTTTGTAGAAGTTTCTAGTTGCCTCGTTTTTATTTAGGGTTTCTCCATACTCTTCCCAGTCTTTTTGTTTTTCCCTCTTTACTATTCTATTCACATATCTTCTCGCTATTCTATATTCTATGTCATCACATTCCTGTTTGCTCTTCAACCACTTTTTATATTTTTCCTTTTTGTCTTTTACCGCTTTCTTTACTTCTGTGTTCCACCAACTTGTTATTTTCTTTAACCGTGCTTTGCGTTTTGTGGTTCCACATATTTTTGCAGTATTTAAAAATGCTTGATTTGAACATTTCCCATTCTTCTTCCACTGTTTTTCTTTCTGCAGGTAATTTTTCAAAGAGTTCAATTCGTTCTAATCGAATCAGTGAATATCTTTTATAAAAGTAACACCAAATATGTTGCTTTCTTTTTTTTAACAGTATAATATTTGTGTCTAATATTTCAGTCTAATAATGTGTCTGCTGCTTAATATGTGTATCCTAATGTTAACTTAGCTACTGCGATGTTTCAATGTCAGATAGCAAACCCTTTAAAGAAGGCTCCTCTCATCATGGCCTACTGAAGGGTTTACCTGTTCCAAATAATGAGTACATGATCAGTATCCTTGTAACCACCTTCTACCACAGTGCTCTGAGGAAGCACAAGCCTTCAAACAATTCACATCAAGCCATCCCACCTTTCGCCATCCCCAACAGCTCCCATGTCCTCCCCATATTTATCTGCTTTATTTTCTCCATTTATTGTTAGGTCTTCCTCTATGCCACAGCTGCATCTTTTTTCCCTTGAGTCTAGTAGAGTCATCATCATCCAGTGCCTTTGCCGGCTGGCATGGGTGATCATGCCTCTCCACAAATTACCATCTCCGACATCATGGATCAATTCGTGTCTCGACTCCTTTCCGTGCCATGACACAAGACTCAAACATCTCACGCTGTCTTCTATCTCTTTCTACAAATCTATCTGGTTGTCACAGCATTTTCCTGTTTTTGTCTTCTCATAGCGTGGCCAAAGAACGATGACTGTCTCTGATATTTGTAATAAGTTGTCTTTGCGACTCAGTTTCCCTTAAAACGTGCTTGCTCATTTAGGCTGTCCAATTAATTTTCAGTATTCTATACAACAAGGCTTCAAGAAATTTTTTCACCTGATTACTAAATGTCCAGGATTTGCAGCTGTATGTTAAAACTGGTTCTATGTAACATGCAAGAACTCTTTTTTCTAACTTTCAAGGACAGTAACTTATTATAGAAGGGTATAGGCCCAAAACTCATGCATGCCAAGCCCTCTGTAGGTTGGATGTTCACCGATTTTTTTTTTTCTATGGTGTGAAAAAGCCAATCTCAGACCAACTCTAGTTGCCTTGTATGAAATACACAGGTCTACAATGCTACTATTCTTTACTTCCACTTTGAGGCTGCGGTAACAAGGGAAGCTACAGTGGCATAGCACTGATTTCCTTGCCTGCCATGACAGATCTGGATTTAGTCAGTAGTGGCAGAATTATTTTTCCCTGACCAGTATAGTTCTTGTGTTCTAGCATTATAAAAATTGATACCAAACAATTTTTATTATTTTCTGGAAACTATGGGAATGAAAGATGAAGGAAACTGGCCACCTTACCTATCAACGACCTAGAATATGTGAAGGCTTAACACTTGCTTCAACACCATAATGACAATATCTGCTATGGGATGACCTTTAACTTCTTACCTATTTCTTTTGTTACATGGATTGCAGAGAAAGGACTTGCTAGTTAAACTAAAGGCTTTCTCAATATCTTTCCAGTGCCAGCATCCTTTCCTCACCTCTAGATCCGTTGGAATTAAATTATCTCCATAAGTTCCGCATCAGTGATTCTGTCATACGATTTTAGATTTACTCTGTGCATGCACCATTTAATAAATCTTTGTAGTTTATTACAAACAACCATATATGTATCTGATCCACTCAGCAAGTTTGGTTCTAGATTTATTTTATTTTGTCTGCAAATTTCCAAGTGCTATGAAAGCCCCTCTTATCTTTTGTATTATTTTTATACTACTGCCTAAAGTTCAATTGGGAGGGTATAAGCCTTATCCTAGTGCGAGGAAATGCAACCTAAAGACAATGTCATGTCATATGGCAGGGCAATCAAGCCCAATGCCTCGGCTGGCAACTGGTCTAGGATCTAAGTCTCGACAAGTAGACAGCACTGCTTTGCTGACCCGGCCACTTCTGCAGCTTGTCTTGTTTCAGATGTATTGGTGTTACATTTCTTCTGGAATAAACAGGCTAGCTGAGAGAGATCATGCTGCATGGGCAACACAAAGCTTTTTTTTTTTAAACAATGTAACAATTGTCTGTCATGACAGCAAGGTAAGAGTAAAAGCATAAATATATGTAATATTCTAAAGGTTTCACCAAGGGAAATCAAGTTATTTGCTTGATTTATTGTCATTGCCTTTGTCTTTCCCCTATACACAAATGTTATCTGGCATCTGATAACAGTAGCATCCTGACCCCCTGACAATTGTCTGGCATTCATTTTAAAAGGAGTGGTCAAGAATCCAAAGAGGTTTCAAACCTAGAACCCCCAAGCCAGAGAGCAAGTGTACTAGCCACTACCCTAGCCCTGTTATTGAGTTCATATGTGGTAATAATTACTGTATAATTGGGTTAACTACAGAAAATCTGAATAAATGCAAAGATTTTTTTTTCTTGGAGGGAACCAAGTCTTATGATCAGATAAGTACCACCATTTTGTTTTTATGTACACGTTTACATCATCTTTACATCCACATATTAGCATCAGCTTTTTATCTTGGCTTATAAAATCGTTACAGAGGCAATGTCCTAACATTTGTTCTTGTAAAGCCGGCCTTTCCACTTTTTCTTCCTTTATTCCTTGCACTAATTATTGTGAATTATAACTATTTCATGAAACAGCTTACTGTTCAATGGAGCCAAGATGGTATAGTAGTTAATGAACTTGCTTGCACAGCCAGTGGTCTAGGTTTAATTCCCAGCAGAGACAGGATAATATTTTCCCCAGACCATAACTGATAGCTGAGACATTTACTAAGCTATTCTTTTCTTAATGCGGCATAATGGGATCATTCCATACGCTGGTCAGTTGGGTTGAAATGGTGACTTTCCATTCAGAAAATGACAAATGTAAATTTTCCAGATAAATCACAAACAGCCAATAAGGACTGGATGTGTGATTGCAATGTCCTGCAAAAGACATGCCTTTTTATGTCTCTGGGGTCGAAAGTCTCAAATACAGGTTCCCGAATTTTCAAAATTTTATGGGAAGGCTAACAAGAAAGGGAACTGGCCAGCCCACCTCATGTCATGGTCTAGAATATGTTATACCCCAACAAAGTGTCTGCTAAGGCAGTAGGTTTCCTGTTCAGCAGTATTACAAACCAGGAGCTGTTTGCCAGTATTCTCTTTAACTTTGCCAAATAAAAACATGTTAAGAGTTAATGTATTTTAATTTATGAAAGATTTGCATAAACTTTCTCACCCCACAAGTTTTTTATTCTTACCTTTTAATGACCTTGCCCTCTCTGCCCAGAAGTTTCTTTACTCCCTCGGAGTCACCAGTCAAAACTTTCAGGAACACTTCAGGGGTAACATCCTGTAAAATATAGTATTCTAATTGTGTTCACCATTACAACAAACATTTAAATCTTAAAGATTATGGTTATTTTACCATGACAGGTGAAACTGAGCTGAGTTTCGTTGAATCGAGAAACGACGTCGTAGCACTAGAGACATTCCTATACATGTTCTGTCATCTTCAATAGCCAGCGAGGAGTCCCAAGAGTTCCAATACTAATGGGATCAGTTGCAGTTTGTGTGTCCGTCTGGCCTTTCCAGAGTACTGAGTTTCGGCCAGATCCTCTGGTCACTCTACTGAACCATTCTCTCTAAGCCATGACTGTTCCCACACACTACACACATGACTGGTGAAATTAAGGTTGCATATACTGTTAGCATATATTGCTGGCTCCACGGAGGTCGATCCAGCCGAAATTGGGTATGAGGAAATGTCTTGGGAAGTAGACATGGCCGCCATGATACTGATCACATGACCCACTGAGTGGTCTATAAATATAGGTCTAGCACTATATGTCCCAACAGTCATAGTAGCGTTGTGGCTAGATGCTCTCCTGCTGGCCCAATGTGGCTAGATGCTCTCCTGCTGGCCCAATGTGGCTAGATGCTCTCCTGCTGGCCCAATGTGGCTAGATGTTCTGCTGGCCCAATGTGGCTAGATGCTCTCCTGCTGGCCCAATGTATCTAGACGCTCTCCTGCTGGCCCAATGTGGCTAGATGCTCTCCTGCTGGCCCAATGTGGCTAGATGTTCTCCTGCTGGCCAATGTGGCTAGATGCTCTCCTGCTGGCCCAATGTGGCTAGATGCTCTCCTGCTGGCCCAAAGTGGCTAGATGCTCTCCTGCTGGCCCAATGTGGCTAGATGCTCTCCTGCTGGCCCAAAGTGGCTAGATGCTCTCCTGCTGGCCCAATGTGGCTAGATGCTCTCCTGCTGGCCCAAAGTGGCTAGATGCTCTCCTGCTGGCCCAAAGTGGCTAGATGCTCTCCTGCTGGCCCAAAGTGGCTAGATGCTCTCCTGCTGGCCCAATGTGGCTAGATGCTCTCCTGCTGGCCCAATGTGGCTAGATGCTCTCCTGCTGGCCCAATGTGACTAGATGTTCTCCTGCTGGCCCAATGTGACTAGATGTTCTCCTGCTGGCCCAATGTGGCTAGATGCTCTCCTGCTGGCCCAATGTGGCTAGATGCTCTCCTGCTGGCCCAATGTGGCTAGATGCTCTCCTGCTGGCCCAATGTGGCTAGATGCTCTCCTGCTGGCCCAATGTGGCTAGATGCTCTCCTGCTGGCCCAATGTGGCTAGATGTTCTGCTGGCCCAATGTGGCTAGATGTTCTCCTGGCCCAATGTGGCTAGATGTTCTCCTGCTGGCCCAATGTGGCTAGATGCTCTCCTGCTGGCCCAATGTGGCTAGATGCTCTCCTGCTGGCCCAATGTGGCTAGATGCTCTCCTGCTGGCCCAATGTGGCTAGATGCTCTCCTGCTGGCCCAATGTGGCTAGATGCTCTCCTGCTGGCCCAATGTGGCTAGATGCTCTCCTGTTGGCCCAATGTGGCTAGATGCTCTCCTGCTGGCCCAATGTGGCTAGATGCTCTCCTGCTGGCCCAATGTGGCTAGATGTTCTCCTGCTGGCCCAATGTGGCTAGATGCTCTCCTGCTGGCCCAATGAGAGTTTGAATCTACATCAACATAGATTTTAATATTGATGAGTTCCCAGGTCAACCATGTGCAGTAAAGACGGCCAGCATCATATTGTTAGATAAGAAGTAACGGCTGCAACAGAATATAGCAATAGTAAATAACATGAATATTAAATTTTCTAATTTCATATTTTTCTTTAGATCTGTTGTTTCTGATAAAGATTAGTATAATCAAAACGCCATTCTTTTTTTGTCATAGTATGCTTTTTTAATTTTTTTTTATTTTTCCCCTGTGATTTATGTTTGCCGTAGTTTACCATGTTTACAATGCCAGGGGGTGGGTTTATGGTCCTGCAAAGTGATGACACTACTTTGATCTTTGTGCTGTTCCAAAAATCTCTAAAGCATCTCATACCCACAGCTTCAATATGCTTCCTCCCATATGGATAATTACTGCAGTCCATAACCATTTACAATGAGATGGTATGTTTGTTAATGGATTAACCACACAGACTTTCACAATTCAGAATCAAGATCGGAACCAGTGTTAGGAAATGTAAGCAAGTATGAGGGTATTAAACTGGTTAAGGGCAAGAAGTTCAACTTCGTTGCAGCCTTGATGGTTCGAACTACTTTCCACAGAGTGGCTTCCCAAAAGCACCTAAGTATGACTTCATAGCTCCAGCAGCAACCACCCAGAGGTCTCAAAAAATACTGAGCTCATGAACCAAATGGTGGAATCTGAAAACCAACTTTCATAGTGAGAGGCTGGTGGCTTGATCACTTGGACATGCAGACCCCCAAACAAGGCTTAATAAAGTGCTTACACAACCAGTGTACTGCAGGAACAACTAGCACCCATACATTGCAACAACAGCTGGGAAAGACAGCACTCATAGTGTCTGCATTTTGCAGTTATGTCAGATCGGATTAACATTTGTGGAAGGTGGACATCTGATGACCAGAACACTCCTGTGCTTGCTCCACGAGTTAGTTTTTTTTTTTACTACAAACGGCACATCTTACCTCTCCAGTGTAATCTTTCGGCACTCCAGGATAAACATTGGGTCCATTCGGCTTATTGATGATGTTACCTGGAAAAGGATTCCTGGAATAGAAAATAAAAGTGATTTCATCATCATCTTGTGCCCTGTCTGCTGGTGTAGATGTTCATGTCTCTTAGATTTTGGTCTTTATTGTTCTGGATCAACTCTGCTGATGATACCCCTCCATGCCATCTTCTCAGTCCATCCAGCATGTCTTGTTCTGCCTCTGCTTCTCTTCCCATTGATCTATCCAGTCATCACGATGTTTTCCAATGCCTCTTATCACATGACCAAAGAATGCTGTTTGCCTCTTTCTTATTGGATATAATGTTCTAGTTTCATTAGCCTCTTTCAGACAATCAGTTACTCTGGCAGTCCAAGGTATTTACAACAATCGTCTCAGGAACCACATCTATTTCTTCCAAATTTGTTGATTTGCGTTCAATGATTCACAGCCATACCATAGTTATTTACAAAAACAAACTCTCCTCCCTCTCCATATATGCATACACAAACACTTCATTTACTGCAGTTAATGCAATAGATTTTTTTTTTTTTGGGGGGGGGGGCACCAAACCCCATTGTATGCATTCACTGCAAAGGTGGTTATGCTCCATAGGGAGGACATTTAAACAACATTCTCAAATATATGTATATCTTTTTTTTTGCAGTTATAACAATGTGTACCCTATTTTTTTTATGCTACATCTTTGCAGGGTGATGCAATCAAATCCAACCCCAGGTTGATTTCTGAGGCAAGTTTATGTTTAGTAGCTTGCCGATGCATTCTGAACGAGAAAACAGTCCAGCTGACCAGTGTAGGCAACGATCCCCATACCCCACCATCAGCCCACTGGAAGTTTCAGCAAAGCGCATTAAGCTGTGCACAGCTATACCAAATTACCTACGCTCTCTACTCTTGTGCATAATCTACAGAAGACTGACTTTCCACATGTATTTTATTTTATATATAAGTTGAGCTAAGAACAGACATCACTGCACTCAGGACATTCCCATACGTACTCAGTCCCTTCAACAACCAGCAAAGAGACACTGCTAAACGTTCCCACTGCTATCTGACTGAATGTTTTCCTGGTCTTCCCTCCCAGTTTTGAGATTCTTCCAGAAACCCGGCCGATTCAGTGCCACACAAAATGTAGGTTTGCACCAAACATAGTATAAAATCAAATGAACAAGTATTATAATGTAAATTTCCATTCACTGAACACTAAAATTGGGAAATACCACTAAACGAAACAAATATGATGACCCTAGTATGGCGATATATCGTCCTTCTGTCCAAATGGAAGGTCACATTTGGCGATATCCTTCGGCATTGAATCAGTTAAGTATCTATGACATCTTGGAATTATCAGTGTGGTTTTCTCCACTTCTCTGGTACACCACCATTCCCATAATACATGGGCATTTGTGTTAGTGCATCTTAATATCGAAATTGTGTTTTATTTCTTACATTGTTTCATACAAAGAATGACGGAGTAAAAAGGATAAGCAATGTAAAAACCGAAGTATACAGCAGTTGAACAAAACTATGAAAAACAGGGTGTTGCCTTCATTAAAAACAAGAAAACATAAATCACTAAGAAGACACTACAATGGCTACATTAAGACAATGTAGAAGAATGGGAAAATAAACAACAAATGAAAAAGAGTGCTACTTACATTAGAATACCAGAATG
Organism: Cepaea hortensis; assembly: GCA_963921405.1. NCBI lineage: Eukaryota > Metazoa > Mollusca > Gastropoda > Stylommatophora > Helicidae > Cepaea > Cepaea hortensis. The sequence goes on along the minus strand of OY992894.1, from coordinate 72,191,538 downwards.
TCAAAAAAGAAAATGTTCAGAATCAAGCAATCACCCCAATAAAACAGTGAATGACAGCCAACACATCTTCAAAGAAGCACAAATGATTTATAAAAAAATAAGCAACTTACTCAGAATTGTTGGCAATGTCATCATACATCATAACAACAATACGTTCATCAGGAATTCCATGATTTCGGACGACATGGTAAGCATGGCAGATGTCAGCCTGTTAAATAGACAATTGTAAGGATGTTTATGGGCCAAACTGGACTCAAAACCGGCTGTACTAGCAAACAGTTGAAATAATTAGCCCTATAGCAGCTACAGCCATTTGGATTTAAAGTATTAGGCCATATTTTTTAGCCCATGACATGAGGCCAGTTCTTGGTGGTAAACTTATTTCCTTCGACTTTCACAAATTTCCTAGAACTATGAAAGCTCTTCATGCTTTTTGTATTTTAATTTTAATATTATCTCTGTCTACCCAGCTACATAAATAGGTGTATGATTCAACCTCTTAAAGTGAGGTTTCTGCAGCCTGTTCACACTGCCCGCATGTACATAAGTGATTCAGGCGAGGGTAATAAATATGCTTGTTCAAACTAATGCCCTGTTCAAAACCTTAAAACAATTACCTGTCCCTGCCGGTCAAGAGAATGGTGGTAGCCATTGCCCTGGTTCTGTTCATTTCTGGTAATCTGGATAACTTTCTCCACCAACTTGTTGCCAAGTTACAGGGTATAATAAAGAATTGAAGCTGTGTTTTAGTAAGTATTTCTGATTTATGTTGATTGAGTCTTTTCTCCTGACGAAGCTGCTTGATTAGAGATGACCCAGTGCTAGATAATCTAGTAAACTGATGTCCATTCTTGTTAAGGCTTGATATTTGTGGGCCATTATACTAGCTTGCCCTCAACCTAACCTAACCATGATTTACCCCTCCACTAGTCTGTTCCATGTTCTTTTGTTCAGCACTTCTTGCAATCGGTGCTTCTTTTTGGCACTTTTTAGATATGCACAAGATCCATATATGTACATTCTATGCTTCACTGTAGGGAAATCAAGATGAAATACCACACATGGTGTCTAACTTTTACTGCTTCATTTACTGGCAGTTTTATGTCTGGCTATCGGTGAAGACACTGACAAGGCCTTTGTAGGCTTGTGATGCCTACATCAATTATAAGTGGAGATAATTTGTGAATTGTTAGACTTCAGTTACTGAATTCATGAACTCCAAACAAAATTTTCATATCCCATTCACGGTAATCAATTCACTAAAAACAAGTGTTCACATATAACTTCTTGTGATTGCTATCTTATTACACAAGAAAGCTCTCATTGTGAACTCTTGCCTGTGTGTGTGTTTGTGAGTGCGTATGAGTGTGTGAGTGCATATCAGTGTGGCTGAGAGTGCAAGTGTGAGTGTGCATGCATGCCTGTGTGAGAGAGAAAGACTGCATAGGTGAGTGTGAGAGAGTGGGTGAGTGTGGGTAGGTGAGTGATATTGTTTGACAGATTGTGTGTGAGTATGTATGTGTGTGACAGAGAGAAACGTTTGAGTATGTGTGAGAGTGGGTGTGAGAGGCTGAATGTACAGTGGGCCAGTATATATTTTCTTAACCACTTGAACAGAAGAGAGTCAAGCAGAATATGTTAGCAACTTATTTAGTCCAGTGTGCAGAACAGTGAAGCAGAGATGCAAATCCCTAGCTTGTGTTTATCCACTTATATGCTCTGTCCTGAGGCAAAGAATCGTGACTTCTCCCTGCTGGTCCAGAGTGGTAGTTATGAGACTGATCTGTTCATATTGTGCAGATAGATATTCAACTTCAGCTATTGAAATATACAGGTGGTTGTGCTAATGTAATTGATAGGGAACTACTGATAATGTCATGAGTGCGGTTGGAAGAGGGTTCAGTGCCCGAGTTCGTACACTTAACAGGACAACAGAATTTGTCATTTATCCCTGTGAGCTTTCAGGCCTACAAAATGTGATGGCTCCATCACATCAGACCCATAGCAGGAAATTACTGCTGGTCCAAGTTTTGTATTTACCTATTATGCTGCATGAACTTTACAGAGGGTCAATACAAAACATGGGACAGCAATATTTTCAAACACTGCACAGTCATTAAGAATACACCCTATATATACTAGGCTGACAAATTGTAAATATTTTGATATACCTATTTATAATAACTAATGCATTCCAAAACATAAGTTTTCATGAATAAACTGATCATTGGTGTCAGTATTTGTACAAAGACCTGAACTACCATCATATGTAATCTGGATCTGGCAAACGAAGATACCTCAGGTAAAACCAGTGTGATCTTTTCTGTTCCAAGTGCCTACCGCTGATTTTTATTTTTATTTTTGTTTTAACTGATTCTCTGCTGCAGACCGATAGGTCAGTTCCATGGAACATTTTTGGCACCCGCAAACCGATAGGTCAGTTCGGTATAGATAGTGCTTCGTCTGTTCGTCTTTTCCGAAATTTTTAGTGCTCCTCCGGTAAATTAAAATATTTTGCTTCCGCCAGTGTGAAACACATTGCTAGGATCCATTCTGACGATCCATGTGTGATAGACAATGAGTGTTTAAAGTGATTTGATTATTTGAGAAATGTCAACGCCTTCTAGTTTGCGACCACGTAGATTTTCATCAAATTAGAGTTTGAGACAAATTTAGATTACAGTTAATCTGATTTAAAGGACTTTGCGAAAGATTCTAAAACTAATACCATGTGCAGTATTCAATAGTCAGTCAGATTATTTAGTAGTATTTGAAAACAAAGCGAAAGTTCGTCATGTCATAATATGATTGCACATATCAATATGAATGCGCTAATGGGCCACATTTATGCCCCTAAATTTGTTTTCTCTATCATAAAGTATTTAAGGAGTATTTAAATAAATTTAAAAGAACAATAATTATAACTAAACAGAAAATAAGTGTTTATATGATTCTTCTCAGTACAATCTGGCTGGTGTGTTACTGACATTTTCCATTTTGTGTGAAAAATATGTGCTTCAAAATATGTTTTAACTGTTTTATTGGTGTTACGGAGCAGTTCTTGTGATATTCTTGAATACAAGTAGTGTGTGTAACATTATTCAGTAAATTAAACAGGATCAACATAAGAGGATTATAAATAAAGCCTTGGTAAGTGAACTTTTTAAATAATTTTTACCTCTTTAATTTCAATTATTACTAAACCTCGCATTGTCATAATATTTCTAACCTATCTAATTATTAACACTGTCATGTTCCTTGTGCAATCCTCTAATCTTATATATAAAAGGCGATCTCCGTCCGTCTGTCTGTCTGTATGTCCCTATGTCCTTTATGCGCTTGCGAACGGCCCATCCGATTGAGATGAAATTTTCTAAACGCCTTCCTTTCATTCCAGCGCAGCCCACTGTCATATTTGTTTAGTGTGAAATCGGCTGCTTACCCAATATTATTTCATTTTTCATTATAATTTCATATATCTCAGGGGACCTAACTCTGTAAAAGTTATTTCAAGGGGCATAACTTTTCTGTATAACTTATATTGTGGCATCGTTTTCAAAGATTTATAAACTCTGTCTATAGTTATGTACCGGCATATGAGTTATAATAAATAATGATACAATCTTTAAGGCATTTTCAAAGTTTTCATAAAAATAATGCACAATGCATAACATTGTAACTCATCTTTTTATGCTTAAGAAGTTACTGTAGTCATGCAGGTGATTAGAAAGAGTTTTCATTAAAAATAATGGATGGTGTGTGGAAGGACATTCTTTTAAGTTACTTTTGTTGTTGTATGAATTTAATGAGACGCTACCCGTCAGGAGCTGGGCGAAGCCACGCCGGGTCAGATAGACAGACCCACCTTTTCGCTGCAGTTGTCTACTCCTCCTTTTCCTTCTTCTGCTGATGCTGCTGCCGCCGCTCCATTTACCCAAGTTAATTGTTGGGGAAGATGTAAAGATCTTTCAAGTGCTCTCTCTAATGCTTTTTGTAAGTTGGTCTTCGTTTATCTAAGGTTGTTCTAACTGCAACCAATAAATGATTAGACAGACAGGCAGACAGACAGACAGACAGACAGACAGACAGACAGAGAGGGACGGACAGACAGACAGACAGACAGACAGACAGACAGACAGACAGACAGTCGGGAACGGGAAGTTATATGACTACTTATATGAATTAAATGAGATGCTCGCCATAAGGGGCTGGGCGAAGCCGGGCCGGATCAGACAGACAGACAGACAGACAGACAGACAGACATATAGACAGACAGACAGTCAGGAACGGGAACGGGAGCTTATATGACTACTTATATGAATTAAATGAGATGCTCCACACCAGGAGTTGGGCAATGCCGGGCTGGTCAGACAGACAGACAGAAAGACAGACAGACAGACAGACAGACAGACAGACAGACAGACAGACAGACAGACAGACAGACAGACAGACAGACAGACAGACAGACAGACAGTCGGTAACGGGAACGAGAACTTTTATGACTACTTATATGAATTAAATGAGATGCTCCCCACCAGGGACTGGGCGACGCCGGGCCGGGTCAGCTAGTTTTATATATAATACAATATATCTGCTACCATTTTTAGCAATTTTAAAAGCTTTATTGTGACACACCCCTGCTTCCCATTTTCTGCCATGAATTTCTGTCAGGTCCACTTTTTTGTTTGGCAGGCAATCAGTTAATGCTTGGAGACTGTCAAATTGGATTATTTTTTATTTATTACATTGCCTCTTAGTCTAAAATGGGTACCAAGAAGTTTCCTTGGAAGTAAACACTAAGTATGCTACCCGTGCCGTGACCCGAACTGAAAACGGAAGTGATATACCTCGCCATCCCGGAACGATCCATTCCATCCATCCATCATGTGCCATGCCGATAGGCATGGGCGGTCATGTTTTGCCATCTCACTATCACCAGAGTTGTGGATCAGCTCCGTGTTTTTGTCTTGACCATGCCACATGGCCAAGTCATTCAGGTATTCACTTCTAGGAGTTCCCTTTGGTCTTGATCCATTGTGTCCCCAAAAATGGCTGTGTAAAGACCATTCATGCTTACAACATTCATTCATTCAAATATGTGACAATAGCAGACGCCATCTTAGGTTCTGCACAAAAGTTTAGTCTAACATTCTATGCATAGTAATTGGTTGAAATTATCCCGACTTTTAAATAAATTTAATTAGTTGGCCAAATGTAAGTAATTTTATTTTCTAGAGCTTGTGTATTTAATTTGAATTATGTTAGATGTATATTTGAATTCTGAACCCATTTTTACATATATGTGGAAAGTTTAATCGATTATGGTCAATTATGGGGGTAGAAAAAATATTTCTACTGACATGTTTCGTCTTTGTGAATGGAAATTCAAGATGGCAGCTGATGAAATTATTGATCCGACTGGGTCAAAATGTGCAATTTGAACTACTGAAGTTAAGGAGAATACAAGTTTAAGGATTATTTATAATTTATTTGTATACTTGTACTATTTTTATATCATTTAACATGGCGGAACATATATTTGAGGTCAGTTTTCATTATCAGTCTATGACCCGTTAACGGCAATCTCGCAAGGACTGGTAGTGTGGAGATAATGGGCAGCACTGAAGAGTTCCAAAGTCACGGCAATTATGTTAATATTTTAGCCCGAGACACCTTCACTAAAATGAATATCTCCGCTTAGAATTGACATACAGGCATCATTGAGGTACCACTATATCTGTGGTGGTCTCAGTACATTTTAAAATCATGATCATACCTACTAGTAAACGCAAAGGCAGGCAATGTGATGACATCATCATCCATCAGGTGCCAATTGATTTAGAAAAATATGGGTAGATTATATCCAATATGCCTCAAAATTATAGCAGGGTCTTTGTTTAGTACTAATAGTAGTAATTAGTTACTGCAATACCTAAGCAAAACTTCTTCAGCGTTCCGGCCAATGAGGTTCTTTCCTGCAGATACAATCCGTCTCCATTCGTCTCTCTGGTTGACCTTCTCTTGCCAGTCGATTCCAAGTGCGTATAGGTCTGTATGTATATTATCTCTCCACCGTCTTCTTGGTCTACCTCAGGGTCTACGGTCATTTATTTCCTGAGTAAGTGAGTTTTGTTTCCCTATTATCTTCCATTATTTTTATATGCCCCAGCCATTGCAGTCTATTAGCCTTCATGATACCAGTGATTAGCGGGGGATCATAAATGTCTTTGTTACTTCTTTTCCACTCTCCACTTTGTGTATCCCTAATGGGCCCAAAGATGCGTCCTAAAACTTTGTTCTCAAAGGTTTGTAACAAGGCTTCATCTCCTTTCGTTGTACTCCAGGTTTCAGAGCCATACAGCACAACTGGTCTGATTAGTGTTTTGTATATTGTGATTTTGGCGTTAGGAGATAGCGCATTTGATTTTAGTAGATGTTGTAGTGCATAGTATATCTTATTTCCAGAATTGATTCTAGTTTGTATTTCTTCCCTTATGATGTTCGAGCAGTTGAAGATTGTACCCAGGTATTATTTGTATGTTTCCGTTCTTTTAATTGTACCTAAGCAAAACAAATTGAGAAATTCCCGTTTATGTAGTGCAATAGAGGCACACATCTGGATGTATGAGGTCATTCAGGTCAACAATGTTGTTAAAAGTATGTTAACATTATTATTTAATATTTTATATTAACGAGCAAACAGATTAAAAATATCTTTCTGAAACTGAAAAAAAAAAAATTTAAATAAATAGTCTGTACTGTCACATTTCGTGACATAGGTTCTTTCAGCCTTTGAACCTTTGGGCTAGGTAGCCATTTCATGTCTTCGTAGTTTCAGTATTAAATTTATAACTGTAGCAGTAGAGTGTCTGTGTAGTTTCAGTTAAACAACTCTCACTCAATTTGTTATTTTTACCTGATGTCTGTAATTGTCGTAAGTATTCGATCCAGCAACAAGCAATGCCCAGTGTTTCTCTCCAATAGCTACACCGACAAGACAAACCACAAACGTAGCTAGTGCAATCATGGTCATTTGCTAAGCTCCTAAACAAAACCTCCACCACTAGGTCGACCTGGGATCTGGGAACCCACACAGACTATGTATGTATACAGTCTGTGAAGTCACGTGACTCGGATCACGTGATCAGGACATTTAATATTCATAATGAGGCCAGTCACATGCTGGTTGATGTGTATAACAAACAGTATTCGTTGTTATCTTTAGTGTTTGTTGCCGGAACGTGAACTGTTTAGTATTCACTTAAAGGACTCTGGCCTGAATACACGAGGAAACAGAAATGATTAGAAAACCCATGACAGTCGTGTCCCCAATTTGCACGTGAATCTCTTGTCTCTCAACCAATCATAGAGGTCATGGGGTAGGTCCTTTTAAGAACGCAGGCTCTCATTACTGACATGTAGTACATGGTCTTAGTATCAGCTTGTCCTTCCTATGGTAAGGGGGAACCTTAGGGCCCCTTATAAAGTAGATCCCCTTAAACACTACGTTAAAATGTTAATGGACTTTTTAGTAACTTTGTTACCTTGCAGCCATGTTTTTAAACACATCCGCATTTGTATGTGTATGTATGTATATCAATGTGAGGGGGGGGGGGGCGCAGAGAAATAGTGGCTATATAGACGATCGCTTGTCGTCCGGTGGTCGTGGATTCGAGGTGGATTTTTGTTTAAGTTGACATGGGCTCCAAGGTCGACCCAGCCTAAAATGGGTCCCAGGAAATGTCTTGAGAAAGTAAAAGCGGCCGGCGTGATATTGATCACATCACGTGTCGAGTGATGTTTGCTCTATAAGAATATGGGTCTGGCACCATATGCCTAATGCGCTTTAAGACTCGAAAAGGGGCCATTACTTTTCACTCCCAGCCATCATTATCACGTGACATGTACTTAGCCGAACGTCGCTCTTATCACATGCATGCTTATTTGTATATAATTACAAATGTCGTATGTATGTACGGAAGTATGAGTGTATTATATATGTATGTTAGTGGCTAGGTGAATGCATGCATTTCTCACGCCATATACATCTACAGTATCTATGATCAGAGTGCATGTCAGCGTGAGTAGTGAGGATTGGCAGCATCGCCCTCGGGACTTTTTGTAAGTGCTTCAATCTTCGATTTTCTCTCTCTCTCTCTCTCTCTCTCTCTCTCTCTCTCTCTCTCTCTCTCTCTCTCTCTCTCTCTCTCTCTCTCTCTCCTCTCTCCTCTCTCTCTCTCTCTGTCTCTCTCTCTCTCTCTCTCTCTCTCTCTCTCTCTCTCCTCTCTCCCGTGCCTTGCCAGCTGGCGTGGGCATTCATGTCTTTCCACACATCTCGGCCCTTGGTGTTCTGGATCAACCCTGCTGAAGATATCCCTCTATGCCACCATCTCGTTCTATCCTGCAATCATGTCTCTCGAACTGCCTCTGCCTCCTCTCCCACTGATCTTCCCAATCATTACGACGTTTCCCAGTTCCTCTATTCCCCAGAACGCTATTTCTCTCCTTCCTTTAGTGGTATATTAAGTTCTACTTGGATAACCCTCTTCCATATATATCTTGTAGTAGCCATAAAATCGGATGGCCTTGAGGAATTTCAATTCGTTGTTAGTTTAGAGTGGAAATCTCTGGGCCAGTAACTGGTTCGTAAAATGTCTTGTATCGTTCAAAGATGCGTGTCAATCTAAAGACACTATTCAAACCGCCACGGGTAAATACCACGAGACTATTTTAAATAAACCATGTATAGAGTCAGTGGTTCTCACAGTGTGCATGCGGCACGGAACATTCGTGCAGCAATGAACACTAGTGATGCACGATACACAAGTGCGTCATAGAACAGAAGTGCGACATAATAACATGGCAACTGTGCCGAGAAAAGCGTGCCCGTTTGGTGTAAATGTTAGCTAGTTGAGTTGAGTTGTGTCAAGAACAGACATCACTGCACTCGGCGCATTCCCTTAAGCGCTCAGTCCTCACCTTCAACAGCCAGCGTAGAATCCAATACTAATGATGCCCGTTGCAACCTGATTATATATCCGTCTTGCCTTACCTCTGAGTGACGACTGTCGACCAGACCCTCTGATCACCCCCTGCTGCTGCATTCTCTCTCTAGACCTTGATAGTTTATCTGTTCTTCTGCATTATTCGCATTCTGCCAGATTGCCTTCACCACATCGACCTTATCATGCATCAAATCACCCCTTAATGATATAGCACCAGCCAATCTGTCTGTCTGTTCATTTCCAACCACACCAGAGGAATTAGGCTAATTTGGCACAAGCGCTGTCGGAGACGGGATCGGTGTCAGCTCTCAATGTTCGCTAAAAAGTTAGATGCGTATCCTTTACAGGACGTCGCAGTCAACCCCAGAATGTTTTGGCTATTTGTGATCTCTTGACAAGTTTACATTCAGTAGTGCCATTGATTTCTGAACGACCGGCACCCATACCATTTTATTAAAAATCAAAGTAAGGCGGTCTGCTGCCAAATCGCTCGCAGCTGTGTTTCGAACGCGGTATTGCGTACTGCGTCTATAAATCCTTCGCCACGAAGCCAAAGTTCTCTACCTAAGAGGAAAAACTGGCCTCCTGTTCATCCCTGCATTTAGATCTGAAAATGTGATTGATGGTCCTAACATTTCGCAGCAGGTTCATAATATGGATATTTTTTTTATGTTTTTTTTTTTTTTTTTGTGCCAGAAAAAAATTTCAGACTGTCCAGGGGTTTGGGGAAGAAAGAACATTAGAAATAAAATCGTATGCAATAATCGACGCACGCTGTGGCATTGTGGGTAGTGCGCTTGCCTGTAAAGACCGTACCCCAGGCTCAATCCTCAACAGAGGCAGGATTGTATTATATTTCCCGTCAAGTACGGTGCTGGGTTGACTTAGCAATATCAAACAGGGCATCAGATAATTTTCAGAACTTACTGGGAGGAAAGGCGACGAGGAAGTACACTGGCCTTTTAATTTATATGCCGTGGTCTAGAATAAGTGAGACCTAATTCGAGTAATTAACACTTCACACTCCAATGCTGTTTCTTATCGGTGATGATTTCTCCAGTAAAGGATTTCAATGGTGCACATCTGTTAATTATTGAAGAGCTGGCTTTCTTGATCTCTTCATACATCCCTCTGATGTTTCCCTTATCACTTGCATTCCTCGCATAACCTGATCCAATAGTCGTTTGCACATTGCCTGACAGACGTCTGCATATCCTTCCTATATTGTTTCAGCTCATTGGGAGTGTTTCGCGTTATTTCCTTGTTTCTTCGGAGAGCTGTCTTTTTTCTGTCAGTCAAGGGCTGCATTGTATGGCTGTGGCAATGAAATATGCCAGGCAATAAATCGTCCAACCTATTGTTTGTGACTTTTGTCTTTAAGCATGTAAAGTATTTAGGGACTGTGGTTGGCAAAGGCAGCTAATGTTGGATGTATTGTAAGAGCGTCACGGATAACGCTCGGCCTTTGAATGTATCCATAACAGAAAAAAAATGATGGTGAAGAAATATGGTCGCCTGAGCCACACGGCATCGCACATGATGATGGCGATCATCAGCGTATGGCGAGTTGCTTGGTACAAAATGACTTAGGTCTGCAGACAAAATAGCACGTTGCCAAGGCTACTTGAAATGATTTGTCATAGTTTTTGGAGTTGAACGATGTAACCCTGCTACACTGTTATCTAATATGAAAAGAGTTCTGAGTTATGTGTTAGTGTGTTTTGGGCCTTGACAACACCAACTCGAACTGTCTTTATTTATTGCCTTGTGGTTTATTGATTTCTTCTTAAATAATGGATCGCAAAGAAGGAAAACTCACAATCTGTAGCCAGAACAAACCCGACACCGTGCACTTGAAAAACAGACCTGACACCGTAGATAAACATCATTATCATCTTATCATCAAGTGCCGTGCCGACTGGCGTAGGCGTTCTTAACTCTCCACAGATTTCTGTCTTTGGTTTTCTGGATCAATTCTGCCGTTGATATTCCTCCTTGCCATCGTCGCAATCCATCCAGCATCATTTCTCGTGATCTGCCTCCGCCTCTCTTCCCCTCGATCTTTCCAGTTGTCACGATGTTCTCCAGCGCCTCTCTTCTCATCACATGACCAAAAACGCTGTTTGTCTCTTTCTTATTGTTGTGTATAATGTTCTAGATAAACTCCATACGAAAACTATCACTAGTCTTTCCATATGAACTGATCAGTGGTCAGTATTACCGAATGGATAAGAGCGCTTGCTTTTAAACTTCTGGTACACTGATATGGTGAGGTAGCGGGTTCAACACTTACACCATTCAGTTGGACTAAAATGTCAACATTTTAGGTTCTTAGTTGTTAGTGACATTGCCATTTACACAATCGCAGTTAAACTGTTGCGGGTACAGTAGTTTTCTGTAAGAGGCATATTTCTTTGTAGTATTTAGACTACGTTATTATTTCATCCCTGCAAAATTTATTGTAGTGTGATTGGAAGTTCAGTACTAAATGTCTCCGAATAATGTATGAACTTGTAGCAATGATGCATATTCTAACTCCCTGGCCTAGGAGTTAGCGACTGTCTCCGTAATCCCGTGACGTGCTTGAGAATCGGTGGCGGTTCTCTCTGCGTAGGTAACTTACGGGGTATGTGAGCCGGTCGCTCAGAAAGCAATGGCAAACTACTGAGCGTAATCTTGCCAAGAAATCAAAAATCAGCAGTAATATGCTGATGTTGACAGCGATGTCCTGTAAAGGACATGCCAACAAAAAAGGTAGGTACATTGTGAAACATGCATGCTGACTGGATATACACCGAACATCGCATGTTGATTGGATAGACATCTTAATGTCGCATGTTGATTGGATAGACACCTAATGTCGCATGTTGATTGTATAGACATGTAATATCGCATGGTGATTGGATAGACATCAATGCGTCCAAGGAATCTACGTGTAACACTAGTTTCAGTTGCATTGTAGTCAAAGATAATGGAAAATTAGCGCATTCTAAAACAATAAACTCCAGATATGCTCATTGATTGATTGCTGTGCCGTCCTTGTCCATCCATCATGTGCCATGCCGGTAAGCGTGGGCGGTCATGTTCTGCCATCTCACTCGATCACCAGAGTCGTGGATCAGCTCAGTGTTTCTGTCTCGACCATGCCACGAGGCCAAGCCATCCAGGTATTTGCTTCTAGGTCTTCCTCTTGGCCGTCCTTGTAGAGACCTTAAAGTCCGGGGCGTTGATGCAGGGCATTGCCGTGCTATGATACAGAGAGGCGGCCGCAGCGGCGTCACCGTAAGGGGGCGGCATAAGCAGTGAAATCAAAATACAGTTTGAACCATTCAATAATTAAATATCTTTAAAGGGCGGCATTTCGAAAAGAAAACACTATTTAAGGGGCGGCATTTTGAAGACTTGCATCATACTGAGAAAATCTACCGCACGGCCATGCGTTGATGTCCAGGTAGTTTGAGCCCTGACAAGAGCCTATGTCTAACAGTCTAACCGAGTAATGTCAGTGGCGTAGCTAAGAGATTAGCAATGGGAGAAACCCCCCCCCCCCCTCCCTCCCCAACCACGCATCACGTGTGCTCTATTTTTGAAAATGCGAGCTTAGTTCAGATGCGCATTAAAAGACATCCTGGGCGAGAATGAAGTTTAGACTAAAGAGACCGCTGTAGCGTATTAATACATTTTCACGTTTCGTTTTCGTTGTACAATTAAAATAAATAATACACGTGGTTGTTATTGTGTTATTGCGTTGAAGATATGTGATCTTACTTAAGTGTGTGTGTGTGTGTGTGTGTGTGTGCGCGTGCGCGTTTGCATGTGTGTGCGTGTGTGTGTGTGATTTTTTTTTTCAAACTTTGTTTCATTTTAAATTCACATTACAAAAATATTTACTTCCTTTAAAACTATCTTCCGTGTAATTTGATTTTTAACATAATTTATAGTTAGTGATATAAACTCCGCCACGGAGCAACCACGGCAGGGTTTTCTGGTCGTCAGTGAAGTGTACCCCGTTCCCCAAGTGTTTCAGCCCATTCTACCCTTAACACTCTCTAGGAGCGGGCCCATCCGGGTCATGACTCCGGGCATCTTTCCCCTGCCGTGGAGACATTCGGTCGATTTCGTTGTCCTTACCTGTTGTTCTTGTCCCTAAGCTGTTAACATGTCCACTCTCAAGCCTCCCCTCCCTCAGTGAGACGAGTCCATGCAGTCTGTGCTTGCTCCTTGGCACATGTGGTCGTGGGGAGCCTGCTTTTTCCCTCAGCCACGGCCTTCATCCGTTTCCGTTGCTGTGTTCCTCCCCTGTGACCCGTTCATGGCGCCACGTTCTACTCGGAAGCCGATTCTTCCATTGGTTGTTGACTCACCTCTTGGTCTCTGCAGGTGAGTGCGACTTACAGGTGATTACCGTTCTGGTATGGAGGTTGGACTTCGGCCGACAGTGTATGATTTGATTGCACTCAGATCCATCACCCTCGCTAGGATGAAAGGCTAGAGAGTTGACACGAGACGTTGCAAGTTCGTGGTCTTGGTTGATTGATCGTTTGTTAGGTGCTCTGCATTTAACCACACTAGTTTCGAGACTTGTCCCACTCCAGGTACAGACACACACTCGTTCGCATCACGTAACAGCGAACACTGCTGTGGGTAAATGAAGTGTTAGAACTATCACATTTTGCAGGTTTGAGTGCATGGAGGTATTGGTTGCTAGTCCATCTCTCCCATAGCAGACGTAGAGAGGTGATATCCATACCTCGTCCTATCACGACTGCCGTTGTCAGCATAATATCTTAAACATGATAGCAACGCGTCCGCATGATAAATGTCATGGCGCCTTTTTATATTCTCTCTCTTCCTAACATTAGAGTGAGGCTAGGTTGGAAACTCCTCCCGACTCGGCATTGAAGTACCAGCACCAAGGAGACAGTATTGTCGAGTCCTTCTTCACTTCTTCACTTGTTCAATCTCATAAAAAGCTCAGCGGGGTGTGCCAGATGGGCACGGAGCACCACATTTGCGGAGAGACATGGCGGTCCTTGGAGCAGTAGTCAGATTGTGGATAAGCCGCCACACCACGTAGAGATGCTCCAACGTCTTTGCCAGCGTGAGATCTCGTTCTGGTTCTGCGACCTCAGCGACCTATGTTCATTGGCTAGTCTATCTTCTTCGTGTGCTCATTATCCCGGACTGGAGGATAAGCCATCAAACCTTAATGAAGACGAACAAGAAGAATGTAAAAAGGAAAAGGAGGGAGGGGAAGGAGGAGGAAAGAGAAAGTCAAAGGAGAGATCGATGTCGAAGAGGAGGAAGAAAAAGAAGGATTAGAAGCAGACGTAGAAAAAGTCGAACGATATAAATTAGTTATTCTGTAAGAACTATTTCGCTTCCCGTTGGGTTTTCTCATTGATAACACTAAGGTCAACAAGTGCAACTCTCTGTTTTGCTACTGTACTGTGTACATTTAGATTACTTTTAATCTTGATTTGGTTTTGACCCAATAGCTATCTCAGCGGTTAAACAGCATTATCTCCGAAAGTGGAAGGAACAACTGAAAAATAGATCACGTTTGCACTTCGTGTGAACTGAATCAAATGACCTGTTGAATTTTCACCATCTTCATGTGCCTTGCCGATAAGTGTGGCTGATCATGATTCGCCATCTCACCAGTCTTGGGTGAGGTTTGTATTCTTGTCTCGGTTATGTTATGTGGCCAGGCCGACTAGATATTTATCTCTGTCTTTCCATTGTTTTTTCTCCATCAAACTTGCCAGTTGTCAATAATGTTTTCAGTTGTTTTCTCCTCATAATGTGCCCCCAAAACTCTTGGCTGTCTACGTCTGATTTCTGGAATAAATTTACGGTTTTCATTTGTTTCTTGTCATCATCCAGTGCTTTGCCGGCTGGCGTTGGCGATGCCTCTCCACAAATTACGATCTCCGACGTCATGGGTTAATTCGTGTTTTGACTCCGTTCCTTGCCATGACACAAGACTGTCAAGAATCTTCTCACGCTGTCTTCCTCTTTCTCTCTTTTCGCAAATCTTTCCGGTTGTCACAATATGTTCCAGTTTTTGTCTTCTAATAACGTGGCCAAAAAACGATGACTGTCTCTTTCTGATGTTTGTGATAAGTTGTCTTTGTGACTCAGCTTCCCTTAAAACGTCCAGATTGCTCATTTTGTTTCTTCTAGGACTTGCTAACTGGGGGTTCTGTCTGTCCATAGTATTCTTCGCATCTTCACCAGAAACCACATTTCCGCCGCCATTAGATGTGTTTCGGTTTGACTGTTTTATATCCATATAACAGTATAAGTTCTATACAGCACTTCGACACCCTTTTTCACATTGAAGACCGCTTATAGTCTCTGTGGCGAAGTGGTCAAGCCGTTTGACTCGTGCTCCGAAGGTTGTGGGTTCGATTCCGGGCCGCACCCTTCGGTTTACGAGTTAAATGTTTCGGAGACACCTGTGGGTCGTCGCTAAAAGCTACGGAGTTCGTGCTTTGTGTGACGCTTTCCGTGCTGCGGAAAGAGACCGAGCCATATGGGATAAAACCCGGTGCAATGAAGTCGACCCTGTCGACTTTTAAGCGACTTTTTTATTGTCTGATATACTGGCTTTGTATTATCAAGTGCGGGCAGCAAACGTAAATAAGATGGATCAAACAAATGGATTCCTTTGGCTGAAATACAATACACACGTAGACACTGGACTTTAATGTAACCGCCTGTGTTACCAGGGCAGTCGCAATCTGGCTACAATGTCCTTGTGTTTACACAGTACTTGTCGCCTGCAGTGAATAGTTTCAGCTTCGGCAAACAAAATAACGCGATCCGAAAACGAACCCACGACCTTCAGAGTACGATACATACGGCTTGATCACGTGGCCGCGAAGACACCCCCAACCCCCAGTAAATGTGTATGGAGAATCAGCGCAATTTGGAAGTATTTCAACGGTAAACACAAATTTTAAAGAACTGTCTGAGGAAGGGCCGAATGTAAGACGGGCCTGCGCGCCCAATTTGTGACCCTAATAAAGTTGATTTGATTTTGATTTGATTTGATCTCCATTACAACAGTTGAAGCAAGCAAAGTAAAGGTCCCTTTTACATGATCTACACGCATTGGGCATATTGTGCTAGAACCATATTTGTATAGACCTGTCGGCATTTAGTGGGTGATGTGTTCAGTATCACGCCCATCGCCTTTACTCCCAAGATAAATCCTGGTCGACTTAGAAGTCAAGGTCCACTTCAATGACCACCTGGCTGGCTGGCAGACCAGCGTCTGGCCACAACCTACCGCGGCTCAGTGTGCCCAAGAGAGGACAAAATTTGGGAACAGCTGGTAAAACTAACATTTTTTAATGTTCATTCTTTATTTCTTCTCTGTACTCTTTCTGTTACAGTCAGTAGCTACTTTACTTGCTCCTATCCCAGGGAGTTGCATCTTAAGCTAAAAATTATTTTGGAATTAAGAAGTTAAATTTTAACACCATGGAACAGAAGGGGCTAAACAAACCATTCTATAGAGTAACAACTCTCTCGGACACACGGAATTGAAGTTAGCCTACTTTGCATGGGAAAGCCAATATATGTACAGTGAGCTGATCCGCCCAGAATGAACTAACTCTTTCGGTGCCATATAGACTTCTTCTTTCTTCGATATGCTTTATTTGTTTTGGACATGATTGTTTTATGTCTATTTACAGAAGCTGCAAGGCAAGCATGCAAGAAGTAGACGATACAAGTAGACAGATAACAATAAGAGATGAACCAAAAACAGTGTGACAGAATGTAAAATCAAGACGAGAGATAGACAGTGTTGGATATCCATTGTATCCAATCATCTCTGTGAAGACTGTGCCTGATTTGATTTTCGATTCGATTTCACCATTATCCCAACCCCGTTCAACTTCAATGAGAAATTATAGTAAGGGTCCATCACCGGCTCAGATTGACAGTCCTTTGATTGAGTCAGCCGCAAAAACAGGTGTCCACGGTTTTACCCTCACAAGCTTATTAATCCAAAGGTTGTTGTTGTCCATATGGGGGTAATGATGATAATTAGACAGTGGTTATATTTGCATCTTTCGACCGACATATCCGGTTTATTCCCCGCACTGATTGAATGGGTTAGCTTTCCCTGTTAATTTCGTAGACTTTGAACATGCACTCGTTGAACCACTACGGCGTGGTCGGGTTACATTTGAAGCTAATTGTCACGTAGTGGGAATCACGGTTGGTGGACATTTGAACTTGTCATTTAGTAGGAATCACACGGTGACATCTGAACTTGTCATGAAGTAGTAATCACTCTCGGTGTACATTTGAATTTGTCATGTAGTAGGAATCACTCCTGATGGACATTTGATCCCATTTGCGAAGATAGTAGAGCTCACCTTCTATGAACATCACTTATGATTTGGAGATTTTTTTGTTTCGTTCGTTCGCTTTGAATTCAAGCGTAGTCCATACAAGTGTTACTACTTATTATGCACTGGAATGCTTTTGCATGTGGGTTTGCTTTCCTTATTGCTAGTGCCCTTAGCCATCCCACTCCGACTTCAGAAGTACTTGTAATTTACGTCTCCAAGTCAAGGATGAGTAGTTAAAAATTTAGCCCAGCTGACCAGTGTAGGAGTGGAACCCGCTATCTAAGTACCAGCACACTGGATGGCTACAAGCGGGGGATCTTATCCATTCGTCCATGCTGACCTACGAGTTGGGGATGAGCTGGTGCGTACCATAAGACTTCCATTTCGTGGTTTCCGGCCACGGCGTCTCTAAGGACCGCCAACTCCGAAATCCCCTGCCAGGTCTGTTCAGGCCAATGATGGCCATTATCTGTGGTGTAAGACGGGGATGTATGGTAGAAGTCCTACATGGAATTTTATAAAACCAGCACAGATCATTACGATGCTCAAGCTGAGGCACAGGGTTTCTCTTTTATTCACAACTCAAATGTCTCAACTTTCTCCTCTTTAATCACAACTCAAATGTCTCAACTTTCTCCTCCTTATTCACAACTCAAATGTCTCAACTTTCTCCTCTTTATCCATAACTCAAATGTCTCAACTTTCTCCTCTTTATTCACAACTCAAATGTCTCAACTTTGTCCTCTTTATTCACAACTCAAATGTCTCACCGGATGATCCCTCACACCATAAGATGTGACAAGAGAGAGCAAGCTCCAGAACAATACACACCAAGAGTGCTGCAGTGCTCAAGGTGCCAGAAGTTTTGGCACACCCGTGCCACATGTAAAAGTGAGGTGGGTGTCTGCAGATACTGCCCTGTACCATATACACTCATACAGCCAGTATCCTCATGCAAAGATCGACACGGACTTCAGGAGGCCGAACCCCAACAGAAAATGCGCCATCTGCCTCGCCAACCCCGGCGCTAGGTACCTCGGCTGCCCTTGCCACCGAGACAACAAAGAAGCCATACCAATTGCCATAAAAGCATATCTACCAAATAAAGAGTCTAGGAGGCAGTATGAGGCGGCCACCTGCTTAACTAAATGTGACAAAGCACATTTGGAAGGCCAATTGATGGACCTGAGATCGAAGTTTACCAGCACGGAGGAGAAGAGAGACCAGAAAAAAAGAGACGCAGATAACAGTCGTTCGGCGGAACCTGGAAGAATTGAAGCGAGTACAGCAAAAAATACGAGATAAAAGAGACTCTGACAAAGATCCAAGAAGACAGAGAAAAGATAGAACGGCGAAAGGCAAAGAAGGAAACATCAAAAACAGAAGACATTTATCGAGACTTTTCCGAGGCAGAATTGTAATCAGAATTATCAGAATCCGAGGCAGAATTATAATCCGAGGCAGAATTATAATCCGAGGCAGAATTATAATCCGAGGCAGAATTTCGATTGGTTATAGTCCGAGGCAGAAGAGGAAGCAAAAGAAGAAGAAGTAGAAGATGAGGAAGAAAACCAAAACGACAACGACAACGACCAAGACTAAGAGTGAACGATGGCCAGGAGAAGAGATTAAACTATCAAGCCGTCCACGACACCAGAGACGACCAAGACGATTTGAAGATAGACCAAGACGGGGAAATGGACGACAACTGGTAAAACACTACCGGAAGGAAAATACACTATGAGACGGGATGGGAACAGAATTACTTCAGACCTTACAAGTGTGCGACCCTGACCAGACATATAAAACCACAACAAGGATGATACGAACACAAAGACAACCAGTCAGAAAACAGGAAGCGAAAATACGCCAGCCCTGACTATACAAGCAGAGAAAGAAACACCATACGGGCCCCAATTATAACCAATCGAAAATTCAACGGTTGAACGGGGCCGGAACATCTTTCTTCAAAACGACCAACCGACCAAACTACCCAGGGGAAATCCTGAAGTTTCAGTTGCGACCAGACAGTGCTCTCCGTCGACTCAACAGTTAGTACTAATGGTGTTGACTGTTCCGTTCGAGTGAAGAGTCGAGGAGCAGCTCACATAGACGATGGGGAAATACAGTGATGTGGCCTAGTTTAGTTTAGTCGCTGGATCAACATCACGGCACACGAGTACAACCCATAAGTGCTCCGTTCGCCTCCTAACTCAAACCGGAGTCTGGAGAAACTCAGCTCAGTGCACGAACTCCGTAGCACCGGCGAGGATCCTGAAATACTTTGGGTAAATTTTTAACTCAAAATTTTGCCCGGGCAGCGCCGTTAGGCTACTCTTTTTCGATTTCCAACTGCCAAGGGATTTCTTTTACATGCGCAACAATACACACGGGCGTTCCATCTCACTACCCAGAGACCAGGGGAAATTTTGTTAATAGAAGTCCACGTGAAAATAATTCCGGTCGTCACCGGGACCTGAACCCGGGACCTCCAGCACTCGAGGCGGACACCATACATCGAGACCACGCGCCTTGAGACAGGAAGAATATACCGTCAGACTATTCGCCGTCGAGATAGGCGCAAGAGGCCTATAGTTGCCAACTGCGTATACAACTAGGTGTGAAAGGACAAGTAAGAATACCGGTACTTAAAAGACTGGGTGTGGCAAGGGAGAGGAACTCGTGCTGGCTATGGCGGCTATGAAGGATATGTAATGCTGGATGGGACTAGGATAGAGTAAATGGTTTAACTTTGCCTGCAATCTGAGCCACCATCTCTCAAGCAGAACAAACCTCAGTAACACCGAAACCTTTTCAGAAGATTGCAACCTCTCAACAAGACCGAAATAACAACTATGGTTCCATGCCGACCCGGGAGCGACGCCACCAGGGAAGAAGGGAGCACACAAGCTGGGTGTGGCGATCACTCAGATGGGAAATGTCATCTAAAGCCGAACCTCTGCAGCCAGGCGCCGGCAACGACCGCTTGAGGTGGAATAGCACGTCTTGCAAGGACCACGCCCAGCGGCGATAGCGAGGGTCCAGGAGGAGGCCCAAGTCTTGTTTGGAAAGAGCCCAGAGGAAGAGCTGGCTTCTACTGGGAGCTTGCAGGAGGGTGGATCCGCAAGCCGTGAACGGGACACGAAGAAGGCAACACGGCAGCAATGACGTCTGCTGACATAGCATAGGTAGGCACCAAGGCAGAGGAGAAGACTGCAGCCAACGGCCGGGGGAAGAAGCTGGCTTTCCCACAGTCATTCGCGGTACAGTGTAATACACTGGTTGCTCAATATTCGCCCATGGGGGTAGGATGGCTTCTGGGCAGACACACTGAGCGATGACGACAAGGGAAAAGTCTCGATAAATATTCACGACATGAGATAACATCCGGGAGTCATGACCCAGACGGGCCCGCCCCCTGTGAGTATAAAGAGGGTAAAGGGGCGAAACATTCGGCGAGGGGTGATCCGCTTCTGATGATCAGAATCCTCCTGTCGTGTTTGCTCCCCGGCGGGGTTTTTAACCACTGGTTGTTGTTGTTGTTGTTGTTGTTGTTGTTGTTGTTGTTTATAGTTTTGTAAAATTCGTCTACACTTCGCTTTGTCTACTTGGTTACATTTCGACAGCTTTGTCAATTGCAACCTTATTTAATTTATGTATGTAACACTGTTGACTAGGAATGACATTTGAGTAATTAATTTATTCATGCAGCCCAGCTGTGCTCATTGACTCGGAATCACTAGAAAGATACATTAGTAATTAAATTCGCTGTTTCATAACCGCGTGACTCTATTTATCTCTGTCTGTCTGTCTGTCTGTCTGTCTGTCTGTCCGTCCATCTATCCGTCCATCAATCCAACTATCTATCTATCTATCTATCTATCTATCTATCTATCTATCTATCTATCTATCTATCTGTCTATCTATCTATCTATCTATCTATCTATCTATCTATCTGTCTGTCTATCTATCTATCTATCTATCTATCTATCTGTCTATCTATCTATCTCTGTCTGTCCATCCACCTATCCATCCATCAATCTATCCATCCATCAATCTATCCATTCAACTATCTATCTATCTATCTATCTATCTATCTATCTATCTATCTATCTATCTATCTATATATCTATCTATCTATCTATCTATCTATCTATCTATCTATCTATCTATCTATCAGTCTTTCTTTCTTTTTCTCAATATATCTCCTTTTCTCTTTTCCTATCACTCTCTCTCTCTCTCTCTCTCTCTCTCTCTCTCTCTCTCTCCCATTCTCTCTACCTCTATGGTTGAATCATTATCCCTCCCCTTCTCCCTCAAGCACTGTTAACCTTTCTCTCTCTCTCTCTCTCTCTCTCTATATATATATATATATATATATATATATATATATATATATATATATATATATATATATATCTCAATCTCTTTCTCTTTTAACCTCTCTCAATCCGCCCTCCCTCTTCTCTTTCTCTGTCTCTCTTTGCCTCTCTCTTCTCTCTCGCTCAAACTCTTCCATCTTTCTCCCTCCATCTTCCCCTCTCTATTCCCTTCACTCGCTAGCTCTCTCTCTCTCTCTCTTTCTCTCCCCCTCTATCTTCCCGCCTCGCTCAATCTCTCTCAATCTGTCTCCCTCCATCTTCCCTCTCTCGCTAACTCTCTCTCTCTATATATATATATATATATATATTATGTCTCTCTCTCACGCTCAATCTCTCTCAGTCTTTCTCCCTCCATCTTCTCTCTCTCCCTCTCTCTCTCCCTCCCTCCTCTCTCTCTCTCTCTCTCTCTCTCTCTCTCTCTCTCTCTCTCACTCTCTCTCTCTCTCTCTCTCTCTCTCTCTCTTACTGATTAGTCAAGTTCTTATCGCTTGATATTCTAACAATCCTAGA
The DNA here is from genome assembly GCA_963921405.1 of Cepaea hortensis. Taxonomy (NCBI): domain Eukaryota; kingdom Metazoa; phylum Mollusca; class Gastropoda; order Stylommatophora; family Helicidae; genus Cepaea; species Cepaea hortensis. The sequence continues at coordinate 72,169,269 of OY992894.1, read as the reverse complement.
GTTACTGACCCTTGGTGAACACAGTAACTATAATTAGAACTTACAAATCGGCCTTGACATATAGGGATCTGACAAAACGAACTATCATGTGACAAGCAGGCGGGAAATATTGGGAAATCCCCGCGACCAGGTTTAAAGATCATGTCCGGATATTTGACCCGAAGCCTGATATGATAACATCATCATCGTGTGTTTGCAAAGCGGCATCATGTCTCTCCACGGGTCTCGTTCTTTGGTGGTCTATATCTTCTTCTTCTTTGTTCCGCTTTAAGGATGGTGTGTCCAGCTTCGGCATCAGTTATCAGTTATCAGCTGGGGTATCTTCATTGCACTCCAGACAGGTCCGTGGGTCCTCAGATCCTCCCCCCCCCCCCCAGCATATGCATCAGCGCTCGGTGGCTAATAGTGCCAGTCAGTGTTGCCATCTCCCTTTGATGAAAAAGCACCAAAATCGACCCCAAAAATCACTAAAAAGCACCAAAAAAATTTAGGAAGCACCAAAAAAAAAAAGCACCAACTGTTTTTATTACAAATGTAACAAGGTAGCACAGTATAATTTATTATTATCACTTCATATTACAATGAAGTTTATTCCAGATCCGCCAAATCCCAATCAGAACTACTTTCGAGGCAAAAAAGCACCAAATTGCAATAATATTGTTTGGGGGAAATCATTAAAACAAGCCCTGGCGGTATTCATTCAAAATGTTATAAAGTAGCACATTATAATGTATTATTATCACTGAATATTAGAATGAAGTTTATTCCAGATCTGCCAAATCCCAGTCAAACAACTCCTCTTCAGTTTCTGTAGCTATTTCCTGCTGTGTTTGCTCCTGCGATGATGAGGATGAGGAGGATGATTGAAAGAAACATGTATATGCCTCCTGTGATCCAATTTTTCGCAGAATATCCTTAGGTAGTTTATAATCATGACAGCATTTGCCATATCTTTTCATTCCATATCTAATAGTCAAAACAGCTGTCAAACTCTTGATGCTCAGTCTGTTCCGCAATTTTGATTTTATAACTCCCATCTGACTGAAAATATGCTCCACGTCCGTATTAGAATGAGGTAAAATGAGCACAGTTAAAGCTAAATCTGTAAGATCTTGGAAAGGGTTTTCACCGTTGGCATCCCTGTATGAGGCTATTTCTGCCCACAGTCCAAGTGTGTCAGAGGTCTGTGTCCACTGAATATGATGAAGTTTTCTCCACTGGAAATCGATGCGGGTGAGAGTAGCTGCATCTTCTACAAACAATTTAGCAAGATCCAATATACAGGGCTTCATTGGCTGTAGACATTCACTTCCACTAAGACATGACATGGACTGCACCATTCGAACGTTATCGGGTGTACGTAAACGCAGCTGTGTCAATAGCTCTATTAAAAACTGAATGCACCTTCCACGAATTTCTTTCTCATCGGGAAACTTGTAGTCTGCTATTTCTTTCTCGAACTCATAACCTAGATTGGGATTAGGATCTAAATAATCTTCTTCTTCTTCTTTCGTTCGCCTGAAATATGTTTATAACTGCAATGTTGTCTCTTGTATGAATCTAACAGTCTTTTTTAGTTCATTCAGCGGTCCATAGAGTTTATCTTCCACTGTTGTCTCTCTAGGCCAGAAGGTTCGCCTGGATATGTTGTAGTTTGGGCAATCCTGGAGTATGTGCTCTGTTGTCTGCGACGCCAAACCACATGTGCACATGGCTGAGTCACCAATCTTGAATTTTGTATACATGTGGTTGCGTAATCTATTGTGTCCTGTTCTGAGGCGCAGAAGAATGACCTGTTCTGGTCTGTCCATAACGTGGTAGTCGTCTTGAGTAAGGTTTGGTGGCCTTCTGACTGATTTGATCATTCTTTTCTTTTGGTGGTATGTAATAGGCACATCTGGTTGTTCTTCTTGTGCTCCTTCCTTAGCCAATCGATCAGCTCTGTCGTTTCCGGGGATTCCACAGTGGGATGGTATCCACTGTATGGTGATCTTACGCTGATATATCCATAATGTTTACAGTTCACCAGAAATATTGCTAAATAATTACCCACGCCAGTACTTGTGGTATTGTCTATTATGTGACCTTCCAGTGACTCTTCAACTTAGATGTCGCTCATCGGATGTTGAGTCGTTTCTTCAGCTCGCTTCTCCAAGATCATATCATGCTGAACTTCTTGTGTCCTTCCTTGATCTCATCTCTATCTTTCAGACTCTCTCCATTCACTTCACTGGATTTAAATAATCTTGAATAGCATCACTTTATGTTATTTTTCCCCCAGGAATAGCAATCTTTGAACTGATAGAATCAATGAGCTGGACAAGATCGCTGAGTAGTTTTGTTGGATCCTGTATATCTGCTTCGAATTTCTTATTCACACTTTGAACTTCTCCGAGAATATGCTTAAGAAATATGAGATACACATAGTTTTTCATGTCGCTAAACATAGAATGTAGAAGTTCTGCTGTATAACAGCGATCGTTGAATCGTGCTACATCAAAATGAGTTCTGAGCTCGACCCACTGCTGCAATATTCTGACAATGGCAGATTGAATGGACATCCATCGTGTCTGGCTTAATTGAACAACCTTCGGCGGATGTTGTCCAACATTTAATAAAGCACAAAGCTCCCCGTACTTTGCTTGACGAAGACTTGAGTGAGAAAACCAGTGCCATTGTTTACACCTGTCATGACAGATGTATTGTCAGTGGCGAGTGCAACTATAGTGTGTTTTTTTTTCTTTTGCCCCAATATACACATCCATATCTCAGTAACCAACTGAGGGAAAATTATGAGATTTAGTATATAATCTTATCATTATGTCCACCCAACAAAAAAAATTTTGTTCTGGAGATTTTACAGCAGATTTCAAAGTTTGTTTATATGCGGTATATAATTTACGGGTCTGAGATGAAATTCATAATTTTAAATGTATTACAGCATAGCCAGACAATCAGCGCTGAATGTTGAATATTGGACGTGTTTTGAAGGGATTGGCCTTATGCCAACTCCCCGCGTTGTTCAAACTAAGACTGTTCAGCGGTGTCTCAAAATGTGGGTTATTTAATGAAACCTGATTAATATGTTGTTGTTTTTTTAAAACTCTTACCACTTATCGCTAACATTGAAATGTGTGAATATTTTTCAATGGGATTTAATTCGAAATTGTACACTTCAAAGAATCGCTATGAAGTTGTACACATATTTTTGTCAAGCTGATCGCAGGAAACTGTTTTATACTATTACAAATTCCGAAAAAAAGAACAGTGCATGCATTGGGTTTGAGTAAACGGTAATTTCGTCGATGGGTGCAAGAATCTGGAATTAAACCACCACGCAATAATAAAACGGTAGGTAGAAAGATTATTGTAGACAGCTTTGACAAAGATGTCATAAGGCGAGCTATTATAAAAATGCTGTAAAAAGTCGCTTAAAATTCGACAGGATCGACTTCATTGCACCGGGTTCTATCCCATATGGCTAGGTCTCTTTCGGCAGCGCGGAAAGCATCGCACAAAGCACGAACTCCCCAGCTCTAGCGACGACCCACAGAAGTCTCCGAAAAATTTAACTCGTGAACCGAAGGATGCGGCCCAGAATCTAACCCACGACCTTTGGAGCCCGAGTCAAAAGGCTTAACCACTTCGCCACGGAGACTCCTAAAATTATAAATATTTTGGATTTTATATCCAGGATTATCCAGCATTATAAAAATGCTGGATGCCAAAGAAACAGTGACTGTAAGAAAACTTAGGGTTTGATTCAGAAAGAACAATAACATAGAGCTATCCAAAACAACTTTGTGGAAATTTATAAGCACATTATCTTCACTATTTGAAAGTACAAGGGCGGTAGAAATAATCTTTGCGAGCAACCGCATTTAGGAGCCATGAGAAGCAGATACCTACGTGAAATAAGGGAAATGCGCAAAGAAAATTATGGCATAGTGTGTTTGGATTTAATGTGGATCAATGCGCACCACACAAGTGACAAGGAATGGCAATCAGTGGATGGACAGATAAAGCGATATGTGCCCAGTAGTATAGGACAGCTTTTGGTCATGCCCCATGCTGGTAATACGCATAATGGCTTACAACAAAATGCTGGGCTCGTGTTCGTATCAAAGCGTACAGACAATATGGATTATCATAATAAGATGAATGGTAATGTATTTAGAGATTGGCTCGAGAATACTGTGCTTCCATCCTTAGATAGACCGTCATGTCCAATTATGGACAATGCATGATATCAATGTTGTTGCCTAAGAAGACAAAATACCTACAGCATCGAGCACAAAGGGAGCAATAAAGATATGACTCCGAAATGGAAAACATACCATTTCCAGAAACGTATTTCTAGCTAGAATTGCTGATCCTTGTAAAACAGACGCCAAAAAGCAAGAAATATCAAATCGACAAGTTGATAGAAGAGCAACGACATGGGTGCTTGAGTCTTCCGCCGTACCATTCTCATTTTAACTCTATAGAACTTGTGTGGGCTAAAATTAAAGGACAGGTGGCAGCTGACAATACTATATTCAAATTGTCTGACGTCAGGATACTAATCCAGTCCGCGCTATTCAATATTGATAAAAGTTACTGGAAAAATGTGAGGACCATGTGTTGAAAGAGGAAGAGGATTATTGGAGAATTTTATGGATTGAATTTTATGCAACCGAGAGCAGTCATCAACCTACTGGAATCGTCCGACACAGATTAAGGTCTGAGCAGATCGCAGACCTTAATCCACGTGCACACCAACTGGGATATTTTGCTACAAATATTCAGCAGAATTGCAGGCCCTAAACATTACAGCATCAGCATAATGTCAATGGCAACAGTTTGTAATCCACAGTGATGCATTTTCAATTCCGCAAGCCCTCAGCCGTGACAAACAACTGTATTGACAACAACAACAACAAAAGAACACACACACACACACACACACACACACACACACACACACACACACACACACACACACACACTAAACGCATTGAACACCAACAGAAGAGTAATATTGCGGTGGAAACTGACATATTGTGGCATAACAAGAAACGTGAGAGCAAGCACGTTGTCAAATTAGGGGACAACACACGTGCATACAAATCAATCTATAAACTTCAATGAAAAGAGGACCAACATCTTGGTCGTTAAGAAGAAAGCCCACTACAGAGACACTGACAACTATTTTCATAGTGCAAAACAGGTAATCATGTCCCGTCTCTGAACGGTAAACAGCAGAGTAGGCAATCTTTCACGAAGACTCAAAGCGGGTCTGTCACCCATGTGTAAGTGTGAACAAACTACAGAGACAGCTGAACAGATCCTTAAAAATGGAAACATGATGACTAAATTGCGGTATCATTTCTGGTCACTCCATACGCATATTAACGCACAGCTATTTGGAAGCTTTCACGAACTCAATATAAAAAGCTAACACGAATACTTATGTACACATTATTATCATATTAACCAGCAGCTGAAGAAACAAGAAGGAAATGAAAAATAAGGTAAGAAATATATTCCTTCTACTTTCCTGTCAATTTACAAATTATTTATCCCATGCCTCTGTAAATTCTCTGTCTTTACTAATATTACACATTGCACCCCTCTCGGGATTCTCCGTGGTGAAGTGGTCAAGCCGTCTGACTAGGGCTCCGAAGGTTGTGCCTCGATGTAAATCCACGTGATTACGTATTGTTGAATCTACACAGGATAGTAATTAGCTCGTATAACTAAACAAGAACAAGCCTCACCTAATAAACTTGAAACTTTGAAACTGAGAAATAATCAACGTCGCTCCGGTAAAAGTTCCACACCTTTTATTTCGGTGTGCGTTACAAGATCACAAGATATAATTTCAGTGGCATCATAGCACTCCCGTTTAGACCGGGACAACATCTATTTACAGCATCCACAAATAATATCTGCATCTGCATCATCATTCACCTTGACGCTCAGTCTATTTCTATCTCACTGTTCCATCAGATCCTTGCCGGTATGTTTATCTGAGATTCGTCTAGTTTTCGGTTCAGCGGTTCTTAGATCCATGGCGTCTTCTCAACAAATGCCTCCACCTGTTATCCACTTGAAGCTGACTAGCAATTACATCCAAATATCCAATTGCCACACGAATTTAGTTCAATTGAAAACACAACCTAACACCAAGATGGCTCCACAGCGTATCCTCCGTTGTTGTGTTTTCGTCAGTGTGACGTATCTTTGTATCTCTGGCTTTTGGTGCACTATCCACTTTGATATATACTTAGGGATTTTCCTATTATCCTCTCTGCATCATGTATTTTTGCAATAGCTGTGTGGCAGGTTGTATGTTCGATTCCGGGCGGCGTCCTTCATTTCACGAGTGCATTTTTTCGGAGACTCCCGAGGGTCGTTGCTGGAGGTACGGAGTTCGCGCTTTGTGCGACGCTTTCCGCGCTGCGGAAAGAAACTGAGCCATATGGGATAAAAACCCGGTGCAATGCAGCCGACCCTGTCGATTTTAAGCTACTTCTTTCATTGCATCCACTCCCATACCAATCCGGATACGCCTTGTGTGTCATCTGAATTGGCGGGGCTTCCATTACTGTAAACATAAATTTGTTAGCGAGAAATCACTAGTTTTTCAGCAAAACATCAAAGAAATGTCGCCGCTTTCGATGATTTAAGTTGCTTTTGGACATATTCCTTTGGTGGGGGTAAATATAAGACGGCTGGAAAAATTTCATAACGATGCAACAGACAGTTTTCAAAATAATTGATCGTGAATGAAGGCATTCTTTTCGGACATATTATAGTCTTTGCATCTCAAGTCCATTCTTGTTTAAACAATCTTTTAACGCATTGCATATTGCCTGCGCATTGCAGTCACTCACTTCATCTAAATCGTATTAAAGGGAGTTACATTACTTGAATATTGCACGGTAATGTACTAAGACTGTTTTATTCCCTCGCTTCAGTTCAAATTTGGCTTTTTAGTGTCCCCAAAATAACTTTTTAAAGTAATTTTTACCCATCCAAAAAAGCACTAAAAAGCACCAAAAGAATTTTGTGAAGCACTAAATTTGCGCGGCCGCGCTAAAATCAAAATTTTCGCACTAAATGACTTGAAAAAGCACTAAATTTAGTGCTAAAAGCACTAAAATGGCAACAATGGTGCCAGTTCTGTGTTGGCTGACGAGGCACGTCGTTTTCCCGATGTACCTCTCGTGTCTGGCCGTGCAAATTCTTACTCCCAAGTCTTTCATCCTGGACAGCGATGTGGATTCACTGTCGTCAAAGTCCTCTATGTATTTGCGTAAGGTTTACGTCTAGACAAATTCCTATCCAATGTAGCGGGCCCTATCTACCTATGGGTAGGTTTACTTTTTCTTAACAATTTTTCAGATCTCCCTACCCAAAAGTTCAGAGGGCCGATGATACCAATGGTTGTTAGAAAAATGCCCAGGGCTATGCGGGAATCCAACCTATCAGTGTTCGGATCCCCTCTTCAGTATCTCCCCAGCCAATAGTGGTTAACGACGCCAGATCCATCTGTGAGAGGACTGTCTTGAACTGTTTCAGGACGTTGCTATCAATACGTGGGGGAGACTGGAACACGCGCAGAGTTATCTGCTTGCCGCGGAAGTGATCCTTTCCTAAATAAACAAAGTTCACCCCGTGATGTTGCTTATGGCCAGGCAGCAAGAACGTCGCTCTCGTCACCGCCCGCAAAGATAGGGAAACGATCCGTTGTATCTTTCCCCAAGGACATGCTGGTATGTTGGAAAACGAGCAGGCCAACAGATTGGCTGGGTCTGGACCGCTGGGTGTGGGCACTTGTGCACGATAAGGCATAGGTATGGTCAGGGTTCTTAGGGATCACACGTGTATAGTCTCCCGTGTGTTGCCGGGGCCCATAAGGGAAGCAAAGAATAGCAACACTGTAGCCTACCATGCATGTCGTAAGAGGCGACTAAGGAGGCTATGGTTCCGTCGCCCTGCTACTGAGTGAGTGCGTGGCGCGACACTGTGAGCTGTGAGTTTCGTGTGAAATGCTTTTGAATCTACCCGAGGTTTTTTGGAACGTGACTGCATGTTCGGAGCGATGGCAGCTGGCTATGTCCCAGAGTTGACCGGTTTTTGCCTTATGCAGAAATGCGTGGCTGCTGGGCTTCTGGTTGACTGCCACTGCCATCGACGATGAACTGTATTTTCGTGTACTGTGTGGGTGAACATCTAGGAAACATCCAGATGGGAAAATGACTGCCGATTCCATCAGAGATAAACTGGATGTTTCGTGGGGGACTATTGTGTTGACATTCTGGCGGCGGCATTATGCACAGTGTATCTGTGCGGGCTGTTGTTTGTCGAGACTCCTGTCTTTTCCACTTTTCACATTGGGCAGTGGGGAGCGTTTTATGTGATATTCACTGGCACAGGAACGGAGCATAATGGGGACGACCCGTTGCTGTGAAGTTGGAACCGTGACTAACTAACTAACATGTGTATAGTGTGGAAGAACAAATACATCATCATAGCTATGAGAGAATGGTGCCCCAGGAGCGACCAATGAACCTGGTCGATACTCAGTACTTCGAGGAAGGTCCAGACGGAGACATAATCAGGCTTCAGTTGGTACCATTAATACCGAGACTCTTCGCTGATTGTTGAAGATGAGGACGGAATGCGTATGGGCACGACCCGAGTGCTGTGATGTCGTTTACTGACTCAAGTCAAACTACAACCCGCTGAAAAATCGCTCAGTCCTTCATTAGTTCCACTGTATCATTCATTTTAATGTCCGCGGTGATTAAGTGATAAAGGATGATTAATCGTCTTAAGCGACTTTCCGTATCTGACATGGGCTTATATATCGCCGAAATGTTGTGATTGCGTTATAATACAACATTTCTGCTACCATATTAACAACTTTTAGGGCACACCCTTACATAATGTTTTTTTTTTTGTTTTTTTTGCCTTCCATTTTTGTTTCGTCCAAACCTACATCGAATCTGTAAACCGGTTCCCACCATCAATTCTGCCGACCCCCGTCTCTCAGTTTCCCTTCGGGAACCACACCTTCAGTCACTGCAATTTCTAAATCATTTTGCCTTGTGGTGTGGTCAAAGTATTTTTGTTTCTGGGAATTTATACTGCTTGTGAGCCAGATTCTTCGACGTTTAGATCTTGTAACAAAAAAAAACAGTATTTTCTTTTCTACCTTCCATCCATCCATCATGTGCCATACCGATAAGCGTGGGCGATCATATTTTGCCATCTCACTCGATCACCAGAGTCGTGGATCAGCTCCGTGTTCATGTCTCGACCATGCCATGTGGCCAAGCCATCCAGGTATTTACTTCTCAGTCTTTCTCTTGGTCTCTTCCCTTCGATCTTGCCAGTTGTCACCAAGTTCTCCAAGTCATTTCTTCTCATACCATGCCCAAAAATTTTGACTGTCTACATCTAATGACTCTAATCGGTTTACAATCTTCATTTGTTTCTTGAAGAACTTGGTTTTTCTGTCTCTCCATGGTATTCTTTGCATTTTCCTCAGAAACCACATTTCCACAGCCATCAGATGTTTTTCAGCTTGACTACTCATTGTCCACACTTCACATCCATACAAAAGTACAGGTTCTATATAGCACTTCAACACTCTTTTTCTCGTTTCAATTTATATCTTTTTATTGGTCAGTATGTTTTTTATCCTGCAAAAGACCACCCTCGCAATGGGAATTCCTGCTCTAATCTCTTCAATGCATCTTCCATCAGATGCCATAACTGTTCCGAGATAACTGTACCGATTAACTTACTTAAGAATATGTCCATTTACTCGTATACCACATTGTGGTATTTCCCTCTTCCCATTGACGACCACAATCTGCGTCTCCCTACCATTCAATTCTAACCCTAGTTGCTCACTTTGTGCAACAACCACATCTACTAAATGTCGCAGGTTCTGTTCATCTGCAGTCATCTGTATCTTCCCCCAATGTTGACTCCTTTCATATCTTCTATATTTCTGAAAATGTTTTCATTGTACAGGGAAAAATAATCTGGAGACATTACACATCCCTGTCAAACACCTCTTTTAATAGGCTGATATTGACCTACATCATTATCAATTCTGATGGCAGCTTGTTATTTCCAATATATGTTTTCTACAAGTCTAAGGTTTTTTTCCATCAATTTGTAGATCTTCAAGCATCCTTATCATGTCAACATGTCTCACTTTATCGAAAGCCTTTGTGTAGTCAATAAAGCAAAGATATATTTGTTCACTTCTATCTCATTTCATCATCTCATCGTGTTCCTCTTGTACCTTGCAGTGTCGAGATAAAGTATAAACAGCGGGAGAGTGCCCGCTTATCGGCTTCGTGTATCGATATTCTCTTCTACAGAACGTTCAATTACTGTCCTCAGCATATACGCAGCATTTACTGTACCCTTGCCTTCTACAAACCCACATTGTTCTTCTCCTATTTCTGGTTGTATTTGCTTCCTAACTCTTTGCATGATAATTCTCAGCAAAATCTTCGTAATGTGGCTGATTATACTAATTGTTCGATGTTGATCACTTTCCAAGGCTGCTGATTTCTTCGGGATTGCAATAAATATAGAATTACATAATTCAGGAGGTATATCTCCAGTATCATATATTGTGTTCAGCATTAAGAAATCCTATGGTACTCTGTTGTACGCATCCTCAACGTCAATCGCTGCAGTAAGGGTTCCAATGCCTGAGTGGAAACCTTCACAGACGTCATGGGCAAAAACTGCTGCATTGGTCCAGGTTTCTCTTTTTGGACGGTACCCTCCCAGGGCAGGTGGGAGAACACCTGCCGCTCTAGCTGGCTTAATATTTTCCTGGCAATTAACTTCTCCAGTAGCTTGCCTATTTATTCTGCAGGGTGATTACTCGACATCCCTGAATTTTTGTGTGGTCTTTGCCAGGCTTCGGCAATGGAATCAGATAGCTGTGTAACCACTCCTCCTTGAAGCTAGCATTCCCTATACTGTTGTTGTACATGTCTGCTAGTTTCTCTAGCTCGTTGTCGGTACACCTATTGATGTCTTCGTATCTTATGCCATCTGGCCCTGGAGCGCTGTTTTCTGATCGTCGAAGCACAGCCTTGATTTCTTTCACTGTCACTGTGTCTTCATCCGAAATGTTTTGGGCCTTGAATCTGTCTGCGGTGACCTCCTTGGCAAGATTTCAGCCTCTCATGTCTGCCTGGTTGCTCTGCTCTAGATAGCGTTTGAAGAGGGCTTTGCCCTTGTTCTCGTCAGTCCTCTGCCAGATGAGGTCAGCACCTTGGAAGTCAGAAATGCTCTTATTCTTGACTACACCACTCATGCTTTTATGTAGTCGCCAGAACAATTTCAGTGACTTGTCTGTGCTTACGCTTTGACATACCTCTGCCCATTTTTCACTTTTAACCTCCTTAACCAGATTTTTTTTTTTTAAATAGCTTACTTTTGTGTGCATCTGTTTTTTCTAAGTGCATGCAGGTACTAAGATGGGCAACTCTGTTCTTCTTGGCCTTTTGCCTTTTCCTTACAGCACTGCGCGTATCCACCCAAGCCTTCTCCACCTCAAAGTTCCACCACGGTGGCTGCTCCCAGCTTTTTTTTCCTGCCCTGAAGCTTTCTGCGCTTGTCGCGCCTTATTTTGCTCACCACATCTTGCCCTGTACTGTCATACAGGAAAGTCTTGACCATTGACTTGTGCTGCCTGGTTCTGTCTTTCTCCACCAATATGCTGCAAGGGTGGTGGTCGCTGCCATGCTTCAGATCCTTGAACTCAAGATAAGTCCTTTCCTCATTAGTTGGATCGCCGCAGCCCTCTTCCAACGGAAAGTAGTTTTAAGATGTGGCAGTTGGACTTCGGAACCAACAACAATATACCCTGGCCTACCACAGGGATCACCATTATCTCCGGTGCTGTTCAACGCCTACACTGTGAGAATCACCAGTGAGCAGATCACTGGACCTGGTAGGACAATGTCATATACAAACCGAACTCAATCGCATAAGTACTTGGTGTGCTGAAGCTGGGACAATGGTCAGCCCAACAAAGGCAACAATGACGTGGTTCTCTTTGAATAATCATATTGTCAACACTCCAACACCAACGGTAAATCTGTGTTCAGAGACTGAGGAAAGAACGCAGGCAATGAATTACCTGGGGATACGTTTTGATCAAAGCCTTGCTTATAATGAGCGCATAGACCAGGTGATAACAAAGGCCAAGCGGGGTTTGGCTGCGATGCGGGTAATGGCGGCAGCAAACTGTGAGCAGCGCCATCTATGTCTGCTATACGAGGGGCTGGTTATGTCTGTTTTTGGGTATGCGATGGCGATCCTGACTCTCAGCCGTAAGCAGATAGAAAGGATGTAAAGGATACAGAACGAAGATATGCGCATTATTTTAGGGCGATGCGCTACCTTCTTGATTTTCCAACCATTGAAGACAGAATACACATTTGCAGAGAACGTGCCTACCTCAGAGTTAACGCAAACACACAACATCCACTGCATAGTGAAATTAAGAAGGTTAAGGGCAGTAGGTTAAAAAGAGGAAGGTCGTGGATGAGTCAAGCCGAAGATATTCTTTAACAGGTATGTGCACTTGAGGACTTAGAACCTGGCGCGGAGTGGGTACAAGTGCCAACATATTTATGTACGTCCTTTTCTGTTTGCATCCAACTAGACAGAAAATGCAGTCAAGAAAATCCAGCTGTGGTGGAGGCGGAAGTACAAGCGTTGATTTTCGAGAATTCGTTAGACGGTGATGCTGTCATCTACACAGATGGATCGGTCGTCCGACAACTGAGAAGCTCATGGGCCTTTACGGCTCAGGCCGGAGGGAAAATTGTGAAGGAGGATAGAGATGGGGTGGATCCGAAGAGAGTGGTTGCTGTCTCTGGAGCGGTCTCGGCTGGCAAAGATTAGTTTCATCTTCGTGTCAGGGCATGTGGGAGTACAAGGAAATGAGCGGGCTGACAAGCTCGCAGGTGAGGCTACTGTGGAAGGCGGACGCGCCATGGACCAGGCTGACATTCTGAATGCTCTATGAGAAGTAAGACTTTTGCGAGAACCAAGTGATGACTGTGAATCTACAACCATGGTCAGACTGTAAGAACAGCAAATTAAAAGAGGGGTGGCCAAACAAGAACACTACGCAGTAAGCCTAAGAAGATTGATACACCAACACAGAACTGGTGTCGTTAGCCGCTACTCGCTGCGGGATTTGCTGAGGAGGGGATCCGAGCACTTATGAACTGAATGGTTCGATGTGCAATGAGGATGATCTGTCAACTAACTAACTAATTGTGTTCAGCAGCCTGGTGACTTGGTCTATTCCATATTCTTCTAAGGCATTGATCATTACGATTGTGATGTTGTCTGTACCCGGGGTCTTGCCAGTTTTCATGTGGTTAAGAGCATTCTGAATTACCTTACCCACGTAATTATAAGAATATTTAACAGATTCAGTGCCAACAAGAAAGTGGGGTTTGAAAACACATGGTACACACTCAATGAACAAGTATTCTAATGTATTTCCGTTCCGTGAGCATTGAAATTGTGGAAGATGCCACGAAACGAAACAAATAGCACGATGACCCTAGTATGGCGATATATGATATATCGTCTTTCTGTCCAAATGGGAGGTCACATTTGGCGATATACAAGGTGTATTTTTATTGACTGTAGTGTTTGTAAATATTGCCGGTCCAATTTTGTATTTACCTATTATGTTGCATGAATTTTACTGAGGGTGAATACAACACTTGGACCGGCAATATTGTCAAACACTGCACAGTCATAAAAAATACACCCTATACTATCCTTCAGCACTTAATCAGTTAATAACAAATTATGCTCAAACCCCTCAATTTCTCTCGTTAGTTCTTCTTCTCCCTCTTCTTCTGCGTTCGTCCGGAATGTTGTTATAGACGTATTTGCGTTGTGTCTGTTTACAGCGGAGCTGCGATATTATTTGTACCTTTCGGCTGACACACCCGACTTCTTCAGGCATTTGTTGACCGGATTACATTCCCGGTCCCGTTAGTTAAACAACCTAGTCAGCACATTAAGGTATTGTTCCGCACTATGTCCCCCTTTTACCTTCTGGTCACCCTACGGTGAATGTACACACGAATAGTTCAGCGCAAATCTGAATTCCTTAAATGCTTGTAAGTTCATGAGATTATCAATTATATTATCTTATTTTATTTTGTTGCTCTTTCAGTAAACTTTGATGTTGTTATCATATATTTCTAGCTAAGGTACGCTATTCTTTTTGTAGAGCGTTATTTGTTCACTATTTTCTCTCTTTGTACATTTTGTTCATGTTATTTTCTGCAAGCGCTTCTGTTCACCGTTTTCTCTAGTTTTCGTGACAGTTCTTTGTGGTTATGTCTATTTACATGTAATCCCATAGCAGATGCTGTAATTAGTATGTGGAGTGCTAGGCTTTCTCACATGATCAACTACTTCATGTGGTTGGCAGTCAGTTCCCTTCCCGATGCAGAGTTAGCGGGTTCAACCCCTACACCGGTCAGTTGTACTAAAATGTGGACTTCTCGTCCTTGACATGGGGACATAAATTATAAGTACCTCTTTAGTCAGTCTCGCCTGATGGCGAATGCTAATCCACAGGCGAAAATCACTCCACTAGAAGTAGTGGGACTTCCATCCCCCAACATGGCGGATAGGCATTTGAACCGTTAAGGCCTCTGGAGTGTTTATGCTTGTGGCTACGGTTTGCATTCGCATTTTCCTCATGTTGAACTGGTAGTGCATGTTTCCGTCGCCCTGCGAGTGCGTGGCGCGACACTAAGCTGTGAATTTTGTTTGGAATGCTTTTATATCTGTCCACACTTGTGTGTAGCGTGAACTGTATGTTCTGAACGATGGCAGCCGGCTGTCGCTGAATTGACTGGTTTGCCTTTTTGGTTCACGAGTGCATTTTCAGGAGACTCCCAGGTCACCTGCAGAAAGAGACCGAGCCATATGCGATAAAACCCGGTTAATGACGTCTTTCTCGTGACTGCCGATTCCATCGAAAATGAACTGTATTTTTCGTGGAGGACTTTGTGTTGGTATTCGGCGGCATTATGTGCAGTATACCTATGCAGGCTGTTGGCTTGCCGAGACTCCTGTCTGTCCCACTTTTCACACGGGGCAGTGAGGAGCATTTTGTGTGATATTCACTGGCACAGAAACGGAGCATAATGGAGATGACCTATTGCCGTGAAGTTAGAACCGCGACTAACTAACTAGAAGTAGGGACTAAGCTTAAGTTCAAAGTGAGGGGGGGGGGGGGGGGTCCCCCCCACATGTGGACATACAGAAAAACAAACGAGGTAGACTTTGCAAGGGTAGATAAACACTGAAAATTACTCACACTGAATATAGACAATTAAGAGTATTAGGCATGTTATGAAGAGAAACACACTCCCTACATTCTATCCCAATGATAATTCAGAAAAAATGTTATTGTACCCAGTTTTCGTATGTGTGAATCCATTCCTCCCACCGAGGCACATCTTCTAAGTGCATCACTTGCCTCCTCTGCCGCCACCATGCGTGACATTCCTCCTATGGAGTCTTACTCCCTTCCTGTCTGATAACACTTGTGACTCTTAAATAAGCTTTAACCTGGATCAACGCATATCTGGACTTGACTGAGAGGAGGTCAAGGATGTAGAACATTGCATGATTGAGATATTGCTTCCTTTTCTTCTTTCGTTCGCTTGGAATTTGTCTATAACTGCATTGTTGTCTCTTGTATGAATTTGTCTTTATTTTAATTCACTCAGTGATCCATAGAGTGTATATTCCATTGTTGTTTCTCAAGGCCAAAAGATTTGCCTAGATTGTATTTTGGGCAGTAAGGAGTATTTCGAATGCAGCCCAGCACTATTAGAATTTGTGAAATCCAATACAAAGATATGTTCTGTTGTTGGCGAAATTATGGTAAGCATGAAATTACGCATAACAGATTTATTCTTTTCATGAATATTGTTTGTCAAAATATATTTAGATATACACTGTGAATGTATATTACAGCATCAGGATTATAGACCCAATGATAATTGCAGACAATTGTGAATCCCAGCAGAACAATCAATGATATAAAAACATACAAAAATAATACTGTCACTGTTTATTGACAAATTTATGTACATGATATCAAAACAGCTGGTAACATTTGTTACTATGTGAAAAATACAAATAAAGATATAACAACAGAGAAACAAAATGAAAAGATACAAAAGGGTAAATTTACAGCATGGAAGAGCAAATATACAGAAACAGGGCACAGAGGTGAGGAAATAGAGAAAGAGTCATGACAACAAAGAAGGACAAAGACTGTAAAATGAAGTCATAGAGTAACAAAGAAGGAAAATAAATTTATTCAAAAACAGCTTGTCTTGAAGTAATTTCAGATTTGTAAAACATGAGGGAGACACTGATTATTTACTGACTGACAAATTTGGAATGTTGAATCTTGAAGAGGACACCATCATCTGCTGACTCGGTCAGATGGCTAAAAGCCAGATTGGTTTATATGTTGTATATATATATATTGCTGAATGTTGGGCTGTGCTCACCAAACCCGACACTCCATATTGTGCCATCAACTTTGGGCGGATAAGCACAATTGGGAGGTACAAGTCTTACCCTAGTGCAAGGAAATGCAACCTAAAGACTAAATGTCATGGCAGGGCAAATCAGACACTAAGCCTTGGTCAGCAACTGGTTTAGGATCGAAGTTCCAACAGGCGGACAGTTAGAGCATCGCTTCGCTGATCCGGCAGCTTCTGCAACTTGTCTTGTTCCAGATGTTACCTTTCCTCTGAAGTAAACTATTCAGGTCAAGAGAGGGATCATCCTGCATGGCCTCTAAATTCAGCCTGGGCTTTGTGTTATGGAGAGGTATAACTCCATTTTACTGGCCAGGTGCCAGTCAATCAGTTATTTATAGAACAGCAATACCCCAGAACACCATCCAAATAGAAATACCCATTAACCAATGAGAACATCACTGCTCTGAAAACACAAAAAGGCAACAAACATCTGGTAATACTAAAACCAAACAAAAAAAAGTGGTACAGTGTTAATGGACAAGTCAGACTACCAAACAAAAATGGAAGATATTTTATCTGATCAATCACAATTCCAGCTTGATCCAAAAGCAAATAAAATTGAATGCAAAAATGAGAAAAGAAATTCAGCCACAGTTAGGCAGTAAATTCATCACTGAGATGACTGAAACAACTCGCCCCACGAAGGGCTCACAAACCCCTCAGCATATAAATAAAAAGCAATGGACTCTTATACAAAATTGGGCATATGATGCCCGGCACATATTTTAATGTTATTTACATGTTAATTCTGGCTTTGTGACCGACCAATCAGGAAAAGGCATTTTCTTTTTAAATTTTGCGCCCGTTCCCTTTGATCTCAAGTGTAGTCCGTACACACTACTTCTAGTAGCACTGGACTCAATTGTGGATTAACTTTCCCTATTACTAGTGTCCCTCCCCATGAGGAGAACCCACTCCAACTTCAGAGGTACTTGTAATTTACATCCCCAAGTCAAGGGCGAGAAGTCAACAATTTAGTCCAACTGCCTGGTGTAAGGATTGAACCCCTTACCTCGGCATCAGCACACTGGATGTTTAAGAACGTGCTTTCTTATCCATTCAGCCATGGTGACCCTAAAGGCATTTCACATACAGTATTCGATAAACAAATCAATACTCAAATGCTTTAGCAAATAGATATTTAAAACCTCTGTTGTGCAGACAGAAAAACTTACAAGTAAACTTGCAATTACTGTGGGGATAACAAATGACCCACATTCGAATAGTGTCAGTGACTGCATGTGTTGTGTTATTTCAGCCAGAAAAAGATTAAAAGATTCACATCATACGACATATAACTCTGCATCTGACAAGGTACTACAAAGTATGTCAGACTTCACAACCTATAGTTTATGACATCTTTCTTTAAAGAATGATTACGGAATGAACCTGTTGTTGCTAGTTCAATCAACAAAATGAATCATGAAGTTTATCTTGCTTCTAAGAATATTTGTTCTTTAGATTCCTTACAGAAAGATTCAATTGAATGTGAATATAACAAAACATCTTCCATCAAATAAACAGCACCAAACTATAAATATCCAAATTATGTTTCAAGTAATATATTAAATCCAGCAAAATGTTTATTGCCTTTAGTGCACACAAATCTGGCAAAGATTGTGTTAAATGCCTAGAGCGAATATAAAAATAAAAATTAAGGTGCATGTCCTTTACAGGACGTAGCAGTCAACCCCAGCATTTTCGCTGTTCGTGATTCCTGGGCAAATTTGTTACATTCAGTAGTTTGCCATTGCTTTCTGAACGACCGGCTCCTATACCTTTTTCGAAAAAAACCAGCACCGCTGCGTTTCGAACCCGGGTATACGGGCTCACAAACCACGTTCGCAAGCCCTTAGCCACAGAGAAGGAAGAGGAGGGGAAAGCAGAAGGAAAAGCAAAGGAAAAGGGGAGGATGAAGATGTACAAGAAGAAGGAGTAGAGAAGGATGAAGAAAGGGAAGAAGGAGAAATAGGATGAAGAAGAAGAATAAAAAGGAGAAGAATATAATAGAAGAAAAAGAAGAGGAGGAGCAGAAGGAGGAGGAGTAAGAAGAAATCAAAGTTATTTCTCTTTGACATTACGGTGTCTATGCCACGTGATTAGTTCTCCAGCAGCCCTAATCTGACTTCTTGAGATCTGCTCTAAACCTGAACCCTGGTCCTCAGTGACTGGTTGATTTTCCCACTCTTGTTTTTCCTGAGCACTAAATCCCCAGCCGTTGGACTTATAGAAATGAAAATAACCATAGATATAATACAGCTGAACATGGTATCTTGTATCAAAAATAGAGGGCTCTGTTTGCATGGTGCACATACTAATCAACTTTCAGCAGTTGAACATTGTATAAGAATAAGTCACACAACCACTTCCTTAGCCAAACTCAATCAGTCAATCAGGTGCCGTCTCCACAATGAAGGTTGGCTACAATGGATCTCCACCACTGTCTGTCTCTCTCATTATTGTACATTCTGTCATTCATGTGTTCGTCCATCTCTTGATGTTATCTTCCCACTTGTATTGTCTACCTCTTGCTCACTTGCCTTAAACCTTACCCTCCAGTGGTGTTTTTATAAGAGTGTTATGTATTTTTTGGCCACAATATTTCACTTGCCTCTTTTTTATTTCTTTCATCAACTCTTTTCATTCCTAGTTTTTCTAGAACCTCTGTATTTTATTGTTTTTGTTTCCATGAAATACGACACATTCTTCTGTATATCCATATCTCCAAACTTATCCACATCTTAGCCAATCTATACTTTAACTAAACAAATGAAAATCGAACAGAATATTTACAGATGCGTGGATTTTGGTATACAATGAACTTCATAATGTGAACTATGACCCTCTTGTTTGATTGAAGGACGTGACAGCACTAATGAGATAATATCACAGTGCGATGAAGATGGTCTTTGAGTCAAGCTGTCAATTTCACGTCAGGCTGTCAATTTCACATCAAGCTGTCGATTTCACGACAAACTGTCAATTTCACGTCAGGCTGTCAACTTTATGTCAAGCTGTCAATTTCACATCAAACAGAAAGCCCCATGTAACAGCAAGATTTATACAAACAATTACAGATTAAGATAAAAAATGTCAATAAACACGGTGATATCTTTCTTGAATCACACATGTTACAGCCATCCATCCATCATGTGCCATGCCGGTAAGCGTGGGCGGTCATGTTCTGCCATCTCACTCGATCAACAGAGTCGTGGATCAGTTCCGTGTTTTTGTCTCGACCATGCCACAAGGCCAAGCCATCCAGATACTTGTTTCTAGGTGTTTCATGTTACAGCAGACATGGTTAATTATTAACTGGAAATCCCTGTTAACACAAGCTGCCAGCACATCCAATGCAAGCTGTGTATCATGCTTGATTAATAAGTCAGCTTTTAGTTGAAATTCTTATGCCTGAATGATGATTTTACTGAAGACAGGAATTAACGACGAGGAATTTAAAACCACTGTCTCTAACACTGCCTAATGTAGATTCCAGTTTTTAATTTTCCCTCTGACAAATGAAAGACCTTAGATTTACACATTTCCCATAGCACATAGTTGTCGCCTGTGTAGGGGTAATGAACATAGTTTCACAATGCAGATATACTAGATTTAAAGTCAACCTCAGGTGATTTGGAAACAGACCGTTATGTGTTGTTTTTCACAATGATATGAGCATTAGCCGTTCAAAAATCTATGGCAAACTACTGAATGAAAAATTGTCTAGAAAATTCACAAAACAGCCAAAACATGCTGAGGTTGATTGTGATGTCTTGTAAAGGACTCGCAACTAACTATATGAATCAGACCGCTGCTTATTTTGCTTATATTTAATTTAATTCAACAAGTTTCATACAAAGATCAGAAACGATTGTCTGTTTGGCTTGCATTGTGTGGTGGCGCCTGGCACCATCTCCGGCAGTTAAGTTCGACTAGCTCCTCTTTGTAGGACTTAAAACAGAATTAGTAATCGGTTTGTGCCCCATCCCACAAGCCTACAAAAACCTCTATGGAAGCTGGAACTGCAAGGTCCCAGACTATCATAGAAGACAGCCGACTGCAGTTGCAGGGCATTGCTAAATTGTACATTGTTCAGGACACACCACAACATAATGAGGGTCAGTCCTACAACAATCTCCCAGGTTACAGAGGGCAGGAAGGAATGGTGATGAAGTAGAATGTCCTGACAAGTGATTAATACCAAAACACAACTCACTAGACTCCGCTGGCTTACTTAGACTGGCTGAGCTTTAAGCTTCTTTTTTGTAGTGCTGCCTGCCTTTTCTGTTCAATTTCTTCTGATGAACACTTGGCCGAGACAGACGGTTCTAGAATGGAAGGTTCATTCTGTGTCATTGCGTCAGCTGGAAAATAAATATAATCTTCTTTATAACTCTGCCAGATGCAGACAGGTCATAGCAATGCAAAGGTTTAAACAGTATTAAGAACTTAACAACACCAGCAAACAAAACAATGTTGTGGTGCAACCCCTATGTTGGTCATTGTGCTCCCTGGTACCTTTAACTTAACAAGAAAAACTCCCTTGTGTTTCTTGAACTTTGTAGTCATCATTATTCATTATGCAAACGTTTATTTCAATTCTTAGGGTTTGTATGGAGAATGAGTGTGTGTCCACTGTTTGTGATGTCCATCGTCCGTGTGTTCATGAACTCGATCCAGATTCTCATCTCACTCTTCTTATTAGTGAGTTCTCAAAGCTGCGTCCATTATCTAACCGTTGTGAACAGTTGTTTTGGTACAAGCAAACAGAACCTGTAGTAACCAAAATTCTCGGTGACAATTCAAAACAGACAAGTTTTCAAAATTTACAAAAATTCTGCATATAGATCTAGTGTTACGTAGTGTTAAACTTCTGTTATTTCTTATTGCATAGATGATATAAACGGCAGTCTGTGGCTTAGGGGATACTGAGACGCCCAGTTTCATTATTTCCTGACATAATGAGTCGAGGGTTCAAAATCAATTTCCATGGTTTAGGATGTCAGCTGTTCAGAATGCAACAGTGATTAAAATTCCAATAAACGCTGGGGTTGACTGCGACACAAGGACATGCAACTAACTTATATAATCATATCTTTCAGACAATTTTTATATTCATATTGTTCTATCTTCATTCCTACAATCTGTCTGCACATTTACAGCTTTTCAATAAGTGACATTAGGATTTTACTCTGCAGTATTGACCCACTGTACTGGAATTGTAGTTCTTGAGATCAATTGTTCAATCTGCTCTTGCAGTTCTCTAGGGCTATCTATCTCCAATGTTTTCTACTGTCATAGGCTTATTGTTGTGAGTCATATATGCAATTAGTGGTAAACTCTGAAGATCACATTTCTTGCACTCCACTAAATATGTTCTATATTATTATGTTTCTGGCATTCAACTCAGTTGCCTTTTTCTAAAGTAGAATAAGCCATTGAAATATGTGGTCTCGGTAATTTTTATAGCGAGGGATTTTGAGTTCATTTCTGACCTGACATGTTCTTTCTGGAGCATTCAACAATTTGTATGCAAGTCTTCCTTTCAAGCTATCATTCCTCATTAGCATCCATTCTTCTGATATCCTTTTAAATTGCTAGCCTAATGTCATCTCTACCTAGGGCTATATATAATTTGTTATTTTTTTTTACTCTGTCTTTCTTCATAGTTAACCCTTTACAAGATACAGCGGGCAAAAACGTCTTTACTACCGAACAGGCAAAATGTCTGAAAGCGTTCGTGACAACTAAGGGTTGTAAACAGGGCGATCTCAAAACTTTGCGAGATTTCCCATTGTTTACTTCTGATTTTGCTGATAGCTTGATAGCGTGGGTGGCATTTGCACGCGTTTTCTTTAAATTTGATTGGATTTAAAAAAAAAAAAAATAGTTTTCAGGGTTTTTATGCTGTTTTTCAAAATGGATTTCAACGATTCTTAAAGTGATAGCAGAGATTTTGCTGGTTCAATTTAAGTGACATTGAAGTGCATGAAGTTGACTATGAATCAGAGCTAGATATCAGCATAAGCAGTGTACACACTTCGAATCTCTCGGACTTTGAAACTTTGAAGAAAGTGATTCTGATTCTGAAAATGTGGCTGAAGAAAGTAGGGCATCTGGCGACGCTTACAGTTGGGGAGCAACAAAACAACAGCATTGAAAATTGAAAGATTTACTGAAGAAATTGGTGCCAAAATAACAACTGATGATCATTCTCAACTTGCCTTCCTTCATCAACTCTTCGAGGAACAAAATTTTTCAAATGATTGCCGATCAAAAAATGAGTATGCTAGACAAAAGATCGAACAGATAAATGATCGAGCATGGGTTCCAACAAATGCAACTAAAATGCAGGCCTATTTAAGTCGTACCCCTGCAGGACGAGCCATTGAAAGTTCATGTGACTGTGATGTGTGCCAAGTGAACTACTGTTAGGACACTTGTTTTCCCCAGCATCTTGGAGGCCAGTGAGCAGTTGGCAGAGTGTTTGTAAATAATGTATAGAAAGATGACTGACAATCACAAACAATATGTTGTATTTTGTAAATATGTGTGTTCATGTGTGGATTACTGGCAACATTGGATTATTTATTTCACATGTGAGTAAAATAATAAAACTGCATTCATTTTTCCTCATTTTGTTTTTTATTTCACAATAGTCTGTTCGCTAACACTTTAGATTGATGTTTTTACTAATATAACCCTAAATCTTACTGAAAACCTGAAAGATCTTGCTCGTTCAGAGTTAAAAAAAAGGAAAAACGTGTGCCTTGTAGAGGGTTAAAATAATAAATAAATAAGGCACTCAAAGATAATATTCACATTTTCTTTAGTTCTGACACAATTTTGTAGGTCCAACTCACCTTCTGCCTTCTCCAGATGTGGCACAATCTGAGATTCGAACACGGCGTGGTCATTTGAGAAGCTGTCATCAAACACACTGTCCAGGAACAATGCTATCAAAACAAAATAAGAGAAATAAATAATATTTAGCATTTTTTTATATTACTATTTTGCCGATGATGCAGCCATTTCTGTTGACAGTGTGGCTAATCCACAGATACTAAATGACAATATGATGGTGGCTTATGATAGTTCCCATGACAATGACCTACATGAGACCACAGAAGTGACTCAACAGCTTCCACCTTGTGCTGTCTTAAAAAACAGTAAACATTAATTGGTTAAATAGCAAACATTGAAGTACCTAAGCCTGCCAAGTTGACATCTACCCTGGCAACACTCAGCTTTAGAAGAATGACTGGCACCTGGCCGTCTTGACAGACGATAGTTTGTAAAATGGGGTTTATCTCTCCATAACACAAAGCCTGGGCTGAATTTAGAGACCATGTGTTGCCCATGCAGAATGATCTCTCTCTCTGCCTGTCTAGTTTACTCCAGAGGAAAGGTGACGCCAATACGTCTGGAACAAGACAAGCTGCAGAAGCTGCCGGGTCAGCAAAGCAATGCTCTAACTGTCCGCCTGTTGGAGCTTCGATCCTAGACCAGTTACCAAGGCTTAGGGCTTAGAAGAATAAGGTTAAACAAAACCCCTAAGTCAGCATGGCCAAATGGATAAGAACGTGTGTTCTTAAACATCTGATGTGTTGATGCCCAGTTAAAGGGTTCAACCCTTTACATCGGACAGTTGGACTAAAATGTTGACCTATCATCCTTGAATTGAGGACATAAAGTACAAGTACCTCAGAAGTCAGAGTGGGTTCACCTGGTAACAGGGAAAGCTAATCCACACGCAAAATTCAGTCCAGCACTACTAGACATAGTGTGTATGGACTACGCTTGAGTTCAAAATGACTGAGTGCACATACAACAAAATCTCACGTTACTCTGGAGTTGTACTGGATACATGGTGCTGGTCCCATATTTTAATAGCCCAATCTGCACTTGGTCAGTCATGTGATCAGGATCACGCCGGCCATCTTGTCTTCCCAAGACATTTCCTCGTTCCCATTTTAGACTGGGCGGATCTGGGAACCAACGTTAATATTAAAATACAAACCCTGCCCTCAGTGGGGGTTTGAACTCATGACCACCAGACAAGCATGCAAGCCACTGCACTACTGCGGCCTCCAAAGACTAAGGTGGCCAAGACAAATTAGAAGAATGGACAGCAACTACATTTCCAAACAAGTATTATAAATTCTGCTTTGCCTCTGAAGTTGGAGTGGGTGTGCCTGATGGTGAGGGACACTGATAATAGGGAAGGCTAGCCTACATACACAAATCAGTCCAGTGTGGTTTACACTTGAGTTTAAAGCCAGCAAATGAAAAAATAAAATACAATCAGCTTGAAGAAGCAAGAAGACTTCGGAAGTAGATTGTGATTTAGATTCAAACATATAAGCAAAATTGACAGAAGATGCAAGTATAATGCATTAAAACCAATGTAACTTACTTTTAAATGACAAAATTAAGTGAAATGTGTTGCACTGTTTTGTCAAGTCTAGGGCTTGGTACATCTGATTTCATAAAGCATTCTTTTGAGATTACTTTCCCAAGCCTATGCCTGTCCCCAGTCTATATCTAAGGCAGCAAGTTTGTATATTCTACTCCTTGACCTGTCCAACAAATAGCTGTACTACAGTCAGCATAGTTCATGGGGTCATTTGAACAGAAAAGCCCCTCTATTGATACAAGGGGACTTAGAGATAAATAATTTCCACCAAACTTTTCTGCTTTTGGCCATCTACAAAACATCAGTTGGTTTGTGAATCCCCTGAAAAATGAATTTTAACTCTTAAATCTGATTCATTGGCATTAAGATCTTTAGAGCCCTGAAAAGAACTGGCATCTAGCAGAGTGAGGGTGGTGTACAGACTGTCCTTCCAACCTGGTACCCAAGAACCATCTCCATGGAGACTGTGTTACAGAAATATCCTTCCACTCTCCAAACTCAGAAAATGGTCGGGTGTGCAAAATCATCTGAACCCTATAAAAGGAATTAAACTCTTAAGTCTGATTTATTAGCATTCTGGTCATTTGAACATTGGAAAGAGATTCATTTATCAGAGAGAGGTTGCCATGGAGACTTTCCTCCTGACCTGGTATGAAAGTAGCGGGTGCGTTGGTGTAACTGTTATGAAGTTACACCGACAATGGCATGAGCACAGTCAGATGAGGGTTCCATTTCTGGGCCAGCCGCCCGCTACGGGAGTGAAAGACAGGCCACCTATTCCTCCGTGCATGCAGGTCTTCAAAATGTGATGGTCAAGTTCCTGCTCCAGGGCTCGTTGTTGTACCAAAGTACCATCTCCACAGGAATTGTGCTGCACAGATCTACTTCCCCTCCCCAAGTTCAGATACCAGTATGGGGTCACATTAATCACTAATTAGAAATATATATATACAGTAATACCTCGGTTTTCGATGACTTCGGTTATCATCGGTTCCGCTGTTGAAAGATTTTTTCCACCACAAATTGTCTCGGTTTTCGGCAGTTGCCTCAGATTTTGTCGACTTGCTCAAATGACCTTGCTGTCAATTTTGTGAACACAAAGGGACCCACGCTTTCCAGTGTTTTTGTGCTTTTTTTTTTATTGATTGTGAGTGCTAATACTACAATTACATGTGTGTGATTACTGCATATACAGTATTCGGTGTAATGTGTTTATTTTGCATTTTTCAGTTTCAAAATGTATAACGCATGTAAAATAAAATCACACGTCCTCAAATCTCATTGTCCATGTGACCTCACTATCAATTTCTTATTGTTTTTAGTATTAAACACTATATTTATTCTCTATAAAATGTAATTTTGGTATGTATTTTGGGGTGTCTAGAACAAATTAATTGGATTCACATTGATTCATATGGAAATAACTGCCTTGGTTTTCGTCGGTTTCGAATTTCGCCAATTGTTTTCAGACGGATTATCGTTGAAAACTGAGGTATTACTGTATTTGAAAACATACAAATACCAGAAACATGAACAATCTTTGTCAAATGTAGATCATTAATTACCTTGTACATCATCGGATTCATCATTTTTAAAACCTTTAACTGGTGTGCTTGAACTAGGGAAAGGCAATGGACTGAGTTTTTCTGACTGTAAATGACTAGGCGAGCTTCTCTGCTGTAAAGAGAATGTCTTTTTATAGTAGGCATGCACTGGCGAGTTCTTATTGTGCCTGTCCTGCAGACCACCCACAGACCTTACAGGTGAGTCTAATGATTCTGTAGGCTTAGATGTTGTTGCAGGTTGCTTGTCTGCTTTGGAAGCATCACTTTTATTATGTTCACTGAAAATTGTATTTGCTGTTGCACATGTTTCACTATTTGCTGCTACAGATTTTTCACTATTTGCAATGGCTAATTTAACTTTGCTCAAAGATGATCCCTTTGAAACACTGCCCGATGATGTATCACAATGGAAGGTAGATTTATCAGGTACATGCAACAAGTTGATAGCTGAAGTGGTGGAAATAGCACAAGCTTGACTGTCTAAAATCTCATCAACTTCCAGCAATTTCTGAAATACTTCTTCAGGAAGACTGACTTCAAAGCCATCTTCTTGTTCTGCAGGCACATCAGGAACCCTCACCGGCAGACGTTCTGACATTTTTGGTTTAGTAACATTTTTTTCAGATCTAGAATCATGAGAAACAGAAGATGAGTTCAATTTACCAAACTTGTTTGGAAAATCTGGCACAGGCAGCTTACTTGGCATGCTTAAATGATTAGCAGCTCTACTAGATGAAATAGAACTATCAAAACTGAGGGTTTTCCTGAAAGATGAATTCATATTTGAATTTCCAATTCTCTTACTGCCATTGTAATCATTCTGTGATGCTGTTGGTGAACTAATATTGAAACTGCTGAACTTTCTGAATGAAGTCTTGTATTTTCCCTCTGGTGGATTCACAATAAGTGTCTGACTGTTCTGAATTACTTGTTTATCACCACTTGCGCTGTTTGAACTACAACTTCTGGATCCTGTAGTAGTGACCGGACAGCAAGAGATCTTGTTCTCTAATCGAGAAGTAGCTGTGCTGTACGTTTTAAAACTCTGGCCAGTATTTTTGACATGGTGTTTCTCAGAAAGACAACTTGGAATTCTTCCAGGATTTCCAAATGTCTGAATATTTTTACATGTATTTGAAGTTGTGATCATATTAGATGACAATGCAGATGATTTAGATGAAGGCATATTTACTGAAGATTTAGTCCCTAATGCTGTACTCTGTTTTGAGGTACAGGATGGTGGAATAACAAATGACTCAGCCAACAGTGTATTGTAGCCAACAGATTCATCTGCTTGTGGTGATGTCAGTGATGCTAAGTAATCTCTTGAAGCAGATCTTTTCGGTTTTTCTGACTTATCAAGACAGCCCTGTTCCGCAGCGGCGGCCAAGAACTTCTCAGGATTTTGAGTTGCCTCAATGATGAAAGAGTTGTCTTTGAAAAGGTCATCATCAGACCAGGAGGTGTCTTCTCTATTAACAAAACTTTGGGAGAGTGTAGGACTGGTGTTGACTTCAGATCGATCACATACTTCAGATGCATGGGCACTGGTAAGATCAGATCCATCATAAGCTTCAGACACAAGGGCAGTAGAGCCGTCCGATAACCTGAAAGCATAATAATATACACAATACATCACAAGCTTCAGACACATGGGCAACAGAGCCGTCCGATAACCTGAAAGCATAATAATATACACGATACATCGTCTGTTGTGTGACAGTGAATCATGGAAAGTAAATGAACAAATTAGGAAGAGCTTGGAAGCAACAGAGATGTGGTTCCTGTGATGAATGTTCTAAATATCTTGGAATGCCAGAGTAATTAACGACTGCCTAAGAGGCTAATGGAAGTTGAACATTATGTACAGCTATAAGAAAGAGATGATCAGTGTTCTTTAGTCACATAATGAGATGAGAAGAGAGGCACTGGAAAATATTTGGTATATGGAAATATCAGTGGATGAAGAAACAGAGATAGACAGAGAGACAGTGGCATAGATCAAAAGAGATCAGGAATACTGAGGATAAGATCCGTGGAGAGACATGAACATCTATGCCAGTTTACAGGCCACATGATGATGATACATTATCAACTTGAGTAGAAGAAACATTAACACAGGATAACACTAATGAATGCTTGAACAATACAACAAACCTAAGACAATGGAAAACCTTTTAAAGACAGACATCCCTGGAAATATGGTCAAACTGGATTAAGTAATATATCACAAGAACATACATTCCTACACAGGGAATCACTCTTGTAATAACTGTAACTTAATGAAAATCTGTAAATATTAAATGAATAACAGCAGGACTATACAACCCACACCTCATAACATTGTAAAACTACACATCCCTAATGAAGAAGGTGGAAAGAACAACATCACTGTATATAAATAAAAAGTTAGTTGCATATCTTTTACAGGACGCCGCGGTCAACCCCAGCATTTTTTGGCTGTTTGTGATTTCTTGCCAAGTTTACGTTCAGTAGTTTGCCATTGCTTTCTGAATGACCGCCTCTCATACCCTTGTATGAAAACCAGTGCCAGACAATCTGCTTCCAAATCACCCGCAGCTGTATTTCAAATATGGTATGCAGGAATGCAAGCTGCATTCTTAACCCCTTTCTCAACTGCGTCAGATAACTGCTAAAAAAAAAAAAACACCAACACATTTTTAAATTCCAATATCCGAAATCAGATTAGACACTATATATTCTGAGTATAAATAACCCAAGGAATTGCCACAGTACAGTGGCTAGCATGTTTTCCTGCCTGCCCAGTTGTCATGTGTTCAAATCTCTATTAAAATTGGGATTTTTTTCCACCTGGGCTCTCATGTTCATTACCCTAAAAGTTGGTGCCAGGGAAATTCCTGGGGAGTAAAAGCATTGATACTGACCACATCACCCATCCTGTGCCCACTGGTCTATATAAAGTTATGGGGCAAGCATCATATACCTAATATTCCTTCATAGGTCGGTAGTGTGTCCTTTACATAAACATTTTACATAAATAACGCAGGAGAGTTAAAGATACTACTTTAAAAACAAATTACAAAAACTCTAAATATTGTCCTGTTTCATATGTATATATGCAAATTGTGATCATAAGCAGGGGAAGAATAGATGACAATCTATCAATATCCAAAGCTGGCATGTTGGTGTAATCGCTAAGAGGTTACGCTAATAATGTCATGCTTGCGGTCAGATGAGGGTTTGATGCCTGTGTTCATCACCCGCTAAGTGAGAGAAAGACTGGCTGGCCACCTCTTTCTCCATGCATTCATGATGACAAATGTGGTGGACCTATAGGGTGTATTTTTAATGACTGTGCAGGTTTTGAAAATATTCCTGTTCCAAGTTTTGTATTCGCCCTCTGTGGAGTTCATGTAACATAACAGGTAAATGAAAAACTTGGACCGGCAATATTTTCAAAAACGGTAGTCATTAAATACACCCTGTATAACATCACATACCCATAGCAGATTTCCACTTCAGGATATGGTTTGGTGTAAATTCTCAACATTTAATCAAAAGCTCCTACAGCATGCATAAGATAAGAGCCTCTTGCTAACACTCCTGGCCTTCCCACGGCAACACTATTTAAAACCAACAGGAGAAGGGGTGAAAGATGAGTTTTCTGTTATCTTCATACCAGATGTGCTCCAGCTACAGTTATATGTACTTGACTAGATACTTGTGGAGCAGATGGACACTGTCAAGCAAACCTGATGCTCATTGAAGTGCAAAGATGGGAGGTCAACTCAGCAAAACTATACTGGATCAGTCGAGGCCTGGATTATCAATGCCAATCCAATCCAATTTTTGGTACGAGTAACCCCTTTTCAGCCTTCGAGTTTTCGACTTGGCTATGTTTACGGTGTAGCTTGTAGTTTCTCTTTCGTACTTTGGGCTGCTAGTTGTCAGCATCCCGGCTTCCGATGGATTGATTGCGTTCGTTACTTTCTTAATGAGGTTTTTCATGTCTGGACAGAGTCGCGCACTTGTTGAGGCCCGGAGTAATTGTGGTCCCACCCCGTCTTATGGTGCTGTTTTCTTCAGGGAGCTTTACCAGTTGTTGTCTCTCCTGGTGTTCCTCCTATTTCCCCGTCGTGAGTTGCCTTCGAATCTTCTCGGTGTTCGCCAGTCGGTGCTTGGTGGGGAGCGATATCGTCCTTCCTCTGTTGCTTCTTCTTCTGTCTGTGTTCTTGCATCGTCTGGTTCGGATGTGGCTGTCTAGGTCTTGAGCAGTGCTAATATCTCATCTAACATCTCTCCTGTCCTTTCTTCCACATCTTGTATTTTAAATAGCTGTTCGTCCGTCTCAGCCTTTATAGCAGTCATTCGAACGACATCCAGCTCTATCTTCTGCTGAACTCGCTTCATTTCGTTGAGGATGCGCTGAATGACCGTTATCTGTGTTTCTTGCTTCTTGTCTTTTTCTTCCTCCCTGCTTGATAGCCTTTCTTCTGTCTCAACCTGTATAGCAGCCATTCGAGCGACATCCTGCTCAATCTTCTGCTGAACTTGCTTCGTTTCATCCAGGATGCGCTGAGTGGCTGTTATCTGAGTCTCTTGCGTCTTGTCTTTTTTTTCCTCCATGCTGTTGAACTTTGATCGCAGGTCCTTCAGTTGGCCTTCCAGTTGCGCTTTGTCGCTTTTTGTGAGTCGATTGGTGGCCTCGTACTGCCTCTTAGCCTTTTTATAGGGCAGGTTAGTTTTGATGGCAATCTTCATGGCTTCCTTGTTATCTTGGTGGCAGGGGCAGCCGAGGTACCTGGCGGCGTGGTTGCCGAGGCAGTTGGCGCATTTTCTGTTAGTGTTAGTCCTCCTGAAGTCCTTGTCGATCTTTGCATGCTGGCACTGACAATATGGATGAGGTCCAGAGCAATATCTGCAAACCTCAACCTCACTCTTGAAGGTGGCACAGGTGTGCCAAAATTTCTGGCACTTAGAGCACTGCAGCACTCTCGGTCTTCTGATGAGCATGTAGTGCTCTGGAACTTGGTCTCTCTTGTCCCATCTGATGTATCGAGGGATCACTCGGTCCTCCGATGTTACTATGATGACTGTGGAGAGGACGTTGTTATTTCTGATGATCCTCTCAGTGCTGGTGATCTTGAGTTTCTTGTTCTCCCTTGTCAGCATCTCCCTGATCTGGTCGTTGGTGAGATGGGTCTTGACTCGTTTAATGACCCATCATTTCATCATGCTGTGTCGGGTTGCTTGTATTATGATGCCGTGGTGAAGCTTGATGTCGGCCTTCTCTCCTTGTGCGATTTTCTGCATAAATGCTGTGGTCTTTGGCTTTTTGTTGATGGAGACCACTACTTCCTCAGGTATCTTACGCAGCTGGTAGATGCTGTTTCTTCCCAGCTCGTTTTCCAGTAGCTTGATTATCTTGTCTGTTGTAGCGCCGACATTTTGGCTTCTCCCACGCTTGTCTGTTTTAGCAGTAATTTGCCGGTAAAGTCCTCAATTGTTGTAGTTTCCTCCGATGTTGAGATCTTTGGTAAACTGGGCTGTTTCATCTTGGAACTGTTGAAAACTTCACGGCTGCTACTGGCTTTAGTTAAAGTTGTAGTCTCTGACGTCGGTTGAGCTACGGGCGCGGCTTCATCTGGCGTAGAAGTGTTAGCTTCATTTAATGTTTCTTCAGGTTCTGGCGTTGTGCTGTGGCTAACAGACACGTTGTCTTCTTGCATCATCTTGATAGTCTTGGCGGCTTCTACGCTGCTCATTTTGAACGTCGGGTGTCTAGTGGAGTTTTTCTTGTAACGTGCCATTTTTCTAACATGCAGCCGGCTTCCAATCAGGCAACTTGCTCTCGATAGCGTGTCGAGTCGATGAGGTGGAAAATAGATTATCAAATTATCAATGGCCACATTAAAGTATGCATAAAGTACTAAAGACAGACAACATCAACCAGATGTATGTCAACAACACATTTTGTGACAAACCTTTTCAGCTGTTTCCTGCAGTCTGTGGATTAAAAAAAAAAAAATAAATAATAAATGTTTAGTATCTTACTGCCAAAACATTTGACAAAGTACAAGTTAAGCTGAAAAACACAATAGCATGTAATACAAGGCTGTATCCAATTTACAATTTCTAAACACTGTATAGTCGTATTACAAATGTGATATTTCAATAGAAGGAAAGCAGGTCCGCATGGCCAAAAATGCGTGTTCTTAAACATCCGGTGTGCTGATGCCGAGGTAAGTGGTTCAACCCCTACACCGGACAGCTGGACTAAAATGTTGACTTGTCGTTCTTGACTTGGGGACGTAAATTACAAGTACCTCAGAAGTCGGAGTGGGTTCACCTGATGGCGAGAGACACTATTAATAGGGAAAGCTAATCCACACACAAAATTCAGTCCATCACTACCATAAATTGTATGTATGGACTACGCTCGAGTTCAAAGCGAGCAAGCGCCAAAAACAAAGGAAAGAAACATGTTTAACCAAGTCATTCAATTCTAATATTTGAATCACATCACATGAAAGACGTTTGACAGAGATGAAGAGCAGAAATAGGCCAAGCAAAAGCTGCATTGTATTTCAGGAGATGAGAAGTATTTTATGTAATTAATCACTTTCACTGAATGTCAAAAAGAGACTACTGAAGTGTTATACTAAACCTGTTCTAAACAAAAGACAAAGGGTTGTATCCCATATGGCTCAGTCTTTTCCTGCGGAGCACCCTCCTGAATGTATCGCACCGAGCACAACTCTGTAGCTTCAGGAACGACCCCCAAGGAGTGTTTATGCATGTGGCTACGGATTGCTTAAGCATTTTCCTCATGTTGGACTGTGCCCTGCTATTAAGTTGAATGTGTGGAGCGACACTGTAAGCTGTGAATGTTGCGTGGAGTGTTTTTACATCTTGTCCACTGTTGTTTGTAGCATGAACTGCATGTTCAGAAAAATGGCGGTCAGCCGGTCACTGAACTGGGTTGCCTTATGCAGTAATGTGTGGCCACTGGTTTTCTAATGACTGCCGCTTCCGTCGACGATGAAATGTATTTTTCGTGGCTGACTTTTGTATTGGCATTCTGGCAGTGAGCTGTTGGTTTGTCGAGACTCCTGTTTGTTCCACTTTTCACATGGGGCAGTGAGGAGCATTTTGTGTGATATTCAGTGGCACAGGAATGGAGCACAATGGGGTAACCTTTTGCCGTGAAGTTGAAACCGCAATTAACTAACTTTTGAGTATAATTTTACGAGGATGGGTTTACTGCAGAGCATTAACTGTTAGAAAAATTAATCCTGCTACTACTAGGGATTAAACCTGAGTCATTGTGTTAGCAAGCAAGCACACTAGCCACTATCATCATTACTGTGTGTCATGCCAATAAGTGTGGGTGGTCATGGTTCGTCTTCTTACATGATCACCAGTTACTGATCAGCTTGTTCTTGTCCTGATTACATCACATGGCCACACCATCCAGCTATTTATCTTTTTGCCTTTCTCTTGTTCTTTTCCCATCAATTTTGCAAGACACCATTATGATTTCAAGTTTACTTCTCATTATACAAACCACTGGTCAAACATCTGTGTACAAAACCTAATGTACCTGATTTTGGCTTTTCTGCTTGCTCCTTTAAAATTGTCAGCATATGCTGCACTGAGTCCTTGTTAAGAGTTCTCTGCTTGTATCTTTTTACAACCCTGAAAACAGTATTGAAAGCCAGAGATGTAGAATACAATGTCAGACATAATACAACAATCCTGCTGAGAATAGTCATTTGAAGGATTTAAAATATTGGTTTTTGGTATATGACAATAAAGGTTTAAGTTTATTCTGTCAGGGATCTGCTATACTCAACCTCTACTGAGTGTAGATGAAGAAATACTGTCTTTTTTATAAGCTCAATGATTTTTTTTTAATTTAAAAAGAATAAAATACTTCTTGCATGCTACATAGAACTAGTTTTCGCATGACTTAATTCTTGACAA
Source organism: Cepaea hortensis (assembly GCA_963921405.1). Classification (NCBI taxonomy): domain Eukaryota; kingdom Metazoa; phylum Mollusca; class Gastropoda; order Stylommatophora; family Helicidae; genus Cepaea; species Cepaea hortensis. The sequence goes on along the minus strand of OY992894.1, from coordinate 72,134,674 downwards.
TTAGAAAACAAAGCAAAAAAAAAATATCTAGGAGTTTTAAAGATGTAGTTTTATAGAAGAATGCTGACAACTCCTTGGACCACCATTATAAGAAATCTAAACATAAAAGAGACCAAGTCACAAAGACTACGTTTCACAAACATCAGAAAAAAACAGTCATCATTTTCTGGCCACATGATGAGAAGACAAAAACTATAACATACTGTTAGACCTGGAAAGATTTGTCAAAAGAGAGAGAGAGAAGAAAGCAGCAAGAGACAATTCTTGAAAGTCTTGTTTCATGGCATGGAAGGGAGTCAGCACATGAACTGATCCATGTTGATGGAGATCACAAGATGTAGAGAAGACACTGATGATGAAAGTGAAGCTTATTACTTTATATTATTGACTTATACATGACAATTTCACCACATGAAATAAAATAAAAGCACAGACTAAAAGAAGTAACTTGTAGAAATATTGGAATGCAAGTCATATATTTTTATTTTATCTAGACTTCTAGAGTTTGGACTACTTAGTCACTTTTAAAGTCATATAAATTGGGGAAAATTTATAGCAATTTCAAGTGGCGCACAGTGTAGTAAAAGTTAAGGACAACTGAATTAGACAGATGGATCTTCTGTGTGAAGTCACAAGAAGTGCCTCATTGGTGGTCATCATCATATTCTACTATTGTCATCAACATCGTGAGGAGGAATAACTGGCACTCCAGCACCCAATGGGTGGCACTGGATAGTGTCATTCCGTGTGATGGTAGAATGTCTTTCATATCATCAATCCATTTTCTACTCGGGCATCCTCTTGCTCTCATCGAAAATGATCTTTGATGTAAGGCCAGTGCTGGTAGTTGATGGTGTTGCATTCTAACGAGGTGGCCAAACCATTTTATCTTCTCTTTCAATAAATGTGGCACAAGGTGTTGATCCCACAGTCTGTCTGATAACATCATATCTTTTTGTCTCGAACAGTTAAGTTGGCAGCTCTCCTCAAGCTCTCATCTCGCAGGTGTTGATTTTGCGTAAGTGTGATTTGGATAATGTCCAAGTTTGACACTGGTAGCATAAGACTGGTGTGAATATGCTATTTATTGTCTGTCATCTCACTAGTGTCAACAAGGTATATTTATTAGTTAGCAGAGCAGAACTCAGCCGCAACACATTCTAAAGTTTGAATATTGAAGACAATAGGTTGCATAATAATTTATTGGCTGGCATATTTTGCTGTCTCATCGGGTTTGGATAAGTGGTGTATACATGAGAGATACAACGAAATATTCCAAGCAAGAGACTGCGCAATATACAGTTTATGTCTTCATTATTCAAATTCACAACAGCAACAACAAATAATAAACTTTTAACCAACCTTTTTTTAAGTCTATTCAAATTCACACCACACACACACACACACACAAAATAATAAACTTTTAAGAGACTTTTTTTTTATAAAATCTATTCAAATTCACAAAGGGAAAACACTACACTGACATTCCAGGGTGTACAGTTTGTACACTCCACACAAAACTGTCAAATGTCACATTATCTGAGTGTCCAGTTTATGCAGACAAAAGAAAACTGCTATTCTCACCTTACACGACCTCCTATGGACAATTCCTTTCAAATTAATATCTGAAATGTGACCGATTCTGTTACATGATTATTAATCTGACCCCTAATTATAACTTCTCTTCTGAGGTTGAATGGGGTAGAGATAATGGAAAAATGATGACGGATAAAAGTAACAGGTGATAGACATATGCATGTATCACCACATGTAATAGACAAGAACAAACAATTAGTGCAAAGGGTCAGTTTTACAAGAGCATGACAATCGATGGCACAGAGTGGACACTGCAAGTACAAAGCCTACATCATGAAACAAAGACTAGGAAACACTACTATAACAACATACATACATGAAGATGATGTACAGGCCAAATGGAACCAGAAGAAAGGGATGAGCATGTAAACGATGGGTAGAGGGAATAAAAGTGCCCTAGGGAATTCCGATATATTAACCCTTTAACAGGCATAGCGCCTGATAGCGTTCGATGCGTTAAACGGGCGGAGCGCCCAATCGCGTCTTTGACGACTAGTCGTTTTAAAAATGCGATCTCTCGGTTTTCCGACACTTCCGATGACTACTTTCACTTTCGCCGATAGCTTGACAACGTGGCCGCCATTTGTAAACGCGCTACAATGACTTTGAACAGACTTTAACGGACTTTTTTTGATAGTTTTCGGGATTTTTACGCTGTTTTTCAAAATGGATTTCGGCGATTCTTCAAGTGATAGCCGAGATTTCGCTCTGTTCAATTTAAATGACATTAAAGGGCACGAAGTTGATTATTAATCGGAGCTAGATATCAGTGCAAAGCGTTACTTTGCATTAGCAGTCGTGAGTCGGACTTTAAAGAAAGTGATTATGATTCTGAAAATTGTTTGTAAATTGCCGTATAGATGACGGAAAATCACAAACAACATGCCGTATTTCGTAAATATTTGTGTTCATATATGGATTACCGGCAACAATCACGTGAGTAACATATTCTGCATGCTTTTCCCTTCATTGTGTTGTTTATTTAACTAAAATCGGTTGACTAACACCTTATTTGTGATGTTTTTACTAACGCAACCCGAAATTTTACCGAACCCGAAAAAATCTTGCCCGTTCAGGGCAAAAAAAATGGACAATCGTCTGCCCTGTAAAGGGTTAAACCCATACATGGGCACACTCCCTTTCTTTTTTTTTTGTTGCTTCACCTCAACACTGCAAGGTACATGAGAAAAAAAGATTTGATGATGATGATGAGATATATAAAGATATGTAAACATGATCCGAAAGGTTGATCAACACTTAACTAGATGTGGTCAGTCAACACTCAACAAGAGATGTGGTCAGTCGACACTCAACAAAAGATGTGGTCAGTCGACACTCAAGAAGAGATGTGGTCAGTCAACACTCAACAAGAGATGTGGTCAGTCAACACTCAAGAAGAGATGTGGTCAGTCAACACTCAACAAGAGATGTGGCCAGTTGACACTCAACAAGAGATGTGGTCAGTCAACACTCAACAAAAGATGTGGTCAGTCAACACTCAACAAGAGATGTCAGTCGACACTCAACAAAAGATGTGGTCCGTCAACACTCAACAAGAGATGTGGTCAGCCAGTCACTCAACAAGAGATGTGGTCAGTTGACACTCAACAAGAGATGTGGTCAGTCAACACTCAACAAGAGATGTGGTCAGTCGACACTCAAGAAGAGATGTGGTCAGTCAACACTCAAGAAGAGATGTGGTCAGTCAACACTCAACAAGAGATGTGGTCAGTTGACACTCAACAAGAGATGTGGTCAGTCAACACTCAACAAGAGATGTGGTCAGTCAACACTCAACAAGAGATGTGGTCAATCAACACTCAAGAAGAGATGTGGTCAGTCAACACTCAACAAGAGATGTGGTCAGTTGACACTCAACAAAAGATGTGGTCAGTCAACACTCAACAAAAGATGTGGTCAGTCAACACTCAACAAAAGATGTAGTCAGTCGACCTTCAACAAGAGATGTGGTCAGTCGCCACTCAACAAGAAATGTCAGTCAACATTCAATAAGAGATATGGTCAGTTGACACTCAATAAGAGCTGTGGTCAATTGACAGTGCTACCACAGCTCCCATATGATGTGTATCTAGCAAATGTGTATTCACCTATCTCTTGGTCTTGATTGGTTGCTCCGCCTAGAAAATGCAGCTTCATCTTGAGATGGTAAATAAAGTTTCATAGAGTTGAGCAATGAATCTTCTGACTGAACATCCTGAAAGAGAACATTAAATACTGTCTCCATTAAATTCTATTTGAAGTTACAATTATAACTAGTTTCTTAATAATAATAATAAAGAAATGGAAACACGGGAAATCATTTTCTCCCTTGCAGTAATTGTACAACTCTCCTCCTCCCCAAACACCTTCTTCTTCTTCTTTCAGCAGTTTATGTTTGCTACGCATAACATAGGCAATGAACAGAAAGGTATGCATGTTTTCTTATGCATCTTTTTCAGTATTGTCAATAACAGATTGGTATGCCTAATTTGGTATCCACCTATTCTAACATAGATCATGAACAGAAAGGTACGGTTGTTTTGATATGCAACTATTATAGTATTACACAGAAATATCAAGTAGGGAACCCTGTGAGGCCACTAAGACAGTTTATAAATAAATACACACATATTGTTTAACGCTCATAGAAGTAGGGATAAGAAATAGAGACTACTTGATCTAGTGGTCATGCGTCAAAGTACACTTGTTCTTGCAGCGAGGTGTTGTCGTCATTTGGAGGTGACAGGTTCGAATCCCGGTCGGTAACTACAGCTTTCAATGTTTGTGTTGCCTAGTGCGTTCTATAGTCTCTAATTCTTACCCCTACTTCTATGAGTGTCAAACAATAATTGTGTATTTGTTACAGCATTGATCATGAACAGACAGGTGTGCCTGTTTTGCTATACAACTATTTCAGAATTTGTCATGAACAGAAAGGTATACTTTTTTTTGGTGTCCATTATTCCAACATGGATCATGAACAGAAAAGTTTACTATTCTGGTGTCCATCTATTCCAACATGGGTTATTAACAGAAAAGTTTACTATTCTGGTGTCCATCTATTCCAACATGGGTTATTAACAGAAAAGTTTACTATTTTGGTGTGCAACTATTCCAACATGGGTTATTAACAGAAAAGTTTACTATTTTGGTGTCCATCTATTCCAACATGGGTTATTAACAGAAAAGTTTACTATTTTGGTGTCCATCTATTCCAACATGGGTCATGAACAGAAAAGTTTACTATTTGCGTGTGCAACTATTCCAACATGGGTTATTAACAGAAAAGTTTACTATCTTGGTGTGCAACTATTCCAACATGGGTTATTAACAGAAAAGTTTACTATTTTGATGTGCAACTACTCCAACATGGGTTATTAACAGAAAAGTTTACTATTTTGGTGTCCATCTATTCCAACATGGGTTATTAACAGAAAAGTTTACTATTTTGGTGTCCATCTATTCCAACATGGGTTATTAACAGAAAGGTGTGCCTGTTTTAGTGTCCATCTATTCCAACATGGGTTATTAACAGAAAGGTGTGCCTGTTTTGCCAGCTCCGTGACGAAGAGGTTACGGATGCAGTTCGTAATCCCACACACTGCGTTCGAAACACAGCTGTTGGCGATTTGGCAGCAGACAGCCTTGCGTTGCTTTTCTTTTTATTAAGGACGTTCATTTGAAACCCGTTCCAACGGCTTTATTACAAAAGCATGAAAGAAACATTAACAGGTGTGGTAGAATTAAACATTCATTTTGAATGAATTATGCACCATGGGTTGGTCAGAAAAAGTCGCTGCAGGCATTCAGGCAAGCATCCCATTACTTAGGTAGGCAGCGAATGCCGTCCGCAGAAAAGGATTGTGGTTGCTCACTGAACCAAGTGCTTACCACGTTCATTACGTCTGCATCTATGTGAAATCGTTGCCCATGAGAGCTTTTTTTAGAGGTGCGAAAAAATGAAAATCACATGGTGACAAATCAGGACTATAGGCTGGATGTTGCAGAATTTCCCACTTCTTCCTTGCTAATGCCTCCTGCACAATTTTTGCGATATGCGGACGAGCATTATCGTGCAACAAAATCACACTGCGAGAAAGCATGCTGGGTCATTTATTCTTGGTGGCTTTGTCTTGTGTTTGCAATTAGTGGGTAGAGTTGATGTTGACACCAGGTTCTTTAAAGTCGGCCAACAATAGCCCTTCATGGTCACAAAATGCGCTCAGCATAACCTTACTAGCGGAAACCTGTAACTTGAATTTTTTGGCTTTTGGTGATCCAGCATGCCTACATTGCATGCTCTCTCTTTTGCTGCTCGGCTCAAAGTGGTGACACCATGATTCATCGCATGGCACTATGCGGAAGAGAAATGCACCACCCTCCACTCTGTAACGCAAGTGGTTCAAACACCATCCCATGTGTTCATCGTTTTGGTGGTCGGTCAACATCTGTGGTAACCACTGTGACCACACACTCCGATATTGCAGGTTTTACGAACGACCTTTTGAATTGTTCCAATTGATACATCAAATTCTTTCGCTAGCAATCATATGCTTCGACAACGGTTCATCTGTACTGCTGAATAAATTTTGGCGATGGTTATTTCTGTTGCAAAATATGCGCTTGACCTAGCCGTCGAAGATCTCTCGTGAACTGATGTCCTTTCCGAAACATTCGTACCCAGACTATCACTGTTGTCTTTGCCACACATTTGTTACCGTATGCTGCCTGCATTCTTCAATGAATGTCCACTGGTCGACACCCTTCAAATGATAGAAACTGAATCACCGCTCTTTGAGCTTCTTTGGATGGATTTTGGATCAACCCGGCCAGTTTCTCAACAGTCAGAAACAGAACCTATGCATCATGGGACGATAAGCATGTACTCTTTTATTCATTGGTCATTACTTATCACATGACTATGAATGATCATGTTCAATGTACGCAATTACGCACAGTGCGGCACGAACGGATTTCAAATGAACGCCCCTTATATATAATGGTATGGGTGCCGGTCATTCAGAAAGCAATGACAAAGTATTGAACGTAAACTGGGCAAGAGATCACAAACAGCCAAAAAATGCTGGAGTTGACTGCAATGTCCTGTAAAGGATATGCAACTAACTTTTTAACTTCTACCTGTTTTGCTATGCAGTCAACACTCAACAAGAGATGTGGTCAGTCACACTCAAGAGATGTCAGTCAACACTCAACAAGAGATGTGTTAAGTCAACACTCTCCCAACAAGAGATGTGGTCAGTCAACACTCAACATGACTCAACACTTGTATAAGTCTACCTTTCTGTTCATGACAAATTCTGTAAATAGTTGTATAGCAAAATCTGGGAAGGTTAACCCGGTCAACAAATGCCCACAGAAGTCGGATGTGTCGGCCTAACGGCGCAAGAACGCAGCTCTGCTGTAAACAGGCACAACGCAGTCACATCCGAAAAAAAAAAAATCCGGATGAACGCAGAAGAAGAAGAAGAAGTATAGCAAAACAGGCACTCCTTCCTGTCTGTTCATGATCAATGTTGTAAAAAATACACAATTATTGTTTATTCCACATGGGTCATGAACAGAAAGGTAAACCTGCGGTCTTAACAAAAAGAACCAACATACCTTGGAGTAACATTTGATGACAGGCTGGCATGGAGAAAGCACATTAACAAAGCTGTAGCAAAAGCCAGAAGGAAAATTGCCATCCTGAGAAACCTAAGTGGAACCACATGGGAAGCCAGCGAGAAAATACTTAGTACAGTTTATCAACAGAGCATGCGACCACACCTGGAATACTGGTCAACTGCTTGGTGCTCAGCATTAAAAAAGAAACCACACTACAAGAGCTGGACAAGGTGAAAAATCAAACACCTAGAGTCACCACAGGAGGAATGAGATCAACCCCTATAGTGGAGATGGAGAAGATGGGGAGAACACAAGCACTGAGAGAGAGAGTAGAGATACAAAAAACGCTAATACAAGCAGAAAAGTTCCTCAGCTTGCCAGGCCACCCTATGAACGACAGATTTGAACACCTAGTTGCCACGGCATTTATAGGTATGTACAGCCACCACGCTTCGTATATACAGGAGTTATTTAATAGATGCAAGCGGGCAGTTTACTTTATATGGGCTTTTCTAACTGATGCCGTGATTTATCTTTAATTCTTCTCCAGAGCTCGTTGACTTCTTCTGGTTCATTATCTTCATGTTGACGAGTTCATATCATTAACTAACGTGACATACAGCTGTCGACATATCACTATTATGGCTGTTAAATGTGCTCTTTGGTTCTGTACCATCTCAAATTACAAACTACTTGAACACAACTCGATACGTCTTCAAATCGTGGCAACCCAACTCAGAGGTAGTTCTTCTTCTTCTTTTGATCACTAAACTCAGGTAGTTTTGTCTACACTATATTACTCTATGATTCAAATTCAATTCAGTTGTCCAACGGTACCGAATAACACTTATAAACTTGACACAACAATATTACAGCGACACAATCTATGGCCATCGCTAACTTCACAATGTAACCAGGTCCACACTCGACCATGGTTCAACGTAGAATAACTTTCAAGGACACGCTTCGTTCTTTCACGTAGCAACTGCCAGCGCTTTTCACGCTCTGTGAAAAGTGCTCACACTGAGTCACTTTTCACAGACCAGTACGTGACTAGACTTTCCTTCTCAATTATGCCATGACTGCTGAATCGGGTCATGGCACTAGCTATGGGGCGGTTGAAAAGAAGTAGTTTTATCCACCAGGCCAAATGACTCTGCAGAGAAACCACTGTTCTGCCCACAGTTGGTATCCCCCTGAAAACTATTCCAGAACGAACTCCATGGAAAGAGGAACATAGACTATCACTACAAATCCAGACAAAAGTGAGAGGGATATTTGACAAGGAAGAACAGAACAGTGTACAGCACAGAACAGCAACTCTCAGCTTCCTTGAAGAAAAATACTCATAGGACCTCAGGATCCGAGTCTACACAAATGGGTCAGCACAAAATGCTGCTCGAAATGGAGGTGCGGGAGTGTACATAGAATACCCAAATAATACTAGGGACACGCAACCACGTGTATACAAAATTCAAGATTGGTGAATCAGCCATGTATGTGCACATGTCTATTGGTGCCACAAACAGCAGATCACATACTCCAAGACTGCCCAAAATACAACATATCTAGGCAAGCCTCCTGGCCTAGAGAAGTGACAATGGAAGATAAACTCAATGGACCACAGAGTGAACTAAACAAGACAGTTAAATTCATACAAGAGACAACACTGCAGTTATAGACAAATCACAAGCGAATGAAAGAAGAAGTCTTGTAGGAAATGTTCTGTTTTTTTTTATTCACTGCTCCACAGCTAATGTGGTAATCTCTAAGAACATTCTTTGAAGATGTGCTCTTGAGCCTATAGTGTCCTGTTCTTAACTTGAAATCTTGATCTACTCATTTCTGATTAGTTTATGCTATTGTGCTCTTTTCTGCGATCTTCAGTTTGTTTACATATACTTCATGTTTATGTTGTTTTAGAAGCATCTTTGTCTCTTTTAAAGCTCTGGTATGGATGAGGCTGCATAAGCTTCCCTCTGCTAACTAATCTGCCTTTTTATTTCAAGGCTTGATTGGGGAAGATCTGATGATTTTAGTGCAATTTTTATATTGCTTTACATAAATCTACAGCAGAAATAACAATATATTCAGAAAAACACCACCAAGCAAGTGAATATGTTCATACTTACAGTGTCATTAAAGACATTAACAATATTCCTGACGTCTTCACAACTGTGCTGGCCTCGGCCTTAAATGATTCACAGAAAGAAAAAGTGTACTAGAAACATGTTTCAAATTAAAATAACAAGAACAAGCGTAGCACACAAAAATAAATGTAAGTTGTTACCGTCTCCTTAAAAATGAATGCTGAATATTTTAAATAAATGAACATCTTAAAGAACACAACAGTTGATGAACATCTGCAGGTATGACTACATAGCACTGGGTCAAAGAATAAAAGACCAGGTGTCACCGTATCAGTAACGCAACAACAAAAAAGAGAAAAATCTAATTAAAATAAGATGTTAATTTATTTTAACGTACAATTCTTAACATAAAAATACATTACATGCTAACCAAGACATATTAAACATCACTGTGGTTTGGATAGAGGAGTGAAAGAAGAACAGTGGAAGGCATGGTTCCTGGAAAATGAGGCAGAGGTGGACTAGCAAGAAGATGAAAACAAGACATTGTTGATGCCTTGGGCATGAAAGTGCATGAGGCAGGAGAACAAGCAAAGAATGAATCATATTTTTGGCAGGTCGTGATTGAAGCGACATTCTGCAAATGACCTGCTACATAACGAGCTAACCAGTCAATAATTTTGAGATAATTAACAACTCAATTCAAAATAAAGTAAGTAAGTAGCAGACAAAATAATCTTTCTACTAACTCTATGCTACCAATCCTAAACCTGGACAATGACAGAAAAAGAGAAAAGAAAGAGAAAAGAAAAATTACAACAACGGAAATGAGATTCCTGAGAAGAATACTCAATGTATCCAGAAAAGAGGAAATCAGAAATGAAGAAATCAGGACTAAAGTCGGGGTTGGAGAAGCATTAGATTTAATTAGAAAACAGCAAGTTAAATGGTTCGGCCATATAACTAGGCTACCAACTAACTGTGGGTGAACATCTAGGAAACATCCAGATGGGAAAATGACTGCCGATTCCATCAGAGATAAATTGGGTGTTTCATGGGGGACTATTGTGTTGACATTCTGGCGGCAGCATTATGCACAGTGTATCTGTGCGGGCTGTTGTTTGTCGAGACTCCTGTCTTTTCCACTTTTCACATTGGGCAGTGGGGAGCGTTTTGTGTGATATTCACTGGCACAGGAACGGAGCATAATGGGGACGACCCGTTGCTGTGAAGTTGGAACTGTGACTAACTAACTAACTAACTAACTACCAACTAACAGTATACCACTGCAAGCAATGATGTGCAGACCAGATGGAAGCAGAAGAAGAGGCCGACCATGTAAATGATGGATAGAGGGAATAACAGAGTCTATGGAAATCATGATACATGAAGCTTATAAACGGACACTCTCCCGCTGGTTATACTTCACCTCGACATCGCAAGGTACAACTGGAACACGATCAGATGAGACGAGATGAGATGAGGTGAGAATCCTTTTACACACCTTAAGGCTTATTGGGCATATGGTGCTAGACCCACAATTGTTTAGACCAAACAGCACTGAGTGGCTGATGTGGTCAGTAGTACGCCAGCTGCCTTAACTTCCCAAGAGATTTCCTGGTACAAATTTTAGGCTGGGTCGACCTGGAAGCCCAAGTTAATGTTTAAAACCACCGATGCACAGCTTGCATGGTTTTATTTTCTCCCTAATAAAAACCAACTTTTTATGCGTGGACATATGTTTTTAAAATCCACCCTAATGCGTACTAGACCCTATGACCACCAGGCCGGTCAGCATCTCGCTACTACACTATCACAGTTTCAAAGCCAAAAAAAAACACAAACAAAATAAAAAGACTAAGATGGTGTGACAGAATAGTTTGGAGCCCAAAAAAATTACTAAGTTCCACTGAAACCAGAAGATGGGGCAAAGATACTGAGATTTGATAGATCACACATTGATCATCATGTCTTTTCATAGAACATCACTCTCAGCACAGCACACCTGAAAGACTATGTTCTGTGCTAGTTCTACACTTATCCATCTCTGTATACAAATATACTCTCACTATTGTCTTAGTCAACCCCTTACATCTCATTCTTCTTTTTCTGATGTCATCTCCCAATGAAGTTTAGGAATTCAACTACCTCATGTCAGCCTTTTGTAAACTTGTTCATGATTGGTTGGTTGTGCAGCTAAAGTTTTCTACATGGTGAAGTAGCCAGAGGGGTAGACAGGGGGAGTGAGAGAGATTGAGAGAAGGGAGAAAGGGATGAGAGAGAGAGAGAGCAAGAGAGACAGGCAGAGACAAGACAGACTAATAGAAGACACAGAGAGTAATAGAGACACACAGAGAGACAAACACACAGCAAGAAAGAGACAGAAAGAGAGGGAGAGAGAGAGAGAGAGAGAGAGAGAGAGAGAGAGAGAGAGAGAGAGAGAGAGAGAGAGAGAGAGAGAGAGAGAGAGAGAGAGAGACATGGAGGGGAAGAGACAGAGAGAAAGAGTGAGCTGTATTAAGAAATTTTGATACATTTCTTACATTTCTTGAGCTTTTTAACAGTCTCTGGGGACTGATAGTCCCATCGGACTTCACGCTGGCAGCCCGTGTCTTGAGATGCATCTATAAATGATTCCTGGCTACATTGTGGCTGCTCAGGAGTGTCCCCACATTCTTAAATAGTCAATATCAAAATATTAACTCATTAACTTCCAGATAAACAAACGCTATCTAAACAGTAACTCATTAAATGCCAGATTAACAATAAATCTAAATATTTACTCATTAACTGCCCAATTAATGAACAACAACTAAATATCTCATTAACTGCCACATTATCTGCAACTTCTAAATATTAACTCATTAACTGCCAGATAAACTGCAACATCTAAATATTAACTGCCAGATTAATGGCAACATCTAAATATTAACTCAAAAACTGCCTGATTAATAACATCTAAATATTAACTCATTAACTGCCAGATTAACAAACATCTAAATATTGCCTCTCTCTCTCTCTCTCTCTCTCTCTCTCTCTCTCTCTCTCTCTCTCTCTCTCTCTGGTGAAGGCATAAGCCACCTGCTTCCCCCTCCGAAGGTGGCGGATTTTTTTAGGACTCTGTCATTCTGTTCATGAGTGCAACATTTCCTGAGATCCCTGGATGTCATTGTATGATCAGCAAAGTCCATACTCTGTGCGATGCTTTTGGCAGGCTGCTCTGCAGAAAGAAACCAAGCCATTTGTGTCCTGTGCCTGGAGAAGATTCATAGAATCGAAACATTTTCGTCCGTTGTGTCCTATAATACTTATTATTTTATTAATATATTTGTTGATTGTTTCTTGATTTGAATGATTTTCACCCTGTTTCACCTTTATGGAGTCCGTTGTAAGGTTGTAAGGTATGTACATTGTGTCCGTGTTTAGTATGTCTCATCTTTTCGCAGGCGTTACATATACCTAACTGTTTGTGTTTCATTTGTGATCAAACTCGGCGCAACGTCATCGACCCTCTAGCCTGTAAACTCAGTTAAACTCTCTCAACCAGTGGTGTGTGTATAATTTCTGCAGACATCATGATCACGTGCCATGCTGATAAGCTTGAGCGATTGTGGTTCACTATCTTAAGCGATTACCAGAGTCTTCTACCAGGTGTCAACATTATAAAATCCAACAAACAGAAAAATATGATTTGGCTATTGTTACAGAATTTATGCAGACAAAGAGGGCATGTAGTGAGCAGGTGCAGGATACAAAGACCTTGAGATGGTCCATGGAGAAGATAGAAAGATAGAGTAAGCACCCTTTGATATGCCTTGATGTGTATTTGGTACATGGTGCTATCCTCATATTTTCATAGACCTATCGGCCCTCATTAAGTGATGTGGTCTATATCATGACAGCCACCTTTATTTCCCAGAAAATTTACTAGTACCCATTTCAAACTGGGAATCTAAAGAATTTTAAACATCAGCCTCAATAGAGATTCAAACTTATGACCATAAGAAGAGCGGGCAAGCATGTTAGCCGCAGTATGATCGTAGTTCCTGAGACAGTGAACTAGATTTTTTAAACTGCAAGACGTCATCAGGAAAAATAACAAGGGAAAAATATTGCGCTTGCAGCAGAGAACCTAAAAGGTCTGAAGGATTGACGACAGAAAGACAATAAAAGATCTGGAACACTGAAGACACAAAGACAATAAAATGTCTGGAACACTGAAGAAACAAAGACAATAAAATGTCTGAAACACTGAAGAAACAAAGACAATAAAAGATCTGGAACACTGAAGACACAAAGACAATAGAAGATCTGGAACACTGAAGAAACAAATACAATAAAATGTCTGGAACACTGAAGACACAAAGACAATAAAATGTCTGGAACACTGAAGAAACAAAGACAATAAAAGATCTGCAACACTGAAGAAACAAAGACAATAAAATGTCTGGAACACTGAAGACACAAAGACAATAAAATGTCTGGAACACTGAAGAAACAAAGACAATAAAAGATCTGGAACACTGAAGAAACAAAGACAATAAAATGTCTGGAACACTGAAGAAACAAAGACAATAAAATGTCTGGAACACTGAAGACACAAAGACAATAAAAGATCTGGAACACTGAAGAAACAAAAACAATAAAATGTCTGGAACACTGAAGAAACAAAGACAATAAAATATCTGGAACACTGAAGACACAAAGACAATAAAAGATCTGGAACACTGAAGAAACAAAGACAATAAAATGTCTGGAACACTGAAGAAACAAAGACAATAAAATGTCTGGAACACTGAAGACACAAAGACAATAAAAGATCTGGAACACTGAAGAAACAAAGACAATAAAATGTCTGGAACACTGAAGAAACAAAGACAATAAAATGTCTGGAACACTGAAGACACAAAGACAATAAAATGTCAGGAACACTGAAGAAACAAAGACAATAAAATGTCTGGAACACTGAAGAAACAAAGACAATAAAAGATCTAGAACACTGAAGACACAAAGACAATAAAAGATCTGGAACACTGAAGACACAAAGACAATAAAAGATCTGGAACACTGAAGACACAAAGACAATAAAATGTCTGGAACACTGAAGACACAAAGACAATAAAATTTCTGGAACACTGAAGAAACAAAGACAATAAAATGTCTGGAACACTGAAGAAACAAAGACAATAAAATGTCTGGAACACTGAAGAAACAAAGACAATAAAATGTCTGGAACACTGAAGACACAAAGACAATAAAAGATCTGGAACACTGAAGAAACAAAGACAATACAATGTCTGGAACACTGAAGAAACAAAGACAATAAAATGTCTGGAACACTGAAGACACAAAGACAATAAAAGATCTGGAACACTGAAGAAACAAAGACAATAAAATGTCTGGAACACTGAAGACACAAAGACAATAAAATGTCAGGAACACTGAAGAAACAAAGACAATAAAATGTCTGGAACACTGAAGAAACAAAGACAATAAAAGATCTAGAACACTGAAGACACAAAGACAATAAAAGATCTGGAACACTGAAGACACAAAGACAATAAAAGATCTGGAACACTGAAGACACAAAGACAATAAAATGTCTGGAACACTGAAGACACAAAGACAATAAAATGTCTGGAACACTGAAGAAACAAAGACAATAAAATGTCTGGAACACTGAAGAAACAAAGACAATAAAATGTCTGGAACACTGAAGAAACAAAGACAATAAAATGTCTGGAACACTGAAGAAACAAAGACAATAAAATGTCTGGAACACTGAAGAAACAAAGACAATAAAATGTCTGGAACACTGAAGACACAAAGACAATAAAAGATCTAGAACACTGAAGACACAAAGACAATAAAAGATCTGGAACACTGAAGACACAAAGACAATAAAAGATCTGGAACACTGAAGACACAAAGACAATAAAATGTCTGGAACACTGAAGAAACAAAGACAATAAAATGTCTGGAACACTGAAGACACAAAGTCAATAAAAGACCTGGAACACTGAAGACACAAAGACAATAAAAGATCTGGAACACTGAAGACACAAAGACAATAAAAGATCTGGAACACTGAAGACACAAAGACAATAAAAGATCTAGAACACTGAAGACACAAAGACAATAAAAGATCTGGAACACTGAAGACACAAAGACAATAAAAGATCTGGAACACTGAAGACACAAAGACAATAAAAGATCTAGAACACTGAAGAAACAAAGACAATAAAAGATCTGGAACACTGAAGACACAAAGACAATAAAAGATCTAGAACACTGAAGACACAAAGACAATAAAAGATCTGGAACAATGAAGACACAAAGACAATAAAAGATCTGGAACACTGAAGAAACAAAGACAATAAAATGTCTGGAACACTGAAGAAACAAAGACAATAAAATGTCTGGAACACTGAAGACACAAAGACAATAAAAGATCTGGAACACTGAAGAAACAAAGACAATAAAATGTCTGGAACACTGAAGAAACAAAGACAATAAAAGATCTAGAACACTGAAGACACAAAGACAATAAAAGATCTGGAACACTGAAGACACAAAGACAATAAAAGATCTGGAACACTGAAGACACAAAGACAATAAAATGTCTGGAACACTGAAGACACAAAGACAATAAAATTTCTGGAACACTGAAGAAACAAAGACAATAAAATGTCTGAAACACTGAAGAAACAAAGACAATAAAATGTCTGGAACACTGAAGAAACAAAGACAATAAAATGTCTGGAACACTGAAGACACAAAGACAATAAAAGATCTGGAACACTGAAGAAACAAAGACAATACAATGTCTGGAACACTGAAGAAACAAAGACAATAAAATGTCTGGAACACTGAAGACACAAAGACAATAAAAGATCTGGAACACTGAAGAAACAAAGACAATAAAATGTCTGGAACACTGAAGACACAAAGACAATAAAATGTCAGGAACACTGAAGAAACAAAGACAATAAAATGTCTGGAACACTGAAGAAACAAAGACAATAAAAGATCTAGAACACTGAAGACACAAAGACAATAAAAGATCTGGAACACTGAAGACACAAAGACAATAAAAGATCTGGAACACTGAAGACACAAAGACAATAAAATGTCTGGAACACTGAAGACACAAAGACAATAAAATGTCTGGAACACTGAAGAAACAAAGACAATAAAATGTCTGGAACACTGAAGAAACAAAGACAATAAAATGTCTGGAACACTGAAGAAACAAAGACAATAAAATGTCTGGAACACTGAAGACACAAAGACAATAAAAGATCTGGAACACTGAAGAAACAAAGACAATACAATGTCTGGAACACTGAAGAAACAAAGACAATAAAATGTCTGGAACACTGAAGAAACAAAGACAATAAAATGTCTGGAACACTGAAGACACAAAGGCAATAAAAGATCTAGAACACTGAAGACATAAAAACAATAAAAGATCTGGAACACTGAAGACACAAAGACAATAAAAGATCTGGAACACTGAAGACACAAAGACAATAAAATGTCTGGAACACTGAAGAAACAAAGACAATAAAATGTCTGGAACACTGAAGACACAAAGTCAATAAAAGACCTGGAACACTGAAGACACAAAGACAATAAAAGATCTGGAACACTGAAGACACAAAGACAATAAAAGATCTGGAACACTGAAGACACAAAGACAATAAAAGATCTAGAACACTGAAGACACAAAGACAATAAAAGATCTGGAACACTGAAGACACAAAGACAATAAAAGATCTGGAACACTGAAGACACAAAGACAATAAAAGATCTAGAACACTGAAGAAACAAAGACAATAAAAGATCTGGAACACTGAAGACACAAAGACAATAAAAGATCTAGAACACTGAAGACACAAAGACAATAAAAGATCTGGAACACTGAAGACACAAAGACAATCTAATCAAATACTTGCCATTTAACTTAACTTCAGCACTGCTGTTGTTCTGAGAAAGATTTTCAGCAGAAGGTACTTCAGCATTGTCACTTTTCTCATCTGAACTTTTATTTCCTCTTGTCCTCCTGATGGTTTCATCCTTGTTTACTCTAGCTTTGCTTCTGCTACATTTCTTGTTCATATCTCAACTTTCAGTCATAGTATTTTCCTGTTCGGCGAAGCTGACATCAGAAACGTGCCTCATCTCATAAAACCTGTGGGATATAAAATTAATCATCTATGAATTAGATGACAAAGAGATATGTTGTCACCATCAACATTTGCTCATTGATCATATGGGTATATTATGGTATGCCACGTGGATAATGTCTGTGTTCCTGTTATATATGTGGCGAAGACTTCTATGTAGTATCTCTGTCTTCCTCTTGATCTTTTCTCATCAAGTGTTTGCCCACTGTCAAGTTTATTTTCCCCTCATAACATGCTCAAAAAATCCTGCCTGTCTACGTCTACTTTCTCTAATCACTTTATGGTTTTCAGTTGTTTCTTGTAGGACTCTCTCATTTGTTTCTCTGTCCCTCCACGGGTGGCGGGTCAGGGGTATCTCCTATCAAATGAGAAGTAAGGTGCCTTCTTCCCACCACTAGGCTATGAGACACCCTTGAGCAAAGTTAAGTACCCATTTAGCAACCCCACCCCCCACACCCCATCAGGATTACATGAAGCCATGAGTGCAGGTGGTGGGTGAAGTTGAATAGCAGCTGACAAATACTTGTATTTATGGTCTCCAATTTAGGCAGAGGATATCTTTTTAGAGACAATGGCAACGGTCATCAACCAGTATGATCACTGCCAAGAAGGAAAGCAATGGCAAACTACCTTCTTTACAGATGTCAAGAAAATGTTTAGTCATTTTATCCACGACTCTGGTGATCGTGTGAGATTGTGAAACATGACTGCCCATGCTTATCGGCATGGCACATGATGATCTCCAAATCAAAAGGTACTGGGTTCAAACTCAGCACAACTTAGATTTTCTTTTTCTTCTTTGTTTGTGATGATAATGGGCTGCACTATACCCCTTTATGTAAACCTATGATAAATGCTTCTTTTGGCTGGCACGTACAAGATCAGCACAGCATAGTTCAGAACCAATGTATGCCTTCCTTCTTCAACACATACCATAAATTCAGATTCAGTTGCAGATAAAGGTAGTCAAGGCAAAAAGCTGCTACTGTGGTGTGTTGAAGGCTTTCACACATTCTAGGCAATGGCATCCTGTAATGGTATGACCAGTAGTTCCCTTCTTCTCAGACAATACCCAGCAGATTATCCAGTACTTCAGACAATTCCCAGCAGATTATCCAGTACTTCAGACAATTCCCAGCAGATTATCCAGTATTCGCGGGGAATGCTTTTACATCTGTCCTGTACAGTGACCTGCATGTTCGGAACAATGGCTATCGGCTGTTGCTGAATTGACTGATTCACCTTTTCGGTTCACGAGTGCATTTTTCAGGAGACTCCCGGGAGTCGGCGCTGAAGTTGCGGAGTTTGTGCTTTATGCGACACTTTCGGCGGGTCGCCCTGCGGTAAAAGACTGAGCCATGTGAGAAAACCCAGGTCAATGAGGTCTTTCTGGTCTGTGGTTTTCGTGGATTAATTTTGTGTTGGCATTCTGGCGGCGGAATTATGTACAGTGTACCCGTGCGGGCTTGTTAGATTGCCGAGACTCCCGTCTTTTCCACTTTTCACATTGGACAGTGGGGAGCATTTTGTGTGATATTCACTGGCACAGGAACGGAGCATAATGGGGATGACCCGTTGTCGTGAAGTTGGAACTTCGACTGACTAACTAACTAACTAGATTATCCAGTACTTCAGACAATTCCCAGCAGATTATCCAGTACTTCAGACAATTCCCAGCAGATTATCCAGTACTTCAGACAATTCCCAGCAGATTATCCAGTACTTCAGACAATTCCCAGCAGATTATTCAGTATTTCAGACAATTCCCAGCAGATTACCCAGTACTTCAGACAATTCCCAGCAGATTATCCAGTACTTCAGACAATTCCCAGCAGATTATCCAGCATTCAGACAATTCCCAGCAGATTATCCAGTACTTCAGACAATTCCCAGCAGATTATCCAGTACTTCAGACAATTCCCAGCAGATTATCCAGTACTTCAGACAATTCCTAGCAGATTATCCAGTACTTATTTCATGAGGCTGTATTAGCCCCAGACACACAATGGCACACACTAGTGGGGGTTATAGCAACATTAGATTTTATTAGAAAGCAGCAAGTCAAATGGTTTGACCATGCAAGTAGGTTACCAGTCAACAGCATACCACAACAAGCAATGATGTACAGACTAGATGGAAACAGAGGAAGAGACTGACCACGTAAACGTTGGACAGAGGGAATAGCAGAGTCCATGGGAATATCGATTCATGAAGCCCATAATCGGGCAATCTCACGATGTTTATACTTCAGTTTGACACTGCAAGGTACAAGAGGAACATGATGAGATTAGATGATGCAAGTCCTCAAAATGCCGCCCCTTAAATGTTGTTTTCTTTTTCGAAATGCCGCCCTTTAAAGATTTTTTTTTTTAAATATTTTTTTTTAATATACGTTTTGACAAAATTGTGAAAGAATGTACGTCAGTGACAGTTCATAAGTTGACAGATGGTAAGTGAAGCCATGGCCTACTATACTGAATGGGTAACAAGGGCCACTTTCAGTGCACTGTACATCTACCAATCTGTGCCCTCATTTATTCCTCCAGACAATACTAGGAGGGTCTCAATTCAGTGACCTAGTGTATTTAAAGGTATGGAAACCTATCGCTTCAAACCCTTTAGACTTGTCACCCCATGAAGCCACAGAACTGAGGCTTTACACAAGACAGGTACAAATACCACGGACAGTCAAAAATAGTGGTCTACATTTTCTGAATGCGACCAAGATGCAAAGCAAATGTATCACAGACATAAAAGAAACATACTTTGGGAACTCTGAATACAGCCTGTCATTTATTTCAGAGGCTGTGTCTAACAACCAATTAGAAAGTCGAATAGAGGCCCTGGAGATGTGGATATACAGACGAATATGTTGTATTTCATGGAAACAAAAACAATCAAATACAGAGGTTCTAGAAAAACTGGGAATGAAAATAGAGTTGATGAAAGAAATAAAAAAGAGGCAAGTGAAATATTTTGGGCACGTTAAAATACATAATACTCTTATAAAAATCATACTGGAGGGCAAGGTTGAGGGCAAGCGAGCAAGAGGTAGACAATGATACAAGTGGGAAGATAACATCAAGAGATGGACGAACATCAGTCTGACAGAATTTACAGTCAGGGCGAGAGACAGTGTTGGAGATCCATTGCAGCCAACCTTCATCGTGGAGATGGCACCTGATTGGTTGATTGATTGTCTAACAAACAATGCAAAACTACAAACATGCATTGGCAACATTACAGACAACGGACAGGGCACATCTGGAATAGAAATTGTTGGTCAACTCATACAATCCACTGCTCCCTTCTGTAACTGATATGGACTCCATATATTCACACTATCGGACTCCCAGTCATCTGAAATCATCTTGTGGTGCACAGGGGTTACTTTTTGAGAAGAGAAAACTAGAACCAATTCTACCATTTTATTTCCCACTTTACTATATTAAATTAAGTGTTTGTGTGTGGTAAATGATCACCATCACAGAATTAGAAACTATGTAATATTTCACTAGTTATGAGTTAAACACCTATTTTACAGACAACAGCAGTCCAGCAGTAATACTGATATTAAGAAGTCACGCACAAGTATTTTTTTTAATCAAAATAGATTGATTGATTGATTGATTGATTTAAGAATCGACATCACAGCATTCGGGGCATTCCCATAAGTTAATCAAAATGGAATAATACACTAACCCTTTGTCTTTTTTTAAAAACTGTTAAACTGTCTTTCTTTGTCTAAGGACTTCTTAACTTCCAACTTTTTTGTTTTTTTAATGTTACCCCCCCCCCCCCCCCCCCCCCCCAAAAAAAACAATCAAAATTTTAAATAACCACCTTTCTTGAAGTATAGTATAATATATAATAGTAACATGTTGTGTGTTTTGTTATAGTCTGTTGCTTAGAAATGCATCTGAATCAAACGAATCACGAATGTGGATATTTAAACATTTGTTTAGTTACTAACTGCCCCAGTGCAGTGATTGTGATGATTGATGATGTTTTTGTTTTCTTTTGGACAAGTTCGGTGAACTTACTTTCCAGAATGCAATATCATATCAATTTGTGTTCAGTAACATTAACTTCGAATTTTGCTAACCTCCACAGTGCTGCATGAGGTTTAATCTGCTACAGTTTGCTACTGATAATTATCTTTGCAATACTAATATTTCCAACAAACATTAACTGATAAGCCGCATCTATGCTAACAATTGGCATTCTCCATCAGCGGAAGCTGCTATTTGTAAACATTTCGTGTGAAAACACGGTGCTCAGTATAGCTATTTATAGCATGCCAACAATGCTGGAACTGAGTAACTACATATTCACTCATAGAAAATAAAGGGAAGATTTAAAAATTAGAGGACACGCAAACACACTTGACAACTGAACAGTTTTAATCTATGGTACACCAGATTTTCCTGTTGACAATGATTGCTGAAGGAATAAGCTACATCGGCCAGCTCGTCACTTTTGTTGAATGTTGTTATCAGATCAGTTAGCAATTCTGTTCTGTTAATATCATCATTCTTCTTCTTCTTCTTCTTCTTCTGCGTTCATCCGGATTTTTTTTTCGGATGTGACTGTGTTGTGCCTGTTTACAGCAGAGCTGCGTTCTTGCGCCGTCAGGCCGACACATCCGACTTCTGCGGGCATTTGTTGACCGGGTTAACCTTCCCGGAGATATCATCATTCAACATCTTCTTCTTCAAATTTTGCTATCCAGCGTCGTGGGGGAGGAAACATTGAATTTACAGCGCTTGATGGACGGCATTGAATAATGTCATTCCATTTTATTGTATTATGTCATCGATGTCATATTGTCTTCTGTGGCGCCCTCTTACCCTCGTATGAGATCTTTGGTGATGTTAACTGGCGGTGTTGCATTCTAATGACATGCACAAACTATTTGATCTTCTGGTTTTCAATATATGCAGCACAAGTGCCACCAGGTATTGATCCCACTGTCTCTCTTATAACACCATTTCTTACTCGGTCTCGGATTATTAAACTTGCAGCTCTTTTCAGGCATTACATCTCATAGATGTTGATTTTGAATTTTGCGTATGTTCGATTTGACATCCAAATTTGCCACTGGTCGCATAGGGTTGGTGTGAATATGCTTGTATTATTACCCCACATGGACAAAAATTACCTTCAGATTAATATATATATCCTGTGAGGGTAAAACCGTGGGCAGCTGCTTTTGGCTGACCCAATCACGGGTAAACTGATTAGAGACATTAGATGTAGTCAAAAATTACTGGGCATGTTATGAGAAGAAATGACTTGGTGACGACTGGCAAGATCGAAGGGAAGAGATCAAGGGAAAGATCGAGAAGTAAATACCTGGGTGGCTTGGCCATGTGGCATGGTCGAGACAGGAACACGGAGCTGTTCCACGACTCTGGTGATCGAGTGAGATGGCAGAACATGACTGCCCACGCTTATCGGATGGCACATGATGGATGGGTCGAATCACAGGACTATCATTCTGAGCCGGTGACGGACCCCAACTATAACTTCTCCTTCAGGTTGAACGGGGTAGGGGTAATGGTGAAATCGAATGGAATAACGAAGACACAAATAATAGATTGCACGATTTATTTGCCTGGCATATTTCGCTGCATCTCGCCAGGTACATACTGCAGAAATCACACAAACTAAAGTAATTAGATAAATCCTTCAAGCTGAAATATACACATATTCGCACAGTAATGTCAATAGTCGACCACGGTAATTTCAAACTGACTATCATGTCTTTCTGTTTGCACACAACTGGCCTATGTAGATTGATCGTGATGGCTTCTGCGATGCATCGAAATATGCCAGGCAACAAATCGTACAATCTATTGTTTGTGTCTTCGTTATTAAGATATGCTATTTAGTATCTACCATTTTGAGGACACTCTGAAACTAGCGGGGTGTGCGAGAACGGTACTGGAACTTCACATCTGCGGAGAGGCATATTCGTATGTAAAGTTAGTTACATATCCTTTACAGGACGTCGCAGTCAGCCCCAGCATTTTTTGCTGTTTGTGATCTCTTGACAAGTTTACGTTCAGTAGTTTGTCATTGCACTGTGAACGACCGGCACCCATACCATTTCATTAAAAAAAACTCAACGCAAGGCGGTCTTATTAGTAATATTACTAATATTAGTATGAAACCAGGTCATTATTCAACACGGCACACACAGATGGCTGGGACTCGGCTTACATTGGTAATGTTTTCTCCTCGAATTGTATGTACACTTATTTCATTGTCAATACAATTACCATAATGGTATCACATAGCAAGCTCTTCTATCATCCAAGTTCCACCGTAAAAACTCCCCACTGAAGTCAGATTTTCGGTCAACAAGCTGTAACATTGTTGGTAACTATAGCTTTCAATTTGTGTGTTGTTTAGTGCGTCCTCTACTTCCTTCATCTCACTTCTATGAGCGCCAAATAATACATATGTGTTTATTTATGAACTGAGTTAACGTTGTAGATTCGCTGAAAACATATCATATAGAACACAACCAACGCAATTTTCTTGAAGAAGATGTAGAAGAAGGCCAGGGGAGAAATAGGAAACAGAAGAAGAAGAGAGGGTGAAAGAAAAAGAGGGGGAGAAAGTGTTGGTGTTAGTTTGGTGGCTGTGGTTGAGAAGAAGAAGTGGAAGAAGAGATGTAGAGCGCAGAAAATGTGATGAAAACGCAGTAGAATACGTGGTAGAGGGAGAGAAGAAGGAATTGAAGGAAGAAGAAGCAGAAGCCGTATATTTCTGTTATCTGCCCATATTTGTATCCTGCGTCTTCTCCTTGGGATTGTTCCAATAATGATATTGTTGTATAAGACAGTTAGCCTAGACACATAACCATTATATGTAGTCTGCATGTTAAAACAGTCGTTATGCGATATTTGTAAGGTACCACACATTGTCTGGAGAGCCGCTGTACCGCGGTGGCTAGTATTTCCTGCCAGCTCTGTAGTCATACGTTTGAATACCCATCGAGGTGGGAATATGTTATCACTGACCGGAATCCCAGGTCGACCCCAACTTAAAATGTGTATCTGGAAATCTGATAGGGAGTAAAGGCGGCCTGCGTTTGATTGGCCACATTACCCAGCACGTGCCGATTGGTCTAAAATTAAAGGGCTATACTAGTGGTTCTCTACCTTTTTTGGCCCATGCACCCCTTCACCATATATGTTCAGAATGTCATTCCCGCCCCCTTTCGTATTTCCTCCCTATAACCCCCCCCCCCCTTTTTTTTACACAGTGTGCGTAAAAATGGAAGCTAACTTTAATAACACATACAAGTCTAGACGTCTATATAAATCGTAATTTGCGGGTCTACTTATGTTATAAAATGAATTTCAGAAGGGCGAGAAGTACAGAACTGTAAAGTATGGAGGAAAAACCAAAATCAAGTAACTGGTTCTTGTATTAATGTGATCTTGAAATAATCTTAATTCCCCCGCCCCCTCTGGAAACTCTGAAATTTCCCCCTGGGGAGGGGGGGGGGAGAATTCCCCACCGGTTGAGAACCACTGGGCTAGACTCATATGCCCAAAGCAGATGACAGCATGGCGGAATGGATAAGAACGCGCGTTCTTAAACATTTGATGTGCTGATGCAGAGGTAAGGGGTTCAACCTCTACACTGGACAGTTGGACTAAAATGCTGACCTTTCGTCCTTGACTTGGTTACGTAAATTGCAAGTACCTCTGAAGTCGGAGTGGATTCGCATTATGGCGAGCCATTGATAACAGGGAAAGCTAAGCCACTTGCAAAATTCAGTTCAGTGCTATTAGAAGTAGTATGTATAGACTATGCTTGAGTTCAAAGCGAGGAAGTACACACACACTCTCACACACACTCTCACACACACACGGATGCACACCCACTCTCACACACACTCTCACACACACACTCTCACACACACTATCACACACACACGGATGCACACACACTCTCACACACACTCTCACACACACACTCTCACACACACTATCACACACACACTCTCACACACACACACACTCTCTCACACACACACTCTCACACACACACTCTCACACACACACACTCTCACACACACTCACACACACACACACACTCTCACACACACACTCTTACACACTCACACACACACTCTCACACACACACACACTCACACACACTCTCATACACACACACACTCACACACACACTCTCACACACACTCTCACACACACACACTCATGCCCAAAGCACCCCTTAGCGTGAAAAGGGATCCTATTTCTTTTTACGTATATATTGTCTGGTAGTATTCTTCTTCTTCTCCTTCTTATAGTCCATACCGTGCGGTAGTGGTGATCATGTCTGTTCACAGCATACTGCGTACAGACATAATACTCGAGGCATCTGTAAGGAAGGCAGTTTGCCATTGATTTCCTACAGTGACCATAGTGGTCGATGATCGTAGTCATTGTCTATATAAAGAGATCCTCTGCCTACCGTCTACAGTCTGAGACCATAACCAACGACTATCTGTCGGCTGCTCCATGGTTCCATCCACCACCTGCTCATGTGACTTCACGTAACCTTGACAATGTCCAAAAACGAAGTCTTAAGTGTAATAAAGCTGTGAAGGTACAGTGAACAAAAGAACACCAACAAGTGATAAAGTCCAGCTAAAGGCATCATCGCGTAGCAGGTTCTTCAAAGGACGTCGCTTGCATCACATCTCTCCAGAAAGAATCCCGATCCGTTGCCAATCCTCCTGCCTCATATAATTTCATGCCCTGCGTGTCTTTAATGTCCTATGTCAAATTCGTGCTGGTCGAATACTACCTTTACGTGGAAAGTCCGAATCAAAAGCTCATTGTGTGGGCATCATCAAAGGTGGAAAAAACGTCCCAGTGGCATGAAATTGAATATTGCTTGGATAGCAAATCCATTACGTGGAAAGTCAGAATCGAAAGCTCATTGTGTGGATGTCATCAAAGGTGGAAAAAGCGTCCCAGTGGCATGAAATTGAATATTGCTTAGATAGCAAATCCATGACGTAGAAAGTCAGAATCGAAAGCTCATTGTGTGGATGTCATCAAAGGTGGAAAAAACGTCCCAGTGGCATGAAATTGAATATTGCTTGGATAGCAAATCCATGACGTGGAAAGTCAGAATCGAAAGCTCATTGTGTGGATGTCATCAAAGGTGGAAAAAGCGTCCCAGTGGCATGAAATTGAATATTGCTTAGATAGCAAATCCATTACGTGGAAAGTCCGAATCGAAAGCTCACTTTGTGGATGTCATCTGCAGACTGCACTCTTCTGGTTTCTGGAGGAACGGCCTGTGGTGAACGGAAGGCCCAATATACGGAAGTGAGGCTAAGCAGCCATGTGCAGGACGTGACGATTCCTTGGGTGAGCCCAGTACCAGAGCGTCATGTGTCGGCTCTGCAATTATGGAAGCCTCCTTGGATGGCGGGTAATGCCCATGGCCTGCCCCTGATTTCCCTTGAGGGCTGACCGGGATGTCTTCGGCTGTTCTAAATGGGCCAGCTGGGCTAGGGGAAAGGGGGGGGGGGGGAGCACCACAACAGTGAGAGTCAAACGTCATACGAAACCCCCGGGAAGGTTAACCGTGTCAACAAATGCCCGCAGAAGTCGGGTGTGTCGGCGTAACGGTGCAAGAACGCAGCTCTGCTGTAAACAGGCACAACTCAATCACGTTCGAAAAAAACTCTCGGATCAACGCAGAAGAAGATTACTCTTTATCAGTTACCATACCCAACATTACTGTAATTTTAAATCAGTGCTGCATTTAAACTTGCAACATTACGTTGCTTTCCCAGACATTATGCTGCTTTTGAGTCGGTTTTCTGCTATACTCAGATCTAGTGTTTCCTTTTTGGCTGTCATGATGCATGTCTTCGGATGAATCATTGGCAGTTTCCCCCCTTGTTTTCCACGCCCCCATTGTTTTGGGCTACGCCTTTAGCCTATAGAAATGTTTCAAATTGCCAGTTTATGTGAGTAAACGGTATTGTGGTTATCTCCATAACCACCCAATGAGCTGTCCACTGATCAAGATAGATACTAGGTCCCCAGAGCCTGTTGCTACAACGTCGTGTGGATCCCATCCTCTACCATGAGAAAGGTGCAATTCGGGGTTTCCTTTGATAAACTACACGACCGCGGTATGCTAAGGAAGATTTAGATGAGCTGAGACAGAAGGCAATGGCTTGAGTCTCTGATGATGTCAAGACTAACTAATATATGTTTCAGTTTTGTGCCAGAGCACGCGGGTGGAAGAGGAACAGAACGAGCAGATAAGCTTATAGGCTTGGCTCCTGTGGTGAGCGGGCGAGCAATATAACCAGGCTAAAATCCTGAACGTCCTCAGGGAAGCAAGGCGAGTAAAAACTCAAAGAATGGATATGACTCCGCAATTCTGACCACACTGCGAGAACGTCAAGTCAAGCTGGGTCAAGCTAGACTAGGGCGCTATGCGTGAAGCCAAAGAAGAATAGTCAACACACAGAACTGGTGTTATCAAGGATTACACGCCGCGGGAGGTAATGAGTAAGAGATCTGAGAATTTGTGGACTAATTGTTTGATGTGCAATGAGGATGATCTATTGACTAACTAACCGACCACTGGACGGTGTGGGTTCCAAGACATGTGATCAGATTAGATAGATAACACCAGGACAAGGTCAGGATACAGAATTGTCGACTCTACAACGAAGGCTCCGGGAAGGAAACAACTGCAAATTCATAACCGCCAACCTTCGCTGCGGAGGTAGTGCTCGATTATAGTGATAACATCAGTTACATATCTTCTTTCCGGTACGGTGGTCAAGTGTTTGAATCCCACTGAGGTGAACATTGCTGTCCCACTGACCTGGGTTCCCATGTTTCTCATCTCATCTAATCTCATCTGATTCCTCTTATACCTTGCGATGTCGAGGTGGAGCACAAATAGCAGGAGAGTGCCCGTTTATGGGGTTCATATATCGAGATTCCCATGGACTCTGGGATGAGATTAAATGTGCTCAATACATCATTGCACTGAGTTTTATTCTATATGGCCTTGACTCTTTCTGGAAAGCGGAGGTTTCGAAAGCATTACATCAAAGCACGAATTTCATACCTCCAGCGACGACCTTTAAGTCCTCTGAAAAAAATAACTCTCATGAACCAAATGGCTAAGTCCGAAAAAAGAACCTATGACATGACCTCCGAAGCGCTGGCTTGACCACTTCCCCAAAATAAACAACCCCAACTTATATTATGTTCATCATCATCATCATCATCATCATCATCGTCATCATCATCATCATCATCATCATCATCATCATCATCATCATCATCATCATCATTAGTTCTGCCAACTGGCTTATGCGTTCATATCTCCCCATAGATTTCGGTTCTTGGTGTTCTTGATCAATACTGCTGATGATATTCCTTAATATTCCTCGATGCCACCGTCTCAGTCCGTCCAGCATAATTTCTTTCTGTCTGCTGCTGCCTATTTTCCATTGGTCTTTCCAGTCGCCACGATGTTTTCCAGTGTCTCTCTTTTCATTACGTGACCAAAGAACGCTATTTGTCTCTTTCTGATAGTTGCATACAATGTTCCACATTCATTATTCTTTTCCTGGCGATGTGATTATCTGTACCGATGACTCTGTGTTAAGCGGCAAACAATGGGAATTCATAGCAAACGGAATCGGCCAATGTTTAGTAAATGAGAGCTTGGCATATAACACCACAACCTGAGGTCTGAGAATGGAGGTGGAAGCAATTATTGCAGCTTTCCGCTGGTTGGAGAACAACTTCAACTATGTTGTGACTGTAACTGATTTACAAAGTATGCTGACAAAGCAAAGGTGAAGACTGACATGCTTCGTGCGGAATAACATGCATCGGTCTAACGTTATTATGAGGTACAGTAAATACGTTTGTACTTTTTGTTTTCTTTTCAGATTCTTTCAATGTTTCTGTCTGTCTGCCTGCCTGCCTATCTGTCGCCCCTCCCTCTCTCTCTCTCTCTCTCTCTCTCTCTCTCTCTCTCTCTCTCTCTCTCTCTCTATCTCTCTCTCTCTCTCTCTCTCTCGCGTTTAAGAATTATGATCGTGTGGCACTTTGGGATGATCATAATGGTGATGGTGATGATGATGATGATGATAATGGCGATGATGTTGGTGTTGTTAATAATAGTAATGATGATAATAATGGTGATGGTGGTGATGATGATGATCGTCATGTGCCTATTAACCAAATTTATTAGAATACTATTTTAACGAACTTCGTACACATACATTGTTTCCTTTTCGGCTCTGCTATATATACATATATCGGTTAATAATAATAGTAGCTTGTACATAAGACACCCAAGATCTGTCGCACAGTATATGCACTCATTATCACCATGAACTATAAAACGCGGTCCCATCTAATTCATTTAAAGTCTGAGATGTATATCTGTGATTTGTGCAGTATTTGTGAGATAATAGATGAATAGATAGCTGGCCACTTAAGTAAACAGACGGGATGTTGTTGTTTCGCCTGCCAACGTCGTAACAGTGAACTGAGTGGGAGTGAGTCTTGTCTAGTTATTATATAGTCATTAATTATTAGTTAAAACTTAAAAACTAAGTTAGTACATGAATCTGCCTGCAGACCCATACCGACTGCAACTACTAGTATTTAGTATAGTAGTATAAGTATAGTTTGAAACTAAGGAATGGCACTGCAAACAGCAGGGAGCGAGCAGAAGTTGAGCGAAACGTTTCTTGGGTTTGAACTGTTGTTGTTTCGGAGGTTTCAGCAACAGCCGTCGTTGTGGTACGAGTGGCGAGAAAGATTTAGGAAAAGGGCAGACCCAGGAGCAGCTGAAGATTTGGAAGCAGTCTGTGTGGATTCGACTCTTCAGACACTTGAATCATTAGAAGAGCTGGATGTTGGGGTAAGAAACAGTTTGCCGTTGCAGATTCTGTATTACAGTAATTATTTGAAATAGTTGTTATAATTCAATTCTGTGATTGGAATATCATAATTTACTTTGACTAGTTTTCTGATTTTGAAATTATTAGTTACAGTTCTGTGTGTTTAGAATGATGAGTAATGTAAGTGAGCTAATTAGTCAACAAGTGAATCGATACAATTATCTTGGAACAGTCATAAAATCTGATGGGAGATGCCTTGAAGAGATTAGAACAAGAATCGCCATGGCGAAGGCAGCCTTTTGCAAAATGGAAAACATACTGACCAATAAAAAGATGTCAATTGCAACGATAACAAGAGTGTTGAGGTGCTACATAGAACCTGTACTTGTGTATGGATGTGTAGCGTGGACAATGAGCAGTCAAGCTGAAAAACATTTGGTGGCTGTGGAAATATGGTTTCTGAGAAAAATGCAAAGAATACCATGGACAGACAGAAAAACCAATGACCAGGTCCTACAAGAAAAAAATGAAAACTGTAAACTGATTAGAGAAATTAGACGTAGACAGTCACAAATTTTTGGTCACGTTATGAGAAGAAATAAATTGGAGAACTTGGTGATAACTGGCAAGATCGAGGGGAAGAGAACAAGGGGAGGGTAAAGAAGTAAATACCTGGATAGCTTGACCATGTGGTATGGTCAAGACAACAACAACAACAAAACTTTATTTTGAAAGGGTTAAGAATTGGGCACGCAGGCCCGTCTAACATTCTGCCCTTTTATCACTCTCTTTCATACATTATACCATTCACACATCATTCAAGGCTAACTGAAAACGGCAACAATATAAAAGATATGCATTATAAAGGCATGTGGAAAAATTAAAAATAAATACCACACGACTCAGTAATAGTAATAACTGGTGTGGCACTTATTAGCTATGTGGAATATACTGGCCTACCAAAAGGGGACTGGCTGTTATACTAGGGTTTTATTATATTATTACTTCTATTATTAAGAGGGAAGATAATCCGTACTGAGATAGTGTTCAAATAATTTGCGATTATATGTATAGGGATTGATGATGTCTTTTATTTCATGTGGAATATTGTTCCACAGCTGAGCTGCAGAGTACGTTAAGCTTGTTTTGTATAAGACTTTCCTAGGCTTCGGAAGGTGTAATATATTTAATCATTTACTGTGTCTAGCATTATATTCAAACAATGGCCAAAGGTAGTTTGGGGCATTCCGATGTTGGATTTTGTGAATTAGTTTGGCCTTATTGAAAAGCAGACGTTTGCGGATTGGTAGTAACCGAAGGCATTTATGCAGGCTAGGATTGTCAGTTAAATGTTTGCTATAAATTAATCTCATGGCCCGTTTCTGGAGTGAGTAAAGTCGCTTGGTGCTTGAATTGGAACAACCGTCCCAGATTGTAGAGCAGTAGTCAAAATGTGTCTGTATGTGAGATGTATAGAATATATTCCTTGTGTCCTCATCAAGGAAATTTTTAATTTTGGCGAGTTGGTAGACTTTTTTCGCTTTAGTGAGCGCTTGAACGTGAGGATTAAAGGTTAGGTTTCTATCAATGATGAGGCCTGATGTTTTGTGCTCAATTACACTTTCTACTGGCATGTTATCGATGTGAAGTTGAAGTGATCTGTGTGAATTTAGAGTCTGAAGTCTTTGTCTGGTTGTTAATAACATAGATTTTGTTTTAGTGATGTTAATTTGCATACGGTTCGCATAGCTCCACCTAACTACATTATTTAATTCTTGTTGCAAAGATGACTCCAGCAAATTACTGCTTTCAGCATTTGTATACACTGTACAGTCGTCTGCAAATAGATCGCAGGACGACGAAAGATGCAAAGGTAGATCATTAATATATATGGCGAATAATAGAGGGCCAAGAATAGAGCCTTACAGTACTCCAGTACTGAAGGTACTGGTTTGGGACAGAGATTTATTGTATGATACTACTTGCTTTCTGTTTGACAGAAAAGATGTTATTAGTGTCACAACATTAGGGCCAATTTTCATTGTCTCTAGTTTTTTAATTAAAATGGCATGGTCTATCATATCAAATGCTTTTCTGAAATCGATAAACACAGCTCCACATAGATTGTTGTTATTTATATTATGGTGCCAATTTTCTATCATGTTTGTTAGGGCCGTATGGCAAGAATACACAAGAACATTGAGCTAATCCATGACTCTGGTGATTGAGTGAGATGGCAATACATGACCGCCCACGCTTACTGGCATGGCACATGATGATGGTGATGGGTTAGTCATCAGGTCATCCTTATTTCACATCAAACTATCATTCCATAGGCATAAGTGCTCTCTTCAGTATTTCACTATTTCTCTCAGCATGTTATTGTGACTGATAACACCAGTTCTGTGTTGTTGACTATTCTATTCTTTAGCTTCCTGCATAGTGTTGTGGTTTACTTGACTCTTACTTGACTATTTAATATAATAGTGCTCAGGGTTACAGAATAACATCCACCCCTTGAGCCATTTACTCATCCTGGCACCCTGAGGCCATTTACGATGTCATCCTGAGGCCATTTAGGATGTCACACAGAGGCCATTTAGGATGTCACCCTGAGGCCATTTAGGATGTCACCCTGAGGCCATTTAGGATGTCACCCTGAGGCCATTTAGGATGTCGCACTGAGGCCATTGAGGATGTCACACTGAGGCCATTTAGGATGTCACACTGAGGCCATTTAGGATGTCAACCTGAGGCCATTTAGGATGTCACCCTGAGGCCAATTAGGATGTCACCCTGAGGCCATTT
This sequence comes from Cepaea hortensis, assembly GCA_963921405.1. Taxonomy (NCBI): domain Eukaryota; kingdom Metazoa; phylum Mollusca; class Gastropoda; order Stylommatophora; family Helicidae; genus Cepaea; species Cepaea hortensis. Next base: position 72,101,432 of record OY992894.1, on the reverse strand, counting down.
AGGGTGTCACACTGAGGCCAATTAGGATGTCACCCTGAGGCCATTTAGGATATCGCACTGAGGCCATTGAGGATGTCACCTTGAGGTCATTTAGGATGTCACCCTGAGGCCATTTAGGATGTCACCCTGAGGCCATTTAGGATGTCACCCTGAGGTCATTTAGGATGTCACACTGAGGCCATTTAGGATGTCACACTGAGGCCAATTAGGATGTCACCCTGAGGCCATTTAGGATATCGCACTGAGGCCATTGAGGATGTCACCTTGAGGTCATTTAGGATGTCACACTGAGGCCATTTAGGATGTCACCCTGAGGCCATTTAGGATGTAACACTAAAGCCATTTAGGATGCACCCTGAGGCTATTTAGGATGTCACGCCATTTAGGATGTCACCCTGAGGCCATTTAGGATGTAACACAGAGGCCATTTAGGATGTCACACTGAGGCCAATTAAGATGTCACCCTGTGGCCATTTAGGATGTCACACTGATGCCATTTAGGATGTCACCCTGAGGCTATTTAGGATGTCACGCCATTTAGGATGTCACACTGAGGCCAATTAGGGTGTCACCCTGAGGCCATTTAGGATGTCTCCCTGAGGCCATTTAGGATGTCACCCTGAGGCCATTTAGGATGTCACCCTGAGGCCATTTAGAATGTCACCCTGAGGCCATTTAGGATGTCACTCTGAGGCCATTTAGGATGTCACCCTGAGGCCATTTAGAATGTCACCCTGAGGCCATTTAGAATGTCACCCTGAGGCCATTTAGGATGTCTCCCTGAGGCCATTTAGGATGTCACCCTGAGGCCATTTAGGATGTCACCCTGAGGCCATTTAGAATGTCACCCTGAGGCCATTTAGGATGTCACTCTGAGGCCATTTAGGATGTCACTCTGAGGCCATTTAGGATGTCACACTGAGGCCATTTAGAATGTCACCCTGAGGCCATTTAGAATGTCACCCTGAGGCCATTTAGGATGTCACCCTGAAGCCATTTAGGAGTCACCCTGAGGCCATTTAGGAGTCACCCTGAGGCCATTTAGGATGTCACCCTGAGGCCATTTAGGATGTCACCCTGAGGCCATTTAGAATGTCACACTGAAGCCATTTAGGAGTCACCCTGAGGCCATTTAGGATGTCGCACTGAGGCCATTTAGGATGTCACCCTGAGGCCATTTAGGATATCACACTGAGGCCATTTAGGATGTCACACTGAGGCCATTTAGGATGTCACACTAAGGCCATTTAGGATGTCACCCTGATGCCATTTAGGATGTCACCCTGAGGCCATTTAGGATGTCACCCTGAGGCCATTTAGGATGTCACCCTGAGGTCATTTAGGAGTCACCCTGAGGCCATTTAGGATGTCACCCTGAGGCCATTTAGGATGTCACACTGAAGCCATTTAGGATGTCACTCTGAGGCCATTTAGGATGTCACCCTGAGGCCATTTAGAATGTCACCCTGAAGCCATTTAGAATGTCACACTGAGGCCATTTAGAATGTCACCCTGAGGCCATTTAGGATGTCACCCTGAGGCCATTTAGGATGTCACCCTGAGGCCATTTAAGATATCACACTGAGGCCATTTAGGATGTCACCCTGAGGCCATTTAGGATGTCACACTAAGGCCATTTAGGATGTCACACTGAGGCCATTTAGGATGTCATACTGAGGCCATTTAGGATTTCACACTGAGACCATTTAGAATGTCACCCTTAGGCCATTTAGAATGTCACCCTGAGCCATTTAGGATGTCACCCTGAGGCCATTTAGGATGTCGCACTGAGGCCATTGAGGATGTCACACTGAGGCCATTTAGGATGTCACACTGAGGCCATTTAGGATGTCAACCTGAGGCCATTTAGGATGTCACCCTGAGGCCAATTAGGATGTCACCCTGAGGCCATTTAGGGTGTCACACTGAGGCCAATTAGGATGTCACCCTGAGGCCATTTAGGATATTGCACTGAGGCCATTGAGGATGTCACCTTGAGGTCATTTAGGATGTCACACTGAGGCCATTTAGGATGTCACCCTGAGGCCATTTAGGATGTCACCCTGAGGCCATTTAGGATGTCACCCTGAGGTCATTTAGGATGTCACACTGAGGCCATTTAGGATGTCACACTGAGGCCAATTAGGATGTCACCCTGAGGCCATTTAGGATATCGCACTGAGGCCATTGAGGATGTCACCTTGAGGTCATTTAGGATGTCACACTGAGGCCATTTAGGATGTCACCCTGAGGCCATTTAGGATGTAACACTAAAGCCATTTAGGATGTCACGCCATTTAGGATGCACCCTGAGGCTATTTAGGATGTCACGCCATTTAGGATGTCACCCTGAGGCCATTTAGGATGTAACACAGAGGCCATTTAGGATGTCACACTGAGGCCAATTAAGATGTCACCCTGTGGCCATTTAGGATGTCACACTGATGCCATTTAGGATGTCACCCTGAGGCTATTTAGGATGTCACGCCATTTAGGATGTCACACTGAGGCCAATTAGGGTGTCACCCTGAGGCCATTTAGGATGTCTCCCTGCGGCCATTTAGGATGTCACCCTGAGGCCATTTAGGATGTCACCCTGAGGCCATTTAGAATGTCACACTGAAGCCATTTAGGATGTCACTCTGAGGCCATTTAGGATGTCACCCTGAGGCCATTTAGAATGTCACACTGAGGCCATTTAGAATGTCACCCTGAGGCCATTTAGGATGTCACCCTGAGGCCATTTAGGATGTCACCCTGAGGCCATTTAGGAGTCACCCTGAGGCCATTTAGGAGTCACCCTGAGGCCATTTAGGATGTCACCCTGAGGCCATTTAGGATGTCACCCTGAGGCCATTTAGAATGTCACACTGAAGCCATTTAGGAGTCACCCTGAGGCCATTTAGGATGTCGCACTGAGGCCATTTAGGATGTCACCCTGAGGCCATTTAGGATATCACACTGAGGCCATTTAGGATGTCACACTGAGGCCATTTAGGATGTCACACTAAGGCCATTTAGGATGTCACCCTGAGGCCATTTAGGATGTTGCACTGAGGCCATTTAGGATGTCACCCTGAGGCCATTTAGGATATCACACTGAGGCCATTTAGGATGTCACACTGAGGCCATTTAGGATGTCACCCTGAGGCCATTTAGGATGTCACCCTGAGGCCATTTAGGATGTCGCACTGAGGCCATTTAGGATGTCACCCTGAGGCCATTTAGGATGTCACCCTGAGGCCATTTAGGAGTCACCCTGAGGCCATTTAGGATGTCACTCTGAGGCCATTTAGGATATCACACTGCGGCCATTTAGGATGTCACACTGAGGCCATTTAGGATGTCACACTAAGGCCATTTAGGATGTCACCCTGATGCCATTTAGGATGTCACCCTGAGGCCATTTAGGATGTCACCCTGAGGCCATTTAGGATGTCACCCTGAGGTCATTTAGGAGTCACCCTGAGGCCATTTAGGATGTCACCCTGAGGCCATTTAGGATGTCACACTGAAGCCATTTAGGATGTCACTCTGAGGCCATTTAGGATGTCACCCTGAGGCCATTTAGAATGTCACCCTGAAGCCATTTAGAATGTCACACTGAGGCCATTTAGAATGTCACCCTGAGGCCATTTAGAATGTCACCCTGAGGCCATTTAGGATGTCACCCTGAGGCCATTTAGGATGTCACCCTGAGGCCATTTAAGATATCACACTGAGGCCATTTAGGATGTCACCCTGAGGCCATTTAGGATGTCACACTAAGGCCATTTAGGATGTCACACTGAGGCCATTTAGGATGTCATACTGAGGCCATTTAGGATGTCATACTGAGGCCATTTAGGATTTCACACTGAGACCATTTAGAATGTCACCCTTAGGCCATTTAGAATGTCACCCTGAGCCATTTAGGATGTCACCCTGAGGCCATTTAGGATGTCACCCTGAGGCCATTTAGGATGTCACCCTGAGGCCATTTAGGATGTCACACTGAGGCCATTTAGGATGTCACACTAAGGCCATTTAGGATGTCACACTAAGGCCATTTAGGATGTCACACTAAGGCCATTTAGGATGTCACACTGAGGCCATTTAGGATGTCATACTGAGGCCATTTAGGATTTCACACTGGGACCATTTAGGATTTCACACTGGGACCATTTAAAATGTCACCCTGAGGCCATTTAGGATGTCACACTGAGGCCATTTAGAATGTCACACTGAGACCATTACTCATCTGCACCCCATGGGAGCCAAGCCAGCAAACTCATTCATTTCCTCTCACACCAGCATGCCCTGGCATAAAAATGAAACAGATATTAGTCAGTCTTGACTTCCTTAGAGATACAAGACATTGCCTTCTGGCCCTTCTCATCTTGAGCTTCCTTAGCATACTCATGAAGTCACTGAGAAAACATGCATGAATGATGCTTGCGTCTCCAGCCATGCTACTGCATTTATTACTGCCATGGTTTCCATCAAGCTGCACAGAATAGGGTGCTGTTGAACTAGTTCTGTGTTTGGATACTATAGTTGAACTAGTTCTGTTTATTTGGAATCTGTAGCTGAAGTTGGACTAGTTCTCTGTGTTTGAAGTCTGTAGTTGGACTAGTCCTATCAGTTTGGAATCTGTAACGGAACTAGTACTGTATTTGGTGTCATCAAACTCATTGTGTGCTTGGAATCTGTAGTTCATGCTTTACTGGTTCTCTGTGTATGGAATCATAAAGTTGGTATGGTTCTCTGTGTTTGGAATCATATAGTTGGACTCTTTTTGTGCATTCAGTAAATAATCATCATTATCATCATCAACAACATCATCATAATCAATAATGTTATCATCATCAACAACATTATCATCATCATCATTATTATCAGCATCATAACCATCATCATCAACATTATCATCACCATCAATAACATTCTCATCATCTCAACACTATTATCATTCTCAACAACATTATCATCATCATCAACATCATTACCATCATCAACATCATCATCATCATCATCATCATCATCATCATCATCATCATCATCATCATCATCATCATCATCATCATCATCAACAACAACAACATTACTATCATCATCATTACCATCCTCATTACCATCATCATCATCATCATCACCACCAATATTTGTCATCTTGTCACTCCAACATAGAGTTTCCAATGCTGCTTTCTAACAGCAGCTTAATTCCTAACCGCCCACCTCATTTGTGCCCATTCCATTGCTGTCACTTTGGTGTCTTCTTCTTTGGTTCTCCTCAAAATTTATTTTTGGTCTTCTCATTTATGTAACCCGACTCTGTGGCGAAGGGGTTACGGATGCAGTTTATAATCCCACATACCTGCATTTGAAACACAGCTGTTGGCGATTTGGCAGCAGTTAAGTTTTGGTCAAATTTGAACAAATATGTGATGTCTGGAGTGAGCAATTAGCATTTAGTAAGTTTTGGTCAAATTTAAACAACAGCACAACTAGATCTGCTTAAAGTCAGAGCCCATGAAAAATATACAAAAGCTACTAAAGAAGTTAGGAAGCAGATAATAATGGATAAAAGTCAATATTTAAGTAGCCTAACAGGAGAGGCAGAAGTGGAAGTAGCAGTAGTGAAAGGAAACCTCAGAGATCTTTACAGTATCGCAAGGAAAACAGCAGGAAAATTTATTCAGCCAAGTGGACTAATCAAAAATAGTAATTGGAAAGTCCTCACCAACATTAAAGATCAAATGAACAGCTGAACAAATGAATGAAAAACTTTTCAACAAGTCTTGAGAGAGAGAGATGGAGAGAGAGAGAGAGAGAGAGAGAGAGAGAGAGAGAGAGAGAGAGAGAGAGAGAGAGAGAGAGAGAGAGAGAGGGGGGGGGTAGGGGGGATGGAAGAAAGGAGAGAGGGGTAGGGAGAGAAAACTAACTGTAGCAGAATATTTAGAATATTTATAATATGTATGAATTCTGGTATACCCACATTGGGAAACTCAACAACAGTAAGGTATTTTGCACTGAGTTGAGATTCTCCAGTGGTCGTCTGAAGGAAGAGATTGGGACACCAATGGATAGTTAGTTAGTTAGTTAATAAGTTGGTTATCTTTTGAGGCATCATCCTTGCACTCTGGACAAGTCCACAGGTGCTTAGATCCTTCCCCCAAGATATGCATCAGCATTCGGAGGCTAATAGTGCCAGTTCTGTGTTGGTTGACGAGACTCCTCATTCTCCCGATGTGCCTCTCATGACTGACCATGCCAATTCTTACTTCCAAGTCTCTCATCCTGGATAACGATGTGGATTCACTGATGTCAAAGTCCTCCACTCCCGACATCTCTTAAGGATATTAATAATATTGGCACAGTCCATGGGCTGGCCATCTGCAGGGGATGCAGGGGCAGCTAGTTTATCAGCTCATTCATTTCCCTCAACTCCGGCATGTTCTAGAATGAAGATGAAGGTAACTCTATGGACAAAAGATCTCCACAGCAATTCAATCCACTGTCTATGTACAGAACCAGTCTCGACCTTTTGGATCATACTAATTTAATCACTTAGTACACAAACATTGGTATAGTTATGTGATTCCAACCATATGAAAGCCCATGTAACTGCCATCCACTCCGTCGTCATGTTGCTCGTGGTCATAGAGTGGACACCATTGGTTTCTTGAATGGTTCGGCCTGCTGAACATGTTGTGATTGCTCACACACTTCACTGCTAATGAATAGTTTCTCTTTACAACGAAGATAGTCCATGAATTCAGTAAAAAGTCATTCATTGAATGAATGACTCCCCAGGAAGGTTAACTCAGTCAACAAACACCCGCAGAAGTCGCATGTGTCGGCCTAATGGCGCATAACTGGCACAATGCAAACATGTCCCAAAAAACTCAGGATGAACGCAGAAGAAGAAGAAGAAGAAGAAGAAGAAGAAGAGAAGAAGAAGAAGAAGAAGAAGAAGAAGAAGAAGAAGAAGAAGAAGAAGAAGAAGAAGAAGAAGAAGAAGAAGAAGAAGACGAAGAAGAATGAATGCCTGAATAAATCTCTCAATATTTTCAGGACATCCATCAAGATCTCTGGTTTCTGTCTGTAATGGTTCATCGCAGACCAAAGCATTTCCTGGAGTTTGTCAAAGAAGAAATTGAAAGGGAGCGGCTAAAGAGATTTCCAAAATATGGCGGTGAGTACATTATAAATACTAGATGACCTTCTGTCCTGCATCTTCATGGTACATTCATACTGGGTCTTCCAGTCCATCTTTTGATATTGTCCAACATGTTGTAACATTGCCCTCCTCCTGCATACTTCCCCTCCACCTTTCCCTCCAGATCTTCTTTTAAAACAAGGAGATGTCTATCTTGATATGGCTTAAGTACCTTATTTGTTTGACCCTTGATCTCATTCTGTGTTTTCATCAAACTCAGTTTTTGTAATACTTGTTTTTTTTTTCCATTTCTTCTCTGACAATATTCGTCCTCTTTGTCTATAAAACCCTTGATTCAATTCAGTAATATTATCTTTGAATTCAGTTTTTGTAATACTTGTTTGTTTTCTGCTCTTACTATGATATGCGTCCTTTTTGTCTATCATCATCAAGTGCCCTGCCAGCTGGCTTAGGCGTTCATGGCTCTCCAGAGATCTCGGTCTTTGTGTTCTGGATCAACTCTGCTGATGATATTCCTCCATGCCATTGTCTCAATCCGTCCAGCATCATTTCTCTTGGTCTGCCTCTGCCTCTTTTCCCCTCGATCTTTCCAGTTGTCACGATGTTCTCCAATGCCTCTCTTCTCATCACATGACCAAAGAAAGCTGTTTGTCTCTTTCTTATTGTTGCATATAGTGTTCTTGTTTTATTAGCCTCTTTCAGGCAATCGTTGTTAGTTATTCTGGCAGTCCAAGGAATTCACAACATTTGTCTCAAAAACCACATCTCTGTTGCTTCTAAGTTCTTCTTAATTTGTTCATTTACATTCCAAGATTCGCTGCCATACAGCAAAACTGGTTCTATTTAGCATTTCTGTACTCTCTTTCTTACATTCATTGACAGTGACTTATTGCATAAGATACTCTTCATTTTTTGAAATGCGGCTTTTGCCTGCCCTATTCTGCTCCTAATCTCTGTTGTACATTTTTCATCTGATGTTATAAATGCCCCTAGGTATTTAAAATTATCCACTTGGTTAAGAATTTTCCCTTCTATTTCTATGTCACATTTGCTGTACCCATTTTCTTTGATATCACCCCCCTCCCCCCTTTTGTCTATATAAGCCTTAATTTCATTCGGTAATGTTGTCTTTGAATTAAGTTTTTGTAATACTTGTTTTTTTTCTTCTCTTACTATGATATTCATCATTTTTGTCTATATAGCCACATTTGTTTCACAATCTCTGACATACTGGATCAAGGATTTGAAATCAGCTACAGGTGATTTGATTTCAGTCCCTGCGTTTAAAAAGCAGTGGCAAACTACTGAACATACAAATTTCCTAGAAAATCACAAACAGTTAAAAAATTCTTGTGTGTAGTTGCGATGTCCTGTAAAGACATGCAACAAACTTTTTTAAAACAACTTTCGAGAGCTTTAATTTTAACCTGACGTTGTTTACCCAGTGGTAATAGTTTGTGTGCCATACAATAAAAGTTACTTGTCCTTTACCGGATATCACAATCAACCCCAGTATTTTTTGTTTTAGTGATTTACTAGGTAATTTTTATGTAGTTTGCCATTGCTTATGAACAACTGACGCTTATACCATCAAAATCCACGTAGTGTGGTCTGTTTCCAAAACACATGTGGCTAATTTTGAACCTTCAATTTGGTATGTCGTAGAATTAGGTTAGTTTAGTCGACAGATCAACATCACGGCACACTGGTGTAACCCATAAGTGCTCCATTCTAATCCTAACTCAAGCCTGAGTCCAGAGAAACTCAACTCAGTGCATGAACTCTGTAGCACCATTGAGGATCCTGAAATACTTTGAATAGATTTTTAACTCAAAATTTTGCCCGGCAGAGCCATTCGGCTACTCTTTTTCAATTTCCAACTGCCAAGGTATTTTTTACGTGCACAACAATACACACGGGCATCCAATCTCGCTACCCAGAGACCAGGGGACATTTTGTTATAGAAGTCAACATGGAAAAATCCCGGCCCTCACTGGGGCTTGAACCCAAGACCTCCAGCACTCAAGGCGGACACCATACCTCGAGACCACTCAGCCCCCTATTGTCGTAGAATGTCGTAGAATTATGAACCACATTAAACCACAGATGCCAAATGGTCTGCAGCTGATTTTGAGCCCCCCAACTTGGTATGTCGTGGAATTGTGAATGACATTCACTGCCCCAAGGCCACAGATGCCGGCACCATACAACGTAGATTAAATGAATAATGCATCCTGAACTGTACTCTGTGTACATAATGTTTTCTTCAGAAACCCTCATGATGAGATACCTGAATCTTCACCATTTTACAGTGTTGAGCCTGGACAGTATGTTCAAGTTTGGAGATGACAATCAGTTACCCAGAGAAGTGAGAACTAATCTTCCAAATATCTTATTATGTTATTTGTTTGTTACCCTTAAAGAAAGTTAGTTGCATGTCCTTTACAAGATGTAGCAGTCAAATCCACCATTTTTTGGCTGTTTGTGATTCTTGGGCAAGTTTACATTCAGTAGTTTACCATTGCTTTCTGAACGACCGGCACTCATACCATTGTATGGAAACCAACGCAAGGCAGTCTGCTTCCACATCACTGCAGCTGTGTTTCGACCACAGTATGCAGGATTACAAATTGCATCCATAACTCCTTTGCCACAGAGTTTCACTTAAGCATCCACATGATTACAGGTGTGTACCAAATGAGTTGTTCTTTGCTGGTTAAGGAATAAGGCTGCTTGCCCAAGCAGTTGCCACATAGTTTACAGACTTTAAATGTTGCATGTCTTTTTACAGGATGTTGCGGTCAACCACAGGTTGATTTTCGACAATTTTATGTTCAGTAGTCTGCCATTGCAAAATACGCATTTGAGACCTGGACACTTACTAAACAAGCTGAACAACGCATAAATGCATTTGAATATAAATGTTGTAGACGAGTTCTAAGAATGTCTTGGGTAAAGAAAAGAACAAATGCATCCATACTTCAAGAGCTGAATATTGAAGAAGGTTGGCTATTAAAGACGATAAAACAAAGAAATTTGAAATATTTTGGTCACTTGAAACGCCACGAAAGTTTGGAGAAAACAATAATGGAGGGGTATATTCCTGGGAAGAGAGAAAGAGGAAGGCCAAAGAGAAGATGGGTGCAGGATGTGGCAGATGATCTCCAGATGGGTGTATCTGATGCTGGACATCTTGCTTATAATCGAGAGGTTTTCCGGAAGATTGTTATGAGAGCGAGGTTCTGCAAAGGACATGCTACTGAATGAATGAATGAAGTCTGCCATTGCTGTCTGCATGGGAAATCAACGTTTAAGTCCAACTGACCGGTTTGTGTATTAACCCCACTATCATTGCACAGGAAGTTTGGGAGCAAGCAGTGTACAGAGTATGTCGTTTAAACAAATTAAAAGCTATGACTCTTACCAAGGCTTGAACACATGTCCCGTGATGTATGAGGTGAACAATCTGACTCATTGGCAAATCATGTTATATTAATATAATTTGTTGTAATTGTTAAAGAGATAGAATATTAATGTAAACTTTCAGTTTTAAGAAGAGGTAGAATTTTATTGTAACCTAATTTTTAAGAAGAGATAGGATATTATTGCAAACTTTTAATTTTTAAGAAGAGATAGAAAATTATTGTAAAGTTTAAATTGTAAGAAGAAATAGAATATTATTATAAAATTTAAGTTTTAAGAAGTAGGTCTGCATGGCTGAAAGGGTAAGAATGCGTGTTCTTAAACATCCGGTGTGCTGATGCTGAGGTAAGCGGTTCAACCCCTACACCAGACAGCTGGACTAAAATGTTAACCTGTTGTCCTTGACTTGGGGATGTAAATTACAAGTACCTCTGAAGTCAAGAGTGGGTTCGACTGATAACGAGGGACACTGTTAATAGGGAAAACTAATCCACATGCAAAATTAAGTCCATCACTACTATAAAATAGTGTGTATGGACTACGCTTGAGTTCAAAGCGAGCGAGCGCAAAAAAAAAGTTTTAAGAAGAGATGAGCTGTGAATGTGAACTGTAACTTATAAGAAGAGATAGAATATGAATGTATCTTTAAGTACCAATACACTTCCTGAACACTGTTCTTAGATATTCAGATGTCCCAATGTGAAGTACCTGAGCCTAAAGTACAACAGTCTGGAGTATATTCCCTGTGATATTGGCTGCATGTCTAGTCTAGAATACCTGGCGCTCACCAACAATAAGCTGTCTGTGTGGTCACTTCCTTTCTCGTTAACATTTTTGAAGCGGTTGCACACTCTATACTTGGGTAAGTAAAATAAAAGTAAGTAAAGAGCTCTTTTCTTTGCCTTGCAGCATATTGGCTGTAATATGCTGTTAGCCCTGAATGTGTAGGACAGAAATAGAATAAACCTGCACACAAAGCTGAAAGTCTACAAAGCAGTTGTATTATCCATACTGCTATATGCTTGTAAAACTGGACTGTTTATCAGCAACACACTAGGAAATTAAACCACTTCCACACAGTCTGCCTTAGGAAGCTATTGAAGATTAAATGGCATGACAAGATCTCAGACACTGAAGTCCTAGAAGAGTGTCCATGCCCAGTATCCACACTACTAATAAAGAATCAGATTCGCTGGGCTGGTCACGTGACTCGCATGCCAGATTACAGGCTCCCTAAACAAATTTGTTACGGCGAGCTGCGTTGTGGTAAACGCTGCCAAGATGGCCAGAGGAAACGCTTTTAAGACACTGAAGATCTCACTAAAAGCTGTTGGAATTCAAGACGACACTTGGGAGACTGCTGCCAAAGGCTGAAATTCGTGGCGTACATTATTACGTAAGGGTGCAGCCACTTGTGAAGCAAACAGAGCTGCAAGAGCTGTGAAAAAAAGGCTGGACAGAAAAACCACTGCAGGAGATCCTCCTCCTGGAACGTCAAGCATTCTTTGCCCACATTGTCAAAGAACATTTAGAGCCAAAATAGGCCTTATCAGCCATCTTAGAACTCATGCCTCCATACTTTCAACCCTACTGGATGAAGTGAATAGTCATCGCTTTAAAAAAAAAGTAGTCATCATCATTCTTAATGGACAAACACCAGCCCCATATTTTGATGGAGCAGTTGGTTCACTGTGGGATATGCAGTCAATATCACGCCAATGCCTTTACTTTCCAGAACATCTCCTGGTACCCATTTTAGACTGGATCAGTCATGGTGCGCAGGACAATTTATAAAAATCCCTGCATGGATGGGGGTTCGAACACATAACCACTGAGTCTACCGGCAGGCAAGTGCACAACCAGTGATCTATCACAGCAGCACTTAGTTGAGTTACTAAAGTTAAATAAAAAAGCAAAGATAATTTTTCACACCCTAATGTGTGTTGGGTATTGGATGCTAGCTCCAACATGGATATGATTAATTGACTTTTAGGAGAAATAAACATATTATTTTAAAACAGAGTGTATAGGAACTCAACAGACTTAGGAAACAGCATGAAATCAAACACATTCTGTCATGGTGGGGCTGAGAGGGTAAGATGTCCACATCATGCAGAGAAGTTGTCAGGTTTGAATCCCAGCTGGGAATGTTACAAGAACCGCTGGTTTCTTATGATATTACATGTCTTCTGATCTTTTGGATAGTGAGATCAATTTATTCTTCTTAGATAAGTTTTAAAAAATGGGACTCCCTGAATATGAGTTGCGTACATTACAAATTCCCACAGCTATTGAAATTTTCAAAGAGAAGACCTTAAGGTCGCTGCTGCGACAAATTGTTAGCAATGTAACCCATGGATAGAGCCCATTACCTTTTACTGAATCTATGTAATCTTACAAAGTGCATACTGCACTACAAAGTAAACACTTCCATATGGTCTATGCATTGTGCAACAATGGGCAAAAAGCGTGGTCTCTACACTATGCAACAATGGACAAACAACATCATTATACAGCAAACACATCCATGTGGGCTCAACACTATCTCTGAATTATCATAACCTGTCAAATTTTGTGATATCTTGCTTTTTCTATTCATGATTTTATTGTACATGGCTGTGGGCCCAACCTCTTGTAAAATGAGAACCCAAGATTGTTTTGGCAGGTAAGGAAGCTGGTTTGATTCTGACTACATCACCCTTTGAGTGCTGCTTTGTCAACAAAGTATGGATACAGCACCAAATATGCCAGTGTGATGTGAAATCAGAACCCTCTACCTTTTGTACACGTTTATGCTTGCTTGCTTGCTTTTGCTGGCTGTGAACTCCAGCACGAAGTCCTGTATGTCGGATGAAGACATCCTGTTGTCCAACATCAGTGTGATGTCATACCGGACTGAGGTTTGCGTGAGTATCCGTTGTCCCATGTCTGGCTTATTGGTGTGCAGACTGGTGGTTCCTCGCCGTGCAGGCAGATACTCTCTGACTTCGGAAGAATCAGCGATCCTACTACGTTAGCCAGGACCCTGAAGGGACCTGTTGCCCAGGATGCATGACTAGGACGTGTTAGTAGGTCTTGGCCAGTATAGAACCTGGCCCTGGTGCCTTGGAAATACCTCTGCGCCCCGTACAAGTTTATGAAAATGTGAAGAAGTAAGATAAAGTACATGTTAGTTAAAGTGCACATGAGATAAAAGTGAAAGTAAAGACAGTCCCATTGCAGATACTGCTGTTGGTGGTGCCAAGTTCTTCTTTCGTCCGTTTGAAATGTGTCTATGTCTGCAATGTTGTCTCTTGTATCTTCTTCTTTCATCCGCTTGAAATTTGTCTATATCTGCAATGTTCTCTCTTGTATCTTCTTTCGTGTGCTTGAAATGTGTCTATAACTGCAATGTTGTCACTTGTATCTTCTTTCGTCTGCTTGAAATGTATCTACATCTGCAATGTTGTCTCTTGTATCTTCTTTTGTCTGCTTGAAATGTGTCTATATCCGCATTGTTGTCTCTTGTATCTTCTTTCGTCTGCTTGAAATGTGTCTACATCTGCAATGTTGTCTCTTGTATGAATTTCACTGTCTTTTTTTAGTTCACTCAGAGGTCCATGAAGTTTATCTTCCACTGTTGTTTCTCTGGGCCAGAAGGTTTGTCTTGATATATCACGTTTTGTGCAGTCTTGGAGTATTTAATCTCCTGTCTGCGGCGCCAATCCACATGCACATGGCCGATTCACCAGTCTTGAATTTTGTATACATGTGGTTGCATAATCTATTAAATCCTGTACTGTGGGGTGGGAAGCATTAAACCTTCACATATTCTAAGCCATGACACATGAGATGAAGTGGCCAGTTCCTCTCCTCATCACCTTACATGCCCACAATTCTCCTCAGCACCTTACATGCCCCCAATTCTCCTCATCACCTTACATCCCCACAATTCTCCTATCCTCATCACCTTACATCCCCACAATTCTCCTCTCCTCATCACCTTACATCCCCACAATTCTCCTCTCCTCATCACCTTACATTCCCACAATTCTCCTAATCCTCATCACCTTACATCCCCACAATTCTCCTCTCCTCATCACCTTACATTCCCACAATTCTCCTCTCCTCATCACCTTACATCCCCACAATTCTTCTCTCCTCATCACCTTACATTCCCACAATTCTCCTCTCCTCATCACCTTACATCCCCACAATTCTCCTCTCCTCATCACCTTACATTCCCACAATTCTCCTCTCCTCATCACATTACATTCCCACAGTTCTCCTCTCCTCATCACATTACATTCCCACAGTTCTCCTCTCCTCATCACATTACATTCCCACAATTCTCCTCTACTCATCACCTTACATTCCCACATGTCTGTTTCATCATCACCTTACATTCCCACAATTCTCCTCTCCTCATCACCTTACATTCCCACAGTTCTCCTCTCCTCATCACCTTACATTCCCACAGTTCTCCTCTCCTCATCACATTACATTCCCACATTTCTCCTCTCCTCATCACCTTACATCCCCACAATTCTCCTCTCCTCATCACATTACATTCCCACAGTTCTCCTCTCCTCATCACATTACATTCCCACAATTCTCCTCTCCTCACCTTACATTCCCACAATTCTCCTCTACTCATCACCTTACATTCCCACAATTCTCCTCTCCTCATCACCTTAAATTCCCACAATTCTCCTCTCCTCATCACCTTACTTTCCCACAATTCTCCTCTCCTCATCACCTTACATTTTCACAATTCTCCTCTCCTCATCATCTGACATTCCCACAATTGTCAGACAGTTGTAAAACTTGAGTGGTATCCATTCTTATTAGGCTGGGTCAACCCCAGAGCCATTCAAAAGGTCAAGGTATTCTCATAGCTGATACATCGCTTTGGTGTGGAGAGTTAGGTCTTCATGTATTCTAGTCCCACACAATTCTGATACAATTCTGAAAATTGGTACCTGTTTTTATGAGGCTGGATTGATCCCAGCCCCGTACCGGTCAGAAGAAATAATCCTGCCTCTGCAGGACATTGGTCCCGAACCACTGTTTCTGCAATCAAGCATTCTAACAATTTTGCCACTAAGGCTGCTTTTGGGGAAATTGTTTATCTTTCATTGTTTAAAATTGTTTTTATCTTTCATTGTTTGTTTTTAATCTTTCATTGTTTACAGATAATAACTTGCTGGATGCTCTTCCTGGGTTTCTTTTGTCACTGCCGGCACTGGAAACTGTTCATCGTCATGGCAACCATAACTATTTCAAATCAGCCTTCATGTGGTACCATACGGATGTGAATCTTCGCATTATACCTGTTTCTGGTGACACACAGGTGAGAGGGGCTGTTGTTTGCAGATTGTTACAATGTGTAAATGTTGCACCATTTGACCTGTATTGATGGCTGAAAATGCAAAAGATCTGCAACAACTGTTGGACATTGCAGTATTAAAATGATTAAAAATCAAGGACTTTATTGAAATAGCCAGAAGATAGGAACATTGGTTATATCAGAGATAACATTTCAGCAGTTACATGTTGATGCTGTATAACATCTCAGCAGAGTTGCATGTTGATGCTATATAACATCTCAGCAGAGTTGCATGTCGATTCTGTATAGCATCTCAGCAGGGTTAATGCTGTATAACATCTCAGCAGAGTTAATGCTGTATAACATCTCAGCAGAGTTACATGTTGATGCTGTATAACATCTCAGCAAAGTTGCATGTTGATGCTGTATAACATCTCAGCAAAGTTGCATGTTGATGCTGTATAACATCTCAGCAAAGTTGCATGTTGATGCTGTATAACATCTCAGCAGAGTTGCATGTTGATGCTGTATAACATCTCAGCAGAGTTGCATGTTGATGCTGTATAACATCTCAGCAGAGTTGCATGTTGATGCTGTATAACATCTCAGCAAAGTTGCATGTTGATGTTGTATAACATCTCAGCAAAGTTGCATGTTGATGCTGTATAAAATCTCAGCAAAGTTGCATGTTGATGCTGTATAACATCTCAGCAAAGTTGCATGTTGATGCTGTATAACATCTCAGCAAAGTTGCATGTTGATGCTGTATAACATCTCAGCAAAGTTGCATGTTGATGCTGTATAACATCTCAGCAAAGTTGCATGTTGATGCTGTATAACATCTCAGCAAAGTTGCATGTTCATGCTGTAAAACATCTCAGCAGAGTTGCATGTTGATGCTGTATAACATCTCAGCAAAGTTGCATGTTGATGCTGTATAACATCTCAGCAAAGTTGCATGTTGATGCTGTATAACATCTCAGCAGAGTTGCATGTCGATTCTGTATAGCATCTCAGCAGGGTTGATGCTGTATAACATCTCAGCAACGTTGCATGTTGATGCTGTATAACATCTCAGCAGAGTTGCATGTCGATTCTGTATAGCATCTCAGCAGGGTTAATGCTGTATAACATCTCAGCAAAGTTGCATGTTAATGCTGTATAACATCTCAGCAAAGTTGCATATTGATGCTGTATAACATCTCAGCAAAGTTGCATGTTGATGCTGTATAACATCTCAGCAGAGTTAATGCTGTATAACATCTCAGCAGAGTTGCATGTTGATGCTGTATAACATCTCAGCAAAGTTGCATGTTGATGCTGTATAACATCTCAGCAAAGTTGCATGTTGATGCTGTATAACATCTCAGCAGAGTTGCATGTCGATTCTGTATAGCATCTCAGCAGGGTTGATGCTGTATAACATCTCAGCAAAGTTGCATGTTGATGCTGTATAACATCTCAGCAGAGTTGCATGTCGATTCTGTATAGCATCTCAGCAGGGTTAATGCTGTATAACATCTCAGCAAAGTTGCATGTTAATGCTGTATAACATCTCAGCAAAGTTGCATATTGATGCTGTATAACATCTCAGCAAAGTTGCATGTTGATGCTGTATAACATCTCAGCAGAGTTAATGTTGTATAACATCTCAGCAGAGTTGCATGTTGATGCTGTATAACATCTCAGCAAAGTTGCATGTTGATGCTGTATAACATCTCAGCAAAGTTGCATGTTGATGCTGTATAACATCTCAGCAGAGTTGCATGTCGATTCTGTATAGCATCTCAGCAGGGTTGATGCTGTATAACATCTCAGCAAAGTTGCATGTTGATGCTGTATAACATCTCAGCAGAGTTGCATGTCGATTCTGTATAGCATCTCAGCAGGGTTAATGCTGTATAACATCTCAGCAAAGTTGCATGTTAATGCTGTATAACATCTCAGCAAAGTTGCATGTTGATGCTGTATAACATCTCAGCAAAGTTGCATGTTGATGCTGTATAACATCTAAGCAGGGTTGATGCTGTGTAAGATCTCAGCAGAGTTGCATGTTAATGCTGTATAACATCTCAGCAAAGTTGCATATTGATGCTGTATAACATCTCAGCAAAGTTGCATGTTGATGCTGTATAACATCTAAGCAGCGTTGATGCTGTGTAAGATCTCAGCAGAGTTGCATGTTAATGCTGTATAACATCTCAGCAAAGTTGCATATTGATGCTGTATAACATCTCAGCAAAGTTGCATGTTGATGCTGTATAACATCTAAGCAGGGTTGATGCTGTGTAAGATCTCAGCAGAGTTGCATGAACTCCGCTGCTCTGGCAAGGATTGAGTTTATATAATTTTATCAACCACAGTGATTGTATATAGTAGTGAGAGTTGGTTAGTGGTTGCCCCAGTGCTGCCTTGTTCAGGGGGAAGGGATGTGTACACTACAGTTATGTAAACACAAAAATGTGATAGTCTCTTTAAAACTACTGTGGTAACACCGTCAGTGTAACACAATGTGCTGTGTATTCCAGCTATACAAATTCATTACACCGCTTTAATTTATATTGATTCAGATTTGTAATATGCATCTGAAAAGACTGAGTGAAAAATTCCAGAAAATAAATTGTGCAAAATATTGTTTGTGTCTTCGTTATTTAGTTTCATAATTCCCCAATATACTCAGCAGAGGGGTTTTTTTTTTTTTTTTTTCCACTCGCTCAGTTTGAACTCAAGCTAGTCCATACACAGTACTTCTAATAGTGCTGGACTGAATTTTGTGTGTGGAATAGCTTTCTCTATTAACAGTGTCCCTCACCATCAAGTGAACCCACACTGACTTCAGAGGTACTTGTAATTTACGCCCCCATGTCAAGGACGATAGGTCAACATTTTAGTCCAACTGTCTGGTGCAGTGGTTGAATCCCTTACCTCGGCATCAGCACACCGGATGTTTAAGAACACTCATTCTTATCCATTTGGCCATGCTGACCTACAAGCTGAAGGTGTGAAATCTGCCATGGGTGATTTAGAAGCAGACCACTTACCATTGATTTTGAGGGTATGCGACGTTGTCCATTCAGAAAGCAGTGGCAAACTACTCAACTGAAAATGACCTTGTAAATTACAAACAGTGGGTGTGTTAGCTAAGTGGATAGAGAACTTCACTGATAATGTTATGAGCACAGTCCGATGAGGGTTTGATGTCTGGGCTCCTCACCTACTAAGTGAGGAAAAGATTGACCTTGTTGCCCTCCGTGACCCTAACATATAGATTCACAGCGGAACACTGCTTCAGGACACATGTTTTAAAAACAAATCACACACATTCAATTAATGCTAGGGTGATTGCAACATCCTGTAAAGGACAAGCAAGTAACTTCTTTTAACTTTGTTATAAATATTCACAACGGGAAAGCATTGTTTTGAATTTTATGTCTCTGTGGTCTCTTAGGCTTACTGGAAGCATGAAAGCTTGCAGTTCTGGGCAGCAAAGGCTATCATCGGATCCAAGAGAGATTTTTTTCAAGACCCCAACATTGCACCAGTTCTCAAAGACTATATATCAGACATCTATCATCATTTCAGTATTTGCCATCACTGTAACAACGCCTGCCTGTCCAACACACTTGGTAAGTTGAGAGAAGGTAATTATTGGTACAAATAATAACTAGGAAAGATCAGTGGTTATGCTTCCTGCAAGATAGTTAGAACAGTGACATATATATGCTAATAATGATACAGGAACTCTGCACATAAAACAAAGGACATCAACAGTTAGGAGATATATCAAGTTTAAGAATTGAGTATTGTGTTCCGGCTGATTAATTCTGTGGCGAAGGGGTTATGGACGCAGTTTGCATTCCTACACACCGCGTTCAAAACACAGCTGTGGGCCATTTGGAAGCAGATCACCTTGTCTTGGTTTTCATAAAGTGGTATGAGTGCCAGTCATTCAGAAAGCAATGACAGGTCACAGTCCGGTCAGGAGTTGACTTTTTTCTGACCAATAAGGTTTAGAGGTCAAACCAGACTCACACAATGAGTACTGAATCATTTTATTGGTAAGGAAGGTGATTGGAAATGAGCTGCTCACCCAACCTCATTATCTTATGATCTAGTGTATGTGAAAGCTAACCTTTCACAATCCTGAGAGAGCATTTATTTGCCTTCAGTTCCTCTAGTTGTTTTAACTTTGCCATGGAGCAAGCACGACAAGAGGTTTCCGATCGCCAGAAGAAGCCCTTATCATGGTGTTGTGTTTATAATGGTTATTGAGCTTGCTTACAAAGACATTAATCTAGGTTCAATCCCCAGCCGTGGCAGAATTCATTTTTCTGACCAATACAACTCTGTGACCAACCCAGCACATACAATAGTTCAACATTGTTATGTGCCTGTCAAAAGACATAGGTGTTCTTGTATCTCCAAAAATTTTAATTCTGGGTTTTCTGGATCATTTCTATTGATGTTATTTCTCCATGCCACACTCTTAGACCATGCAGCATCATTTCTCCAGTCTGCCTTTTCTACCGCTCATCTTTACAGTTGTCACGATGTTTTCTAATGCTTCTCTTCTCATTGCATTACTACAGAACCCTGGTTTTTCTCTATCTTAAAGTTGTGTGGATTGTTCTATGTCTTTACCCTTTTCCAGAGAATCAATCATTGTGAATTACTCTGGCGGTTCAAGGAAATTTGTAACATTCACCTCATAAACCACATTGCCTCTAAGCTCTTCTGAATTTATTTGTTTATATTGCAAGATTGGCTACGATACAACAGAACAGGTCCTATCTACCATTCTGTGATCTCTGACATTTAAACAGCAAGATTTATTACATTATATATTTTTCACTTCTGAAATTCAGTTTTTGTTTGACCTTTTCTGCCATAAATCTCCATCATACATCTTTAAATCTGATGTTATGATTACCTCTAGATATTTGAATGTTTTAACTTGGTTAGGCATCTTCTCTTCTATTGTAATATCACATTTTGGTGTCTTTTTCATTGTTATAACTATTGTTTACATTTTCTTGATATTTTTGGAAAATCCTTTTTACATTCTTTATAACCAGTGCTCAACAGATCTTTTGCAGGTTTTGAACTATCAATACTGTGTTGTCTGCATAAAATTGGTATAGGATAATTTGTATAATTTTCTGGGAAGGAAAAGTGGCCGCCCCACCTTAGTATGCTATGACTGAGAATATGTGAAAACCTATGAGACCACACCATAGTGGCGGTATCTGCAATGGAAATACAATGGGCTGCTAAAAAGTTATGCATTTTACTAAGAAATAGTTACGACAAGCAGGAGTGCAGTGTATCATTGTAAAGACACACTAT
This sequence comes from Cepaea hortensis, assembly GCA_963921405.1. NCBI lineage: Eukaryota > Metazoa > Mollusca > Gastropoda > Stylommatophora > Helicidae > Cepaea > Cepaea hortensis. The sequence continues at coordinate 72,080,193 of OY992894.1, read as the reverse complement.
TGGTTAAAATTTCCTGCGTGCACATGGTGGTAATACTCACCGACTACCTTCATCTTGCCGGCTCTGTGGCAAAGGTGTTATAGGCGCAGTTCGTAATCTCGTAAACCACGTTCGAAACACAGTTACGGCCGATTTGGCAGCAGACCGTCGTGCGTTGGGTTTTTTATAACATGGTATGATACTGTACCTGTCATTCAGAAAGCAATGGCAAACTACTGAACATAAGCTTGCCAAGAGATCCCAAACATAAAAAGGCTGGGGTTGACTGCAATGTCCTGTAAAGGATATGCAACTAACTTTGTTTTTTTAACCTTCTTCTTGTTCGTACTATCAACTTCACGTGCTGCCAAAGACATCTCCTGAAGTGATGAAAAGGAATTAGGCAAAAAAATTTGTTTTATGCTGTCCAGAGGCGTTCGTCTGCTTCAGGACAATGTGCTGGATTATGCAGCTTGTGGCACCATCAACTTTGCACAGCAATGCTGTTATGACATCATGCTTCATTCACCACGCTTACTAGGCTTGACACTGAGTGACCTCTTCCTGTTTTCAAACATGAAGGATCCTTTTCATGGACATAATTTTCCAACTACTAGGACTTGATAACTGAACTGCAGTTGTCGTTCTGGGCTAAGATAGGAAATTCCCACAATCAGGGCATAGAATGGTGAAGAAGAGATGGGAGAAGTGCATCACCTTGAGGGGTGAATGCATAGAGAAGGACTAATATTCACACCAATTTTCACGTATGTTCCTTGACTCTATACTAAAGTACGAGCACAAAACTTTTTAATCACCCTCCATACCTACACCTTTAATCATATTTCATGTACATGTCCTGACATCTTTGATGTGATTGCTGTCCTCAGGTTTCAAGGTGATCACTTTCAAGAATCCTTACCTTGGGAACACATGTGTGCCCTTCCAACACTGGGCATGTTCATTAGAATGTGCAAAAGCAGTAGAAGTCCCTGCCCGCCTGGAACAGATCTCAGCGGCCAGAGAACTGGACCAGCAATATGAAAACTACATTAAAGAATGCATTAAAAAATTTGCCAACTGCCGCAACTCTCGCAGCATGCTCTCTTGTGCTTCTTCTGCAAAATCGCCGGATTATTGGGGTACAAAATGGGGAGATAATTTAGACTCTGCTGGGAAAATTCAAGAGGTGGATTCAGAAAATAGTTATCCAAGGAGACGTCGGAATAGACAGCGGCTAGAGAAACAGATCTCCCTGAGAGACTCAGTGACAACAAATTGTGGATGTGTGATCTCTTGATACTTGCTACTGTGTTAGTTACAGCTGTGACAGAATGTATATGCTTGTGTAAATCCTTGTGTATAGACAATTGTTTTGGTCAATTTGACTGCAACAGGATCAAAGACAGCTGATAAGGAGTATACAGTAATAGCTATGGAACTGATTCAATTGGATTTGTAGGATTGATACATTATTATGTAAATGATGGACAGGAGGAATAACAGTCCATGGGAATCTCAGTATAAGAAGCCCATAAACCAGCACTCCCTCACAGTTTATGCTTCACCTCGGCACCGCAAGTTACAAGAGGAAGGAGATGAGATGGGATGATGATGGTGAGATACATTATTTCCTTAGAATCATTTCTGTAGCTGTTGGTGTTTATTCCTTGGCAGTAATTGTGCCCTGTTTATTATATTCTGGTGCCATACATTGACAATCAGAAATTGTTATTGTTATCTTTTAAAAAAATGTTGAGAAGGAGAATTGAGAATTAATGTCATGTTAGGTTATGTAATCTGAAGAATGTTTTCATGTTTTTGAACATGTCACTCCACTGTAAACATAGTTTTGTGACTGCCCATAAACTTAGTTTTGGGAAATTAATGTGGTGGTTTCTCCGTCAGAAGGGTATTTTGGATTTTCAACGATCATTTCTGGCAATCAATATTACACTGGATGTATCAGTTCCTGGACTGACAACATCATCTTTATTGGAATGGCATTTTGGGCTGCCACTGGTCGATCTGTAGCCATAACAAACTATTGGTAACTAGACAACAGGAAACAATAATCTTCACAAGGATGTTACTGGACCACTAACACTTATCTCCACAATCAACAGCTCTCAGGGTGTGTGGTTCTCTGGCCCAACTACAGCACACCAGAATCTTCATAAGATTAGCATTTTGGGCTGTCAACAGTCACCTCTAGCCATAACAAACATGGGTGTCAGGACTAACGAAACGAAACCGGCCTCTTCACTAGGATATTGTCGGCCGCCAAAATTTATCTCCACTATCAACAGAGCCCGGGGTGTATGGGTCACTGGACCAACTACAGCCAACCAGAATCTTCATAAGAATATATTTTGGACTGCCAACAGTCAACTCTAGCCATCACCACCTCATTCTGTGGTTCCCTGGACAAGCTACAGCAAACCTACATCTTCATATGAATGATAGAAATATGAAATAATTACTTTTTATTTGCTATTTAATGTTACTAGTGCATTATTTGTCATCAATATTTCTCAGCCCATCTCAATTATTTGTCAAATTTTTAAATGTATTTATTGATTATATTTTGTTTACTTCAATGATAGTCAGTAAACAGCCTATGTTATTGCAACAAGAGTTATTTTGACAAAATAATGCAAGTATTATTATTATTATTATTATTATTATTATTAATGTTTGGAAACCATTGAATGGGTACTTTACTTTATTTTACTTAAGAATTGTCTTGGACATACCCGGGAAGGTTAAACCAGTCAGGAAATGCCCGCAGAAGTCTGATGTGTCGGCCTAACGGCACAAGAACACAGCCCTGCTGTAAACAGGCAACGCGCAATCACGTCCGAAAAAACTCTCCAGATGAGTGCAGAAGAAGAAGAAGAAGTCTTGGACATAAAGAATAAAGTTAATTAACAGGCTGGGTTAATTTAACAATTGTCTGTTGTGAGGCTGAAACAAATGATGACTATAAAGTTAAATGAACAAGTGACTGGGATGCAAGGAGTTAAACACTGGTCATTCTTCAAGCCATTGTCTCAGTCCCTGGTCAAGTTGTTGTAATGTGATACTTGTATGCATGTGTTATGTTTGGGCATGAAAAGAAAAAAGCTGGGGTATGTCATCACAACGGGAAGGCTGAAGGGGAAGAGAGGCAGGGGGAGACTAAGAGAGGAGATGCTGGACATTTTGACATGGCATGGAGGAAGGTTGAAATCAGAAATTATTGGAAGCTTGAGAGACAGAAAGTTGTGGAGAGACATGATCACCAGTGCCACATGGCATGGAGGAAGGTTGAAATCAGAAATAATTGGAAGCTTGAGAGACAGAAGGTTGTGGTGAGACATGATCACCAATGCCACATAATATGGACTATAAGAAGAAGGAGAAGATTTGTCGATAAATGTTGTCAAGAAATAACTGTCTGAGAGAGAACCTATTTATTTGGATGAATTGGGTTAATTTTACAAATGACTGGGTCTGAAAGTCTCAAAGACTGGTTATTTGTCAACCATTTGTCTCTGTTGACGTAGCGAACGCCAGTCGTTAATGTGATACTGGCATGCATGTATGTTTTAGGTTGGTGAAAGTTTAACAAAATAACTATCTGGGACAGAAGCATGTATATTTATTTGGATAAAGTGGATTGATGTAACAAATGAATGGGTCAGAAAGAGTTACAGACGGGTCATTCATCACCTCCTTGCTTCCATGATATTGTTATATTATTAATTGTCACTTGTTAATGTGATATTCTTATATGTATGTGTTATATCTATGAATGGTTTTAAGAAATAACATGTCTGGAACAAATAGATTTGTTAAAGTAATTATGAAAGGCTGGGTTTAATTTAATAAATGACTGGGTCAAAAAGCGTTCAAGACTGGTCATTTCTCAGCCCTTTGCTTCCATGATATGGGTATATCATTATAATTAGTTAGCTATAATGATATACCAATATCATGAAAGCAAAGGGCTGAGAAATGATATCATTGCCGACTGTTAATGTGATAATGTGTATGTGTGTGTTATACTATACTTATGTTGAAACTGAAATCTTGTCTGTAAAGAAAAGCATATTACTACAGAAAGCTTTTGCCATTTGAGCATTTTAGGGCTTTTAGATATTGATTTTGTTTTGGTTTTTAATGGGGGAGAGGTGATTAAGCATCAGAACACTAGCCTCTTAGCACTGTGATCCTGAGTTCCTGAGATTTTGGTCTCAACATGATTTTGCTTTACATTGTATGCTCACTTTTGATGGGGGGGGGGGGGGGGGGGAGAGAGAGAGAGAATTGGATCTGTTACTAATCACAGAAGGCATCAAATATTAACCAATCACAGTTTTTCTTATAGTGTGATAGCTGTAAACCAAGATGTCCTCACCCAGTAGTGAAAGTCAAATGAACTTAGAGCTCAATTGTCTCTATGAATGTCTCAGTGGGTGAGACAGACAACAACGCTCCCAGTACTAGCCACAGAGAAATCAGTAGATCTAGTCTGTTTACTTCACATAAAGTGTTGCAGGTGATGGCCATTAGTGACATTGAAGACTTAATCAGGATTATTCAGTAGAAGATGACACTGATGACAGAGAATTAATATAGAGGTGGTAGGATGGTACTGGGGAGTTGCAGTAATGCAGTGAGGAACGAATGAACAAACGAACGAACGAATGAAAATCTTTAGTTTCAAAGGGTTTAGAATTGGGCACACAGGCCCGTCTGACATTCTGCCCTTCTTCTCTATTTCCTCTCATACATTCTTTCATTCAACATCTCTTATGAAGCAAATCTTTGACAACAAAAGAACAATAAGCATTAAAACGCATGAAAAATAATCAATAATACATGACTCATAGAGGCAGTGTTTAACATGGGCATTATAAATACAGAAGGAAGGTGTAACGTGCCATACATATGGGAATGTTTTTTGGCTAGTCGTCATTTGAGATAATTTACCATTCTTATTGTCTTTGTTGTTTGTTTTTTTATGGGGGCATGTAGTCTGTCCTGAGGTAGTGTTCAAACATGTTTCGAGTGTATGTATAATGATTGGTGGTGTCTTTGATTTTTTGTGGAAGATTGTTCTACAACTGAGTGGCAGAGTATGCTAAGCTTGTTTTATATAAGTCTATCCTATGATAGGATGAATATAGAGGTCAGGTGGCAATGGAGACATGCAGTAATGCAGTGAGGATGAATATAGAAGTGGTCAGATGGCACTGCAGACAAGCAGTAATGCGGTGAGGATGAATATAGAGGTCAGGTGGCACTGGAGACATGCAGTAATGCAGTGAGGATGAATATAGAAGTGGTCAGATGGCACTGGAGACAAGCAGTAATGCAGTGAGGATGAATATAGAAGTGGTCAGATGGCACTGGAGACAAGCAGTAATGCAGTGAGGATGAATATAGAAGTGGTCAGATGGCACTGGAGACAAGCAGTAATGCAGTGAGGATGAATATAGAAGTGGTCAGATGGCACTGGAGACAAGCAGTAATGCAGTGAGGATGAATATAGAAGTCAGATGGCACTGGGGAGTTGCAGTAAGACAATGACTAGCATGCTTGCCTGCAAGTCTGGTGGACATGGATTTGAATGTGCATTGAGATAGATGTTTCAACATGGAAAACACATTGACCAATAAAAAGATGTCAATTGCAACAAGAAAAAGAGTGTTGAAGTGCTGCACAGAACCTGTACTTTTGTATGGATGTGAAGCGTGGACAATGAGCAGATAAGCTGAAAAACAGCTAATGACTGTGGAATTGTGGTTTCTGGGGAAAATGCAAAGAATACCATAGACAGACAGAAAAACCAATGACCAAGTCGTACAAGAAACAAATGAAAACCCTAACTTGATTAGAGAAATTAGACATAGACAGTCACACATTTTTGGTCACTTTACGAGAAGACATAAATTGGAGAACTTGGTGACAACTGGCAAGATTGAGGGGAAAAGAACAAGGGGAAGGCAGAGGAATAAATACCTGGATGGCTTGGCCACATGGCATGATCAAGACAAGAACACAGAGCTCTTTTTCTCTCTCTCTTCTCTCTCTCTCTCTCTCTCTCTCTCTCTCTCTCTCTCTCTCTCTCTCTCTCTCTCTCTCTCTCTCTCTCTCTCTCACACACACACACACACACAGAGTAATTTCTTTTGTACAATGTCTATAAGTTTTTGGAACATATGGAATATCTAGCCAGATGTTGTACACAGTGAGCAACTAGGGTTAGAATTACATTGCTAGAAAACAGGATCTAATACCATCTCCAAAAAGAAAGAACAGTGCAACATCTAAGTAAAAATTGCCAACAGGTGAATCGTTTCAACTATCTAGGAGTAGTCATTTGGTGGTGGTGGGTCGTCTCCAAAAAAACTACATTTGAGAACAGCGTGACGGAGCCTGACCGCATAATCACTTCACCATAGAGACCCTCCTGATAATAAACTGAAAGTCAAATGTCCATGGAGATAACAGCCATTGGACAAGGGTGGATCCAAGCTGATCTATGCACAAGTGTGTTTGTTTAATGGTTAATCCTAGGGGTGGGGGGACTCTACTGGCACACACCAGAAACATTAAGGATGCTGTAATGAAAGCCAGTGAACAAATTAATCCAGCCTTGAATGTTTCAAGCACTCTGTGAACTTGTGATTTGTTGGGTAGAGAATCAGTGAACTGATGGTGATTTGATGAATACAGAATTAATGAATTGATGGTGATTTGCTGGGTACAGAATCAGTAAACTGATGGTGATTTGCTGGGTACAGAATCAGTGAACTTATGGTGATTTGCTGGGTACAGAATCAGTGAACTTATGGTGATTTGCTGGGTACTGAATCAGTGAACTGATGGTCATTTGCTGGGTACAGAATCACAACTTGTGATTTGCTGGGTACAGATTTTGTGAAATGATGGTGATTTGATGGGTACAGAATCAGTGAGCTTATGGTGATTTGCTGGGTACAGAATCAGTGAAGAGAAACATGTTTGTTTGTAATATTGATCAGTATGTGTTGAGATGTTTGGTATAGATAAAGTCAGGAAAGTTGAGGTTTTGCTCACTCATTGTTATTGTTGAATATTTGTGTTTGGTCATGGTTATTTGTAAATTAAAGTCATTATCTTGATCAATTTTGTCTCGAAGCATGATTGCCACAAAGACAGCTTATCACAAACATCAGAAAGAGGCAGTCATCGTTTTTGGCCACGTTATGAGAAGGCAAAAACTGGAAGATATTGTGAGGACCAGAAAGATTTGTGGATAGTGAGATAGAAGAAGACAGCGAGAGAAGCATCTTGACAGTCTTGTGTCATGGCATTGAAGGGAGTCAACACATGAATTGATCCATGCCGTCGGAGATTGTAATTTGTGGAGAGGCATGATCGTCGATGCCAGACGGCAAGGCACTGGATGATGATGATTGGTAAATGTTTGTGTTTGGTCATAATTATTGGTAAATGTTTGTGGTCAGCCATTGTAATTGTTAAACGTTTGCATTTCATCATAGTTATTGTTAGACATTTGTGTTTGTTCATAGTTATTGTTACACAGAGTGAGTTCCTGTCCCCAAAATGGTGGATAGGCATTGAACCGTTAAGGCCTCAGGAGTGTTTATGCTTGTGGTTATGGTTTGGATTCACATTTTCCTCATGTTGTTACATTGTTCCGTCGCCCTGCTACTGAGTGAGTGCGTGGCGCGACACTGTGAGCTGTGAAATTCGAGTGGAATGCTTTTACATCTGTCCACTGTTGTTTGTACAGTGAACTGCATGTTCGGAACAATGGCGGCCAGCTGTCGCTGAATTGACTGGTTTGCCTTTTCAGTTCACAAGTGCAATTTTCAGGAGACTCCTGGGAGTCATCGCTGGAGCTACGGAGTTCATGCTTTGTGCAGCGCTTTCGGCAGGTCGCCTTGCGGAAAAAGACAGAGCCATGTGGGATAAAACCCGGGTCAATGAAGTCTTTCTGGTGACTGCCGATTCCATTGACGATGAATTGTATTCTTCGTGGAGGACTTTTGTGTTGGCATTCTGGCGGTGGCATTAGGCACAGTGTACCTGTGTGGGCTGTCGACTTGCCAAGACTCCTGTCTGTTCCACTTTTCACATTGGGCAGTGCTGAGCATTTTGTGTGATATTGACTGGCACAGGAACGGAGCATAATGGGGACGACCCATTGCCATGAAGTTGGAACCACGACTAACTAACTATTGTTACACATTGGTCATAGTTATTGTTACACATTGGTCATAGTTACTGTTAAATGTACGAGTTTAAACATAGTGAGTGTTAAATATTTCTGTTTGGTTATTTGTATAGTTAAATGTACAATGAATGACTTAGTTTGTAATGAATTAATTATTATTATTAATATCAATAATAATTGACTGAAGTGACAGGCTGTGGGATGTCCACAATTTGCCTTCTGATTTTGTCTTTCATCTCGTGAAACAAGTCAAGGAAGAGTATTATTTAGTATATATTATGTGGATTGTTTGCTTGAATCATTACAATTTCAAGCCAGCAATGTCATTGAGAAAATTGAGGTTTTTATCTCTTGAAATTATGGTGGTATCTACCTGGAACTGAATTTATCATTATTTTGATACTGATTCTGAATGATCTGTTGCTAGAAAAAAGGTCAGAGTATGGTTGCAAGTTGGAAGTTAAAGGAGGGAAATAAACCTGATGTTTTAGAGAACCATTGCTCTTACCAGGCGTCATGTCTTTTACTCTGTGAAATGTTGTGTTTGCAAGGTCATAGGTTTGTTGAAAATCACATGTTTAGATGTTTTTGTACAGAATCAGTAAAGCACAACAGAGATAATTCTGTTTCAGTGCTTGCTTGTGGTCGTTGGCTTGAGCTCCAACGTGAAGTCCTGTATGTCGGATGAAGGCATCCTGTTGTCCAACATCAGTGTGATGTCATACAGGACCTGAGGTTTGCGTGAGTATCCGTTGTCCCATGTCTGGCTTATTGGTGTGCAGACTGGTGGTTCCTCGCCGTACAGGCAGACACTCTCCGACTTCGGAGGAATCAACGATCCTACTGACTTTAGCCAGGACCCCGAAGGGAGCTGTTGCCCAGGACGCTCGACGAGGACGCGTCAATAGGTCTTGGCCAGTATATAACCCGGCCCTGGTGCCTTGGAAACACCTCTGCGCCCCTTCAGTTTCAGTAAAACTTTGGCCTTTTGTGGACACCTGAGTAATTTTCAGTGGGAAATGGTGATTGCAAAAACCAAAGATTTTTTATTTTATAATGTAAAATTGTAGTTTCTGTGGCCTGTTGTAAGAATATTTCAAGCCACTATATTTTGTTAAATCAGAAGGAGCAATTGCTAGGGTCATAAGTTGACGTTTTGTGTAGAATTCACAGTGAGCTTTTAGGGATAATTCTAATTCACCGAGACAAGTTTGATTCTATGAATATTTCAAGCCACTGTATATTCTGTTAAATTAGATTGAGCAATTGCTAGAGCCAACAAGTTTTGTGTAGAATCCATAGTGAGCTTTTAAGTATAATTCTAATTCACATAGACAAGTTTGGCCTGTCTTTGGTTGGTTGGTGAATCCTCTTGTTTTAACTTGTAAGTTTGATACATTAACGTTCAGATCCTGTGAGTCTTGACATAGATTTGCTTCTATTGAAGTGAGGCTGGTAGGAAGACTTTCCTCCCTGACTCAGTACTGAAATACCATCTGCTCAGAGACTGTGTTGCGGAGCACTCCCTCACCTCTCCAGGCTCAGAAACCAGCGCGGGTGTGCAAGTCCTGGACTGGAACAAAGGCTTGCATTTTATCTATTAAAATGGAGGTCAGCATGGCTGAATGGATAAGAATACGTGTTCTTAAACATCTGGTGTGCTGATGCCGAGGTAAGGGGTTCAACCCCTACACCAGACAGTTGGACTAAAATGTTGACTTCTTGTCCTTGACCTGGGCACGTAAATTACAAGTACCTCTAAAGTCGGAGTGGGTTCGCCTGATGACGAGGGACACTGTTAATAGGGAAAGTTAATCCACAAGCAAAAATCCAGTGCTACTAGATGTAGTAGCACGTGTATGGACTACGCCTGAGTTCAAAGCACGTGAACAAAAAAAGAAATTGTACTATTTATTGCCTGGCATATTGCACTGCTTCTCTCCAGGTACATACTGCAGAAATCATACAACATAAACTAAAGCAATCAAATAAATCCTTCAAGCTGAAATATTCTACACACATTTTCACACAGTAATGTGTGTTCTGTTGTGTCTTCGTTATTCAAATTCACTATGAGAAAACACTGTTTTGAATTATTTTTCTTTCCTTTTTCTTTAGACTTGTCATATTTAGTTGGATCTTGCCACAAAAGTTTTCTGTAAAGGAGTAGTCAAGCTCACACCAACCCTCTAGTCGGCACTTATCACATGCAGTATAGGATACAGTGTTACGATTCTTTCATTCCATTATGAGCCCTGGTAACATCCAGGAAGTATTGTTGTACACGGTGGCTTCAACCGAAAACCTTAACTGTTTTTGTAAAAGATATATTATAAAAAAGTAAAGAAAAATGTATCATTTTCTTTATGTAGTCACCACTGTATTCAATGCATGTCCTCCAGCACTGATAAAGTGGTTGGATTCCGGGAAAAAAAAATATCTTGGTCACTACTCGGTGTGCCTGACCTGGTTGTGAACAGTCTGTCACAGAAGTCACGTTGTTTTGAAACATCCTACTCCACCCATACACTTGCTGGACTGACAGACATACATCACCATACTGAACCTTCATTTGCCATTGTATTTCTATATGTTTCACACCTTCACTGATAAAAAAAAAACTGATAAATAAAAGCTGCTCCCCTTTGGTGCATGTCAAAAGTGGGTGTGGCCATCTTTAAACTGTCCTTGTGACATCATCATGTTCATCTGCACCATGATTTCATGTGCTGAACACCCTTGACATCCTTAACAACAATATTGACAAGTTACAAGACAATGACATGGTTATTGTAATTTCAATCACACTTTTAAGGTTTTCATTTGAAGCCCCCTGTGAACTGTAATATTACAACTAAATTATTCATTAAATAGCAAAGGGAGTTTTGAAATATTAAAACCAAATGCACTTTAAACAGTGCAATCTGATTAATTCTTCTGCCTACAAAACATTTTCCAGTTGGCAAAAATCTGATTTTGTCTTAGAAATATTTCTTTAACAGTTTTCCTCATAAACACTACATTAATTCTTTCAGTGTTAGATAACTGAAGTCCCTTTTCTCTCTCAATGTTTTAGATAGTTGAGGGTGCATTAACTCTTTGAGTGTTAGATAGTTGAAGGTGTGTTAACTCTTTGAGTGTTAGATAGTTGAAGGTGTGTTAACTCTTTGAGTGTTAGTTGATGGTACTTGAACTCTTTCAGTGTTAGATAGTTGATGGTACTTTAACTCTTTCAGTGATAGTTGATGTTACTTGAACTCTTTCAGTGTTAGATAGTTGATGTTACTTTAACTCTTTCAGTGTTAGATAGTTGATGGTACTTTAACTCTTTCAGTGTTAGATAGTTGATGGTTCAGTGTTAGATAGTTGATGGTACTTTAACTCTTTCAGTGTTAGATAGTTGATGTTACTTTAACTCTTTCAGTGTTAGATAGTTGATGGTACTTTAACTCTTTCAGTGTTAGATAGTTGATGGTACTTTAACTCCCTCAGTGTTAGATAGTAGATGGTACTTTAACACTTTCAGTGTTAGATGGTTGATGGTACTTTAACTCTTTCAGTTAGATAACTGATGGTACTTTAACTCTTTCAGTGTTAGATAGCTGATGGTACTTTAACTCTTTCAGTGTTAGATAGCTGATGGTACTTTAACTCTTTCAGTGTTAGATAGTTGATGGTACTTTAACTCTTTCAGTGTTAGATAGTTGAAGGTGCATTAACTCTTTCAGTGTTAGATAGTTGAAGGTTTGTTAACTCTGTCAGTGTTATATATTTGATGGTACTTTAACTCCTTGAGTGTTAGATAGTTGATGGTACTTTAACTCTTTCAATGTTAGATAGTTGAAGGTTTGTTAACTCTTTGAGTGTTAGATATTTGATGGTACTTTAACTCTTTGAGTGTTAGATAGTTGATGGTACTTAACTCTTTCAGTGTTAGATAGTTGAAGGTGCTTTAACTCTTGCAGTGGGCTGTCATCTTTTGCCTTCTCACACGATCACCAGGAAGTTTCCATGGTGTAGTGGTTACACTGCCTGGCTGCGATCCGAAGGTTGTGGGCCTTTTTAAACATCATAATTAGAGTGGCTAAGTATTCCAGGTATGTACTTCCCTGTCTTCCCCTTATTCTTGAAATACAGGGGTGGATACCAAATAAACAAGTCAGCAACATACATACATACACAGACAGACATATTTAAAAAAAAAAAATAAGAACACGAGAATATATTATTTATGTATTTTCCTGTTTATTTTAATACATTTAAAGCAAACTTTCACAAACTTTAAATATCCTGGCTATATAATGAACACAAATGGGGAATATTCAAAGACTGGTAACAGCAGTGCAGCATTTTAAACATTAAGAGCGTAAGGCCCAATATCAGGAAGAAATTAGTGTACTATTTTGTCAAAACATGCACATTTTCTACGGCAATATAGGAATGTGAATCATGGATCATTTCGCAACCACTAATGAATAAAACCCTATGCTTTTCTTCAACGTAAATGTCCTAGAATATCAAGGATCAAGGCGGTATGGGAATATTTACATGTCAAGAGGTGTAAACATCAAAGAAAACTGGCCCACGGACAGTTATGTTTCATAGACTGAAATTTAAAAAAAAAATTTCTTTAAATGTTGCATATCCCTTACAGGATGTTGCAGTCAACACCAGCATTTTTCAGCTGCTGTTGATGTACTAGGCAAGTTTTACGTTCAGTAGTTTGCCATTGCTTTCTGAACGACCCGCTCACATACCCCAGTAAGTTACCAGCGCGGCGCGAACCGCGGCAGATTCTCGCAGCTGCTGTTTTCCCCACGTGAATATACGGGATTACGAACAATGTCGTCAACCTCTTGGCCAGGGAGACTGAAATAATTCTCTTTCCATAATAAACGTCGCAATGGCTTGGAGAGAACAGTGGTGAAAATCATAGATTCTGGAAGATGAACAAAAATAAATAGACACTGTGGACATGAGCATACATGGGGCAGGAACACTGACTAATGGTCGAGAATATTTTCAGTGGGCAGAGAGAGCGACGTTTTGCATGGGCAGAAAGAGCGAAGTTTTGCATAGGCAGAGAGAGCGACGTTTTGAATGGGCAGAGAGAGCGACGTTTTGCAAAGGGTCTGCTATATGATAGTGTTGACAAGGACAGACATTCAGTACCCACAACATGAATAGCTCGTGAGCGTGATAGAAATTAAGACACCACTAGTCTCTAATTCTTCCAGTCATACAATAGTCAATGTTTCGAATCTGGAGTGCTCTGCCTCAACATCAGCAGCAGCAACAAAAACAATTACCTTAGCAAAAACAGGGATGTGTGATATATTATATATGTTGATTACTCACTCTCTGTTTAGATATTCGAAGACTAAGACTTGCAGGCTTGCCTGAGGACGAATGTTGCAAAACCAATGATGACTCTTTTAACAAACAGTGTTTTAGTTATGTGTACTCTTTCTTCATTCTTCACTACCTTTCGGATTACATTTGAAAATACATTTCTAAGATGATTCAAAGACAAGGTCGACTAATTTGCACCGGGTTGATCCCATACGGCTCGCTGTCTTTTCGCCAAGCGTTCTGCTGAAAGCATTCAACCAGCACAAACTCTGTAGCTCCAACGACGACATCACAGGAGTTTCCAAGAAAATACACACACATAATTCACATATCTTCAGAATCAGTAGTTTTTGTTTTGTTTTTAAACTGTCTCATTCCGGAGTAACTGACGAGTGTCTGGAAAGGCTATTGGGATTAGAAAGTTATATACAACTGTAATACAGAGACAAACAATGTTCGTTTGTCATGTACAGAGGAGGTATGATTTGGAGACAATCGTGACGACTGGAAAGATGAGTGAGAGAATAGGGGTAGGCAGATCTAGAGAAACGATACTGCGTGTTGTAAGGCGGAGGAATGGAGTAACAACATCAATAGACTTGATCCAGAGAAATTACGCTGGGTGGTTTAAGGCGGAGAAATGGAGTAACAACATCAATAGACTTGATCCAGAGAAATTACGCTGGGTGGTTTAAGGCGGAGAAATGGAGTAACAACATCAATAGACTTGATCCAGAGAAATTACGCTGGGTGGTTTAAGGCGGACGAATGGAGTAACAACATCAATAGACTTGATCCAGAGAAATTACGCTGGGTGGTTTAAGGCGGAGAAATGGAGTAACAACATCAATAGACTTGATCCAGAGAAATTACGCTGGGTGGTTTAAGGCGGAGGAATGGAGTGACAACATCAATAGACTTGATCCAGAGAAATTATGCTGGGTGGTGTAAGGCGGAGGAATGGAGTAACAACATCTTTAGACTTGATTCAGAACACCAGGAATCTGGATCTGTGGAAATATATTTTAGTAATGGCTCTTGAAATGAACATCCTGTTATAATTTTTCAGTTAGTGTTACTAGTATTAATATTCTACGGCTACCTACTTTCTTGTAAACTATCACCATAAGTCGCATCTTGTAACACCCGCAGCTCTGAATTCCCCAGCGTTAGATTTATTCACTGCCTGTGATATTCTCATCGTTCTTTTCAAAAATGATATAAGCAGGAATTAATGAGAGCAAACACATAACAATAGAAATGCAATGCCTTAGAAGAGCTGCGGGAATAACCGTGGGAGATGTGGAAATTAGAAGACGACTAGGTCTGAAACCAGTTATGCACTTCATTAAAGAGCAACAGATGAAATCATTTACTGCCTATATACAGTACCTTGCGGTGTATGGCCGGGTGGGGGTGTCTTGAGTCTGAGGAATTAAGGCCGCCTGGCTAGGGCAGTCGCCGCGAACTGTGTAGGTTAGGGTTTTTCTTTTTGGAGGCTCTATTCGCAATTCCATTGCGAATAGAAAAAAATTATATTCGCAATCGAATTGCGGGAAGTAACAAACATGTCACAGCGTCTGCTCACTAGTCAATTTTAGTTTGGGCCATTAAGAAGTCTAAGAAGGTGGTTAATTTAAATAGGAATGTTCACTGTTGCGAGTTTAATTCTGCCGAATTTTCCGTATTTTTTAATGAATCACTCTTCTTCTTACTTCTGTCCGTTCTTTTGGCATCCCGTTTTATTTTTACATTACGTTAGTCCTGTTTAAATATCAAGAATAATTTTTCAGAACAGGTATCCCCAATACAAATAACGATCCCTACATATGGACACACGCGTAGGAATAATCACGTGACCAACTTCGATTGCGAATATAATTTTTTTCTATTCGCAATTCCATTGCAAATATAATTTTTTTCTATTCGCAATTCCATTGCGAATAGTCACTTCGTTTTCTTTTTGCCCCCGACAGAACAAAATCCACACCTTACCGAGGATTCGAAAGCGGGTCTTCCGAAGGAGAATCCGGCATTCTAGCCACTCTGCCAGCCGCTCCTCGGTATCAAGAACAAGCTTAGAGAAATGAATATCAACTTACAAACAGCATTAGAAAGAGTGCATCCAAGATCTTTACATCTCCCCCTAATACTTTACTGAGGTAAATGGAGGAAGAGAAAGAAGAAGAAGATAAAAGCAAGCCGATTAAGCGAATCAACATTGACCAGACTGCAAGAACATCAAGCCAAAATGGGTGCAGCCAGACAAGAACGCCATGAAGGAGCTCATAGAATAGTCAACCAATACAGAACTGGCTTCGGCCGCCTTACATTGAGAGAAACACAAAAGAGGGTATCCGAACACTTAGGGGTTGAATGGTTCCAAATACAGTGAGAATAAACTATTGACTAACTAACTGACGGACTGACTGACTGACTAACTAACTAACTAACTAACTAACTAACTGACTGACTAACTAACTGACGGACTGACTGACTGACTAACTAACTAACTAACTAACTGACTAACTAACTAACTGACTGACTGACTAACTAACTAACTAACTGACTGACAAACTAACTGACTGACTGACTAACTAACTGACTGACTGACTGACTGACTAACTAACTGACTGACTAACTAACTAACTAACTGACTGACTGACTAACTAACTGACTGACTGACTGACTAACTAACTAACTAACTGACTGACTAACTGACTAACTAACTAACTAACTGACTGACTGACTGACTAACTAACTAACTGACTGACTAACTAACTGACTGACTAACTAACTAACTGACTGACTAACTAACTAACTAACTGACTGACTGACTAACTAACTAACTGACTGACTGACTAACTAACTGTCTGACTAACTAACTAACTAACTAACTAACTAACTGACTGACTGACTGACTTACTGACTAACTAACTGACTGACTGACTGACTGACTGACTAACTAACTGACGGACTGACTGACTGACTGACTGACTGACTGACTAACTAACTAACAGATTTATAAAGAATGTGATGAAGCCAAACCATTTCATCTGTTATTCTTTAATGAAGTACATTCATAACTAGCTACCTAACTAAGTAAAATATATAACATGAAGCGAATGCAACATCATCATTATCATCAAGTGCTGTGCCGATAAGCGAGGGCGGTCATGTTTCGCTTTCTCACACGATCACCAGAGTCGTGGATCAGATTCGATTTCTTGTCTCGACCATGTCAATGGCTAAGCCATCCAGATATTTACTTCTCTGTTTTCCCCTTGCACGAAAAATCAATAACAACTGACAAAAGTAAGTGCAGCTAGTGAAGCCCAAAGTAAGAATATCACATTAGGTACTGACATTCACCAGTTACTCAGTACCTGAAGTAATACTCAAACTTTGAACCCATGATGCCAATGAGATCGCACTATCATACTAGTGTGAATACAGGACAGCACCCGATCACCTCTTTTGGTCTGGGAATAACATGTTATGGTAATGCCACCAAGCATGGTTGATGCCAGAGATCCTGGACCACACTCTCTACTCAAAGGAAGAGCCAGACGAACTCATAATCAGACTGCATATTGTATCCTTTGTTTTGGGACTTTCCGCTGATTGTTGTCTTCATGGTCTGAACGCTGCAGCCCGAAACCGAACCAACAGCTTTCAGAGCACAAGGCAAACGGCTAGACGACTGTGCCACGGAGATCTTCAAGATACTGGTAGGACTGGTTCTCAATAACCTATCATCATCATCATCATCATCATTATCATCATGTGCCATGCCGATAAGCGTGCACAGTTATGTTTCGCAATCTCACACAATCACCAGAGTTGTGGATCAGCTATGTGTTCTTGTGTCGACCATGCCAAGTGGCCAAGCAATCAAGGTATTTACCTCTCTGTCTTCTCCTTGTTCTCTTCCCCCACAATCTTGCCAGTTGTCACCAAGTTCTCTAGTTTATTTCTACTCATAACGTGTCCAAAACTTGTCTGTCTACGTCTAATTTCTCTAATCACTTTACGGTCTTTATCCGCTTCTGGACTTGCTCATACGTTTTTTTCTGTATGCCCTTGGTATTCTTTGCATTTTCCCCAGAATCCATATTTCTATTGTCATTAGATGTTTTTCAACTAATCAACTCATCGTCCAAGTTTCACATCCATACAAAAGTACAGGTTCTATGCAGTACCTCAACACTCTTTTTGCGTAGCAATTGACATCTGTTTATTGGTCAGTATGTTTTCCATCCTGCAAAAGGCTACCTTCGCTATGGCGATTCTTGTTCTAAATCTCTTCAAGACACCCGCCACTAGATGTTATGACTGTTCCGAGATAGTTGTTCTGGTTCACTTGTTTAAGAATGTTCTCATTTACCCGTATACCACCACATTGTGGTATTCATTTCTTCCTAGTGACAACCATAATAGGTGTCTTCCTACAACTTAATTATATTAACCCCAGCTGTTCACTGTATGCAACAACCGCATCTACTGAATGTTACAGATCATGTTCATTGTCAGCAGTCAATTCTGATGTTCACGGGTACTTTAACATCTCCCCCCCCCCCCCCCCCCCCAGATTACGGCTAATCTTGCAATCTTTAGATATTCTGGACTTCTGAAATATTTAAAACCATTCACTTCAACGTGCGTGTTCATTTAGCATGATACTGAGAGATATATAAATAAATATGAATACATAGGCATAAAAAAGATGCAAATAATAAGTACATAGTGAAGTATATAAATGCATGGACATAAAAACGCAAAGAATAAATATATAAATACACAGACATCAAATACATAAATAATAAGTACACAAATAAATATAAATACATAGGCACCAAATAAGTAAACAATAAGCATAAAAATAAATATAAATATGCCTGTGATCTGGAGTTCGATTCCGGGTCCAGTAAGGGATATGCACTACTGACTAGCTCAAACGAGAGCTAAACTTGAGTCTAGTGACAGTGCTTCAAGTCTGACGTGGACAAGGCCCAAGGTTCGTAATGGAATACGATCAGCGTTGCCAGTAGTGGGTTGTGCTCATTTTCAAGACGATAGTTTGTTACATTGTGCTTAAAAAAAAGGCATAAGAACTACAACCCATGGTGAGCCTGCGCTGGACCACGAGTTGCCCATGCAGCGTGATCCCCCTCTCGGCCTGCAAAGTTTAAAAAAGGTAACACCAATACATCAGAGACCATCGACACACAAATAAGAAAGAAACCAGGGTGGCGCAGTGCCTGACACCACATTGTGCCAGGCTCAAGCCACAGTTCATGGAGAATATGTGTGTAATGGAAGAAACAGGAGCATATTAGCGGATCTGACAATACTGGCAATACGCACCAGGAACAATCATCTCTCCGTGACGACAAAGAACCACTCGGTCAAAGGAACACAAAGCTTAACAAGTAACAGAAAGATACATGCAGTCAGAGATGTCTGTTATTTTATATTTACAGCGTACACAAGCCAAATATTTGAAACTTGATGAAACCATGAAGATACACAATCTTAAATGGCATTCCTAGTGTGGTTTTCAGGATAAAAAAATATATCACTTATGGCAACAACTTTTTATTTAACATTCATTTGCTAAACTGAGTTCAAAGCTGTATGCAAGCAACACAAACTATTGATGCTCAAAAGAAATTATACCAACTGGTTTAACAATAGCAGATTTTCAATACACGATTCATGCGATTTTGTAATTTCACTGTTTACTGAGGGAGAAGGTATCATAAACATACCTCTTAAATTCTAGAAATATAATATATTTATAAAATAAACTATGTTGATAATTATTTTAAAAGTAATTACAATCTTGTTTCTTGGAAAATAGATTGTCTTTGGTAACAATGGAATGTATTAAAATAAGAATATAGACGACAAGATAAGATTTAATAAGAGAGTATATCTACTGTTTAACAATAGCAGATTTTCAATACATGATTTATGCGATTTTGTAATTTCACTGTTTAATGAGGGAGTAGGAATCATAAAAAATACCTTTTAAATTCTAGAAATATATTATGTTTATAAGATAAACTATATTAGATATTATATTAAAAGTAATTAAAAGCTTGTTTGTTGAACAATATCAGTTTGTTATTGGCAGCAACTAAAGGATTGCTTCTTCTGTTCTAGACAGTTTTATCTTTCTTTCGCTTTGTATCCCCCATTGAGGCATAAACGTTCAACCAACCCCCACAAAGCTTTGTTTTTGCTATTTCATGCAGCCCCTTCCATGTCCACTCCATATAATTTATTTACTTCCCTAATTATCTTCTCGATCTGTTTGTAGTTCTTTCTCTATCTATTTCGTTTGCATCGTGGCGTTCAGACAGAGGAGTTTTTAGTTATACTAGGCCTATTCTCGGGTTTTCTAAACTATTTCGGAATCAGCACCAGCGTCTTTTCCTGACCTGGTATTTGCTTACACGAGTTCTACATCGGTGATTCTGCCATACTACTTTAGTCCCTTTATTCTGCCCATGCACACATTAATTAACGTTTGTTGATTATTAGTAGGCCTAATAGTTTTAATTCGCGTTTCTGATCCATTAGCATTAGGTGAACAAATCCCTAGAAGCTTTGGAGATGTGGTTTTATAGAAGAATGCTGAAAATTAATTGGACAGCCAGAATGAGAAATCTGGACATTTTGAGGGAAGCTGAGTCGCAAAGACAACTTGTCGCAAAAACAACTTATCACAAACATCAGAAAGAGGCAGTCATCGTTTGTTAGCCTATTATGAGAAGACAAAAACTGGAACATGTTGTGACAACCGGAAATATTTGTGGAAAGAGAGATAGAGGAAGACACAGTAAGAAAATAGTTGACAGTATTGTGTCAAGGCTTGGAAGGGAGTCAACACACGAAATGATGATCCATGCCGCGGAGATCTCAATTTGTGGAGAGGCATGATCGCTCACTAGGCACTGGATTATTATTATTATTATTATTATTATTATTATAGTAGTAGTACTTATTGAATGTTAGACATTATATTTAGAAATTCGTTTAATTTCTTCTGACTTCGACAAATTTACTACCGCTATAAAATCATTTGCCTGTTATATTCTTGTTTTAAGATCTGTATCTGTTCGCCCATAATATAGTTTATAATGTTGGTATGTTATCTTCCTATGGTAAAAACCAAGTATCACTCAGCTGTGAAAATATTTTAAATATTATTTTAAAATGCAGCTGCAAGGGAAATTATAATAACAGAATCAGGACATGTGCAAGTAACAAAGAAACAAAACAGCTAATTTACAAAAACACTTGACTTAATTGCTATAATTAATAAATACATTGTTGCAATGAATGGGTGAATGATCAGCAAGCAGGCAACGGGACGCGCGGGGTGCACATTTGAGTGATTGAATGAGCGGCTGTGTCAGTGAGTTATACAGTTCAAGCAGGCAGCTGGACGAATGGGGTGTACAGCTGGGTGGCTGGGTGAGCGGCTGTGTCAGTGAGTTATACAAACAGTACATGCAGGCAACTGGTGAGCATTTGTGTAGTCACAGCTGGTAACATGAGATTTTCCATTAGCACTCAGATTTACCAGCTGAGATTAGACAAGCACCAACAGTGAGAAGACAGCTGGCAAGCCACACCCAACAAACATTCATCTGTGCAGGAAGGAATTCCTGAACTGGATTATATTTTCATTAACTTTTAATGGGGTAAGGGAAGAAAGGGGTGTTACAGCAATTGGGCGCAGCAGAAGTCAACGGGAAGGGACACCGTAGCATAGTAGTATAGCGTCTCAGCCTTTTGGCTAAGATCAAAGTGTAGATTGATCGGCACTAGATCTAGCCAGGGTGCCAATATGCGAACTCTAATCATCAAATCACTGTTCACTAACACTGGCAGACAGACCTTGGTGGTGTAACACAATGGGCCGAAATGCACATAATGGAACTAAGAGGGCTATAAAAAAAAGTAGTAACACTTTTAGTTTTACTCCTTTCTATTTTCCTATTACCTCTATCCTGTTCAATCTCAGAAGAGAAGTTTTAATTAGGGCCAGTCCCAGACTCAGATTAATCTGTGACCGAATCAATCATAATTTGAATATTAATCTGAAAGGAATTTTCCATACAGGTAATAAGTATATCTCGTACTCTCTATGCATGTTTCAATCTAGACACAGATGGAGGAATAGATAGAGATATTAAAATAAGAATATAGACGACAAGGGGAGATTTCATAACGTATAACATTTTAAAAGTAAACAGAAATGAAAACAAGTACCGAACTATAATATTTAACGACAAACAACAAACATTTGTTCACAGGTGACTGCCTGCGCAGAACAGCACGACAAACATTGACTGTTTCATATCTGCGCAGAAAAGAACGACGAATATTAACTGTTTCATACCTGTGCAAAAAAAAAAAAAAAAAGATGAAGATTAACTGTTTCATACCTGCGCAGAACAGAACGACGAACATTAACTGTTTCATACCTGCGCAAAAAAAAAAGAAAAGAACGAGGAACATTAACTGGTGCATGCTTGCGCAGAACAGAACAAGGAACATGATATACAAGAATCACTAATGCGAAATGTAGGTAAAGAACTAGAGAGACTAAAGCGAATGAAGAAGTAAGGAAAAGACGTTGGCTCACTTTCGGACACACATTCATAAAACACCACTCTAGTATAATATGGGGAAGAAGTAGAGAGAACTAATTTAGTTCCATATCCTTTACAGGACGTTGCAGTCAACACTAGCATTTCTTTTTTTGGGGTGGGGGGGGGGGGGGGGATCTGTTTCTGATTTCTTGGCAAGTTCACGTTTAGTAGTTTGCCATTGCTTTCAGAAGAAGAGAGCTAAAGCAGAAAGCAAAATATAAGTCTGCTTGGCGAGTGTTTGTTGAGGGTCTATGGTCCAACTGGGGATAGATGGCTTGCAATCAGATCAGCTCTGGGATAGAGCGCTCTAGTATAGAACTAGAGAGCTTGTGTTACCGGGCTTTCATGAGGGATGCAAAGGATAGTAACAACGGGCGATGAAAAGTAGAAGAAGAAGGAGGAGAGGGGAAAGGAGGAGGAGACGGAGAAGAAGAGGTAGAAGGAGGAGGAAGGGAGAAGGCATGAAGAAGAAGAAGAAGAAGAAGAAGAAGAAGAAGAAGAAGAAGAAGAAGAAGAAGAAGAAGAAGAAGAAGAAGAAGAAGAAGAAGAAGAAGAAGAAGAAGAAGAAGAAGAAGAAGAAGAAGAGGAGGAGGAGGAGGAGGAGGAAGAAGAAGAAGAAGAAGAAGAAGAAGAAGAAGAAGAAGAAGAAGAAGAAGAAGAAGAAGAAGAAGAAGAAGAAGAAGAAGAAAGTAACTAGTACTGGCTTACCAACACAGAGGGCCAGTGTTCAGTCGCCAGGAGTGATGCTGAAATCAACCCAGCCTCATATAATTACCAGCAGACATGTATTTGTGACAGTCAAGGAACCTACAGTATAGGGCAGTGTTTCCCAACGTGGGGCCCACGCCCCACAGGGGGGCAATTTGACTGTTAAGGGGGGCAATTCGAAAATGGAAGAAATCGGCTGAATATAACAAAACGAGGAGACTTGAGACTGAAGTTAACTAAATTGGAACCTGACATAAGATCTCTTTGCAGCAAGCATCAAGCGCAAGGATCTCACTAAATTTAAATAATAAATAATTACTAATAATTAAAATAATATAGAAAAATCTTTCATTAAAATTATTTTGTACTTGAATTTCAGTTCTCCATTATATGTTTTGAAAATTTACTTACTGTGTTTGCTCAATAATTACCTAGTGATTTCTTCCTAAAACCTATCATTCAAGTTTCTTTAGTGAACATTTCAATTTTTGAATATTAAAAATAATGTATATGTTGAGGGGGGGGGGGGGGGGTGCATGGGGCGGGGGAGGGGGGCAATATGAATTTTAGAAAGGCTTAAGTGGGGCATGGTACAAAAAAGGTTGGGAAACACTGGTATAGGGTGTATAGTTAATGACTGCGGGATCTTTGAAAATATTCCCGTTCCAAATTTTGTATTCACCCTCTCTGAACTCATCATCATCATGTGCCGTGCCGGCTGGCGTAGGCGTTCATGGCTCTCCATAGATCTCGGTCTTTGGTTTTCTGGATCAACTCTGCTGCTCCAGAAAACCAAAGACCGAGATCTATGGAGAGCCATGAACGCCTACGCCAGCCGGCACGGCACTTGATGATGAACTTGATGATTTAGTCTCTCTGAACTCATGCAACATAAAAGGTAAATACAAAACTTGGAACGGCAATATTTTCAAAAACCCCACAGTCATTATAAATGCACCCTGTAATATTAACAGTAACACCTCTTGTGTGTGGTTCATTCGCAGTAGATGCACTAACCACTGTCCTTTCTATGCCTACGTTTACAAGGTAAAGGTGGTACTGTGGCATATATACACATGTCGTTGGGGTGTGACGTGTTTAGTATGCCTTCACATGCCCTTGGTTTCGACATGATGAGGTGGGGTGGCCATTTTCCTTCCTCGTCGCATATCCTTCACAGACAATTCTCCGGAATATTCTGAAGAGTGTCTCTTACCCATTTTATGAGGCAGATTCGAGCCCGGACTTGTGCTGGCAGGAAAGGAAATAATCTGGTCTCTTCTGTGAATTAATAATTTAGACAAATTGGTTTAATGTAACAAATGGCTGAGATAGAAATTAACGTAATAATTAGGGCTGATTGATTTATTGTAACAAACGGCTGAGATACAAATTAACCTTATTAGGGCTAATTGATTTTAAGTAACAACCGGCTGAGATAAAAATTAACTTACTAATTAGGCAGATTGGTTTAATGTAACAAACGGCTAAGATAGAAATAGACCTAATAATCAGGGCAGATTGGTTTAATGTAACAAACAGATGAATAGAAATAAATGTAATACTTAGGGCAGATTGGTTTAATATCACAAACGGCTGACATAGAAATAAGCGTTATAATTAGGGCAGATTAGTTTCATGTACTATATCGCACTGATTGAAGTTACTGTAACAAACAAGGCAAACTGGTTTAATGTTACAAATGGCTGGGACAAGAGTTAATGTAATAACTAGGGCAGAATGATTTAAAATAACGCAAGGTTGGGACAGAAATTAATTTCTACTGTAAACTGATTTAATATAACAAATGGCCGGAACAAATGTTAATGTAATAATTAGGGCATGCTGATTTAATGTAACAAATGGCTTGGAGAGAAGTTAACATAATCATTAGGGCATACTGGTTTAATGGCAGGGATAAACGTTAATGTAATGTATAGGGCAAGTAAATGTATTGTAAAAATGGCAATGACGAAAGTTAATGTTATAACTAGGGCATATAGCAAATGGCTGAGACAAAAGTTAATGTTATAACTAGGGCAGTAACAAATGGCAGGGGCAAAAGTTAATGTAATAACTAGGGCATATAGCAAATGGTTGGGACACATGTTAATGTAATAGCTAGGGCGGGTAACAAATGGCTGGGACAGCATGTAATGTAATAACTAGGGCAGGTAACAAATAGCAGGGACAAAAGTTAATGTAATAACTAAAGACGATAACAAATGGCTGGGACAAAGTTATACTGCCTTTGTATAACTAGGGCAGTAACAAATGGCAGGGGCAAAAGAGAAGAGAGTTATGGCTAGCATGCTGGGTTATAAGACTGGGACAAAAGTTAATGTTATAACAAGGGCAGTAACAAATGGCAGGGGCAAAAGTTAATGTAATAACTAGGGCAGATAGCAAATGGCAGGGACAAAAGTTAATGTAATAACTAGGGCAGATAACAAATGGCAGGGACAAAAGTTAATGTTATAACTAGGGCAGATAACAAATGGCAGGGACAAAAGTTAATGTTATAACTAGGGCAGATAACAAATGGTTGGGACAAAAGTTAATGTAATAGCTAGGGCAGGTAACAAATGGCTGGGACAGAAGTTAATGTAATAACTAGGGCAGGTAACAAATGGCAGGAACAAAAGTTAAGGTAATAACTAAGGTAGACTGATTCAATGTAACAAGTGGATGGAACAAGACTCAATGTAATAATTAAGGCAGACTTGTTCAATGTAACAAACGGCTGGGGCAGAAGTTAATTAATAACTAGGACATGTAGCAAATGGCTGGGGCAATAGTTAATGTAATAACTAAGGCAAACTGGTTTAATGTAACAAATGGATGGAACAAGACTCACTAATATAACTAGGTTTAATGTAACAAATAACTGGGGCAGAAGTTATGTAGTAATCAAGGTAGTCGGATACAATATTAACAAATGGATGGAACAAAACTCAATGTAATAATTAGGGCATGTCGGTTTAATGTACACATGTTGTTCGTGTATAAAACCATTATAGTTACTGAGAAGAATTTACACATTGTCAGGCTGTAAAACTTAACTGTGCAAATTCAAAGAGAAAAAAACAAATCCAGCATAATACAAGGATAAAGCCTGCAATGCCTATTTATGAGTTAATATCTAGGTTCCGTACAATGTTTTGTTGGGAGAAGGAAAACCGTGTTGAGTAATGCACTTTTCGTTTTAGGTATCACAAGTTTGTTCCGTAGTTTTATCCGTACAGTAATATGGTGGTGATGATTGGGGAAGGGGGGGGGGGGTGTGGAGTAATGGCTAGCATGCTAGCCTGCCTGCTTGGTGGTCAAGGGTTCGAATTTGCATCGAGAAGATTGACCTGGGCTCCCAGATCGACCCAACCTAAAATGGGTACCAGGAACTGACTTGCGAAGTAAAGGCGGCGGCGTGATATTGACCACATCACCGTCGAGTACTGATCGGTCTATACAATATGGAGGCTAGCACCATGTACCCAATATGAATCAAGGTATCTAAAAGAAGTCCTTGACTTGACTTGCTTACGTTAACACAGCGTCTGGGAGACAACGGGGGAGACAACGAGAGAAGTATAATGGCCTGAAAAAAGAACGTTGAAAGGATACAGGTATATTGTGTTTGTAATAATAGTGCAGCAAATAAGTGGGTGGGTGAAATAAAGATTACACATACAACTTTAATTAATTGATTAAGTATAGGGTGTATTTTTAATGACCGTGCAGTGTTTGAAAATATTGCCGGTCCAAGTTTTGTATTCACCCTCTGAAAAGTTCATGCAACATAATAGGTAAATACAAAATTTGGACCGGCAATATTTTCAAGCACTGCACAGTCAATAACAAACCACCCTGTACATACAAATGTTACGCTTGCTACAATGAGTATTTCAGGCTCGGAAGGCAGACATAAACCAGTCGCTGCTGTGGCAACATGCTAATGAAACATCAACCAGCCTCCTGAGATTTCACCAAACTCAGGATTACCAGCTGATATTACACCCCCATGGCCCGATTTGGTGGCAAAGACAATCCATCCAACTGATAGGCGACACTATCCTCTTTCCCGTGTACAACTGTAAATATGTAAAAATACAAACACACAACACATACACGGCTGCTGAATGATCACTTGTCTTCCTTGTCGCCTTTTCCCGTGGAACCTCAGAAAAAAAGCCAGTACTCATTTGTACAGCTTAGTTTAATTGATTCAGTGCCGAAGGATACTATATCGCCAAATGCGACCTCCCATACTGACAGAAGGGCAAATGCCGTACTAGTGCCACCGTGTTATTTGTTTCGTTTCACGGTATCTTCCGGTATCGTATTGCTCAGTCACCGGAAATTTGCATTATAATTCTTGCTCAATTGATTGTCCACCATGTTTGGTTAAAACCTATTTTTTGTTTGACACTGAATCTTTTAAAAACGTAAAGGGATCTGAAGGCGTTTAAGGGCGCCCATGGTGTTATCCTACATAGCTCAGTCTTTTTCCGCTCCAGCTTACGACAACCATAGTCTCCGAGCAAATTGCACTCGTGAACATAATGACGAAGTTCGAAATCCAACCCACGAACATTGGAAGACTAGTCAAGCGGTTATCCACTTCGCCACGGAGGGTCCTTTTTCACGGCCTGTGGAGTATTGATCTTATAGGGTGTATTTTTAATGACTGCAGTGTTTGAAAATATTGCCAGTCCAAGTTTTGAATTCACCCTCTGTAAAGTTCATGCAACATAATAGGTGAATACAAAACTTGGACCGGCAATATTTTCAAACACTGCACAGTCATTAAAAATACACCCTGTATGACGCCAGTACCATATGTACAATAAGCCTACTAAAGGAATATACAGAGCAGCGTTCTGGCCAAGGACCAAGAGACCAGGAAGCTGCGATAGTCTAACAGTTAGATGTCCGCCTGCCGTACCGGTGGTCTGGGGTTCTATCCGCATCAGCGTGGTTTCGAATCTTAAAATTTGACCTGGGCGTCTATGCTGACATAGTCTAAAGTGAGTACCAGGAAATGTCTTAGGAAATAAAGGCGGCATGTGTAATACCGACCACATCACTCACCGAGCGCCGTTTGGTCTGGACAAATATGATTCACTTGCGCACATCATGATTGGCTCTATACGTCTCTTTAGAACTCTTTCCCTCACTGCGATTGACAAAGATAAATTGTAGATAATATTTTTAAGCTTGTGGAATGCTGCCTTTGATTGGGCTACACTACGTTTACCTTCTTTACTACATTTCCCATCTGCTGTTATTAAAAAAAAAAAAAAAACGCACACACACACACACACACAAATACTTTTACTTGTTTCAGATTGGTAGTAATAGGGAGTGAAAAAAAAGACTAATTAAATATCAAGAAAATAAAAACAACAGTTATATCAAAGAAAACAAGATAACACCAAACAACGCGATATTACAATAGAAGGTATATGCTTTACCAAATCAATAAATTCAAAAACATGTCAAGTGGCAGTCTTAACATCAGATGGAAGATGTGTGACAGAGATCAAAACCAGACCAGACCAAGCAACAGTTGAATTTGAGAATATGAAAAATATCTTATGCTAGAAATCACTCTCGTTAAGTCTCAGAACAAGAATACTGAAATATTTTATAAAACTTGTTCTGAAGAATGGCAGTAAATCTTGGAATGTTAATGAACAAATTAGGAATCCTAGGGGGGAAACGGAAATATGGCTTCTGAGATGAATGTGTCCATACCATGATAACTAATTGTAACTAACGATTGTCTGGAAAAGTATGTACAACTGTAATAAAGAGGCAAACAATTGTGTTTGATCATGCAGTAAGAAGAGAAACAATGAAAAATATCGTGACGACTCAAAGTATCAATGAAATAAGAAGCAGAGCAGGCGGAGAGAAACGATGCTGGATGATCTAAGACAGTGGCGTGGAGAAGTAACATTAATAGTAGCAGAACACAAGAGACCAAGATCTGGGGCGGTACATGAACGTCTCAGCCACTTAACAAGGCACATGATAATGATGATACTATTGTTTGTTGTTTTAGATTCAACAAGCCATACCGTTTCTGTTCCAAAACTTGCTTACACACTTCAGGGTGGAATGCGCTTCCGCCAGTTATCAGACTGCGAATTCAGCATGCTACAACGTGTTGTTTGCTGAATAAGAAACAAAACAGTAAATATGAACACACGCAAGGTGATTGTACAAATGTGACAAAAGTAAAAGCTTCTCTTCCGTAGCGAAGGAATTACAGAGGCAGTTCATAATCCCGCATACCGGGTTTGAAACACATATGTGGGCGATTTGACAGCAGACCGCCTTACGTTGGTTTTTATGAAATGGTATGGGTGCCGATCGTTCAGAAAGCAATGGTAAACTACTGAATGTAAACTTGCCTAGGCATCACGAGGAGGAAAAAAAAACGATGGGGTTGACTGCTACGTCCTATAAAGGATATACAATTAACTTTTTTTCACTTCAAAAGAATAACCATATCTTGTTGCCCTTAATCCGACATTGGTGTATAGGTCCTCGTTCAGCTTATGCCACGCCGTCCTATCTGTTGTTATCCTCTGCAGCTCCGTTCGTGCTCTCGCCATACTATTTACGTCTGTGTTTACTTTTCATTTCTGTTGTTGATCGGCCAACTCATCGTTGTGAGAACACTGACTCATAAACAGCAACATATCTCGGAATCAGAAATACTTTGGCCACATTAAAAGTCTCAGTTTCTTGGAAAGACAAATTATGGAAGGCATGATTCCAGGAAGAGGAGGTGGGGGTCCACCAGGACGGGATAGCACACAAGACACTGAAGTCACACTGGGCACAACATGCATGTGGCAGGATGGCTGACATAAGATCGAGATCTTTCTGGTGCGTGGTGATGTGAGCGACGTTCTATAAAGGAGATGCTAATGACGATGAACCGCTACAAACAATTTGGGTAAGAAGTGTGATTCTCTTATCTTCTTGTTTCGCCCTTATCTCCCATTGGTGTATAGGGCCTTAGCAAACTCACTCTAATATACCCCTTCAACAAACTCACTCTAATATACCCCTTCAACAAACTCACTCTAATATACCCCTTCAACAAACTCATTCTAATATACCCCTTCAACAAACTCACTCTAATATACCCCTTCAACAAACTCACTCTAATATACCCCTTCAACAAACTCATTCTAATATACCCCTTCAACAAACTCATTCTAATAGACCCCTTCAACAAACTCACTCTAATATACCCCTTCAACAAACTCACTCTAATATACCCCCTCAACAAACTCACTCTAATATACCCCCTCAACAAACTCACTCTAATATACCCCCTCATCAAACACTCACTCTAATATACCCCTCAACAAACTCACTCTAATATACCCCCTCATCAAACACTCACTCTAATATACCCCTCAACAAACACACTCTAATAGACCCCTTCAACAAACTCACTCTAATATACCCCCTCAACAAACTCACTCTAATAGACCCCTTCAAAAAACTCACTCTAATATACCCCCTCAACAAACTCACTCTAATAGACCCTTTCAACAAACTCACCCTAATATACCCCCTCAACAAACTCACTCTAATATACCCCCTCAACAAACTCACTCTAATATACCCCCTCATCAAACACTCACTCTAATATACCCCTCAACAAACTCACTCTAATATACCCCCTCATCAAACACTCACTCTAATATACCCCTCAACAAACACACTCTAATAGACCCCTTCAACAAACTCACTCTAATATACCCCCTCAACAAACTCACTCTAATAGACCCTTTAAACAAACTCACCCTAATATACCCCCTCAACAAACTCACTCTAATAGACCCCTTCAACAAACTCACCCTAATATACCTTCTCAACAAACTCACTCTAATATACCCCCTCAACAACCTCACTCTAATTTAACCTCTCAACAAACACCCACTCTAAGCCGTCTTACGCGTAGATATCTCATACAGCTTCGTCAATTTCCTCCCCATATTACTCATTTATGTCGCTATTTCTCTTCTCCTTGTGATTTTACCCTCCCTCTATTTCTGTTGCTTTATGGACTCCGGAAAAGGGATTTTCTAGTTATTGTCTCATTGCATGGCCTATCCAGTACCAGCGTCTTTTCGTCACCTCTTGTTCACTGGTATTTGTCTCCGTTATAAATGGAATCAGCATTGGAGGACGAAACATCAATAACATTAGATATGCAGATGATACAGTATTAATTGCAGACAATGCGCAGGACCTGCAACAATTAGTAGATGCGGTTGTTGTACACAGTGAGCAACTGGGGTTAGAATTAAATTGTAAAAAGACTCAGGTTATGGTCGTCACTAGGAAGAAAGAAGTGCCACAATGTAATATACAAGTAAATGGAAATATTCTTCAACAAGTGAATCGGTACAATTATCTTGGAACAGTCATAACATCTGATGGGAGATGCCTTGAAGAGATTAGAACAAGAATCGCCATGGCGAAAGTAGCCTTTAGCAAGATGAAAAACATTCTGACCAATAAAAAGATGTCAATTGAAACGAGAAAAAGAGTGTTGAGGGGATACATAGAGCCTGTTCTTTTGTATGGATGTGAAACTTGGACAATGAGCAGTCAAGCTGTAAAACATCTGATGGCTGCAGAAATGTGGTTTCTGAGGAAAATGCAAAGAATACCATGGACAGACAGAAAAACCAATGACCAAGTACTACAGGAGACAAATGAACATCGTAAACTGATTAGAGAAATTAGACGTAGACAGTCAAAATTTTTTGGACATGTTATGAGAAGAAATGGATTGGAGAACTTAGTGACAACTGGCAAGATCGAAGGGAACAGACCAAGAGGAAGACCGAGAGGAAAATACCTGGATGGCTTGGCCACATGGCATGGACGAGACAGGAACACTGAGCTGATCCACGACACTGGTGATCGTGTGAAATGGCGAGTCATGACCGCCCACGCTTTCCGGCATGGCACATGTCATACCATTCTAGTCCTTCTATTTTACACAGGAACCAATTAATAAATGTTTGTAGTTTTCGGATTCAAACAGTAGTAATAATTTAATATTAGAAATGAGTATGGAAGTGAAGCGTGGACAATGAGCAGGCAAGCTTAAAAACATGTGATGGCTGTAGATATGTAGTTTCTGAGGAGAATGCAGGGAATACCATGTATAGACAGAGAAACGAATGACCGAGTCCTGCAAGAAACAAATGAAAATCGTACACTGATTGGAGAAATTAGACATAGACAATCAAACTTTTTTTTATCACGTTATGAGAAGAAATAAATTTGAGAACTTGGTGACATCTGGCAAGATCGAGGGGAAGAGAACAAGTTGAAGGCAGAGAAGTATATACCTGAATGGTTTGGTCACGTGGTATGGTCGAGACAAGAACACGGAGCTGATCCATGACGTTGGTGACCGAGTGAGATGGCGAAACATGACCGCCCACGCTTATCGGCACGGCACATGATGAATGAATTCTAAGTTTGGCGTTAAGCGTAATTTCTTTTGACTTCCACAAATTTGAATAACGAAGACACAAACCATATATATTATGAATAATTGCCTGGCACATTTCGCTGCATCCCGTCAGGTACTTACTGCAGATGTTACACAACACAGAGTAAAATAATTAGAATGTTCCAGTGATATAAAATGGCATCTTGCCTTTCGTAATCGTATTTTTATATCTTTATATGTGCCCATGACTTCCGGTATAATGGCGACGCGATGACTCGTTGTTCTTAGGGGAGACGCTGTTCAGTGTTTTTCTGTGGATTTCCTATGGAAATTCCCGTGGAATTCGTGTGGATAGTCTTTTTCCTTTGGATTATGTGATGTTATTTCGTTTTCGTGTATTGGAAGTGTTCAAAAGAAGCCACGGAAGGCAGGTGGTGGATGAAATTTTGAGGGCAGCCGATAGATATTTGTTGGGTATGGTCTCGAGTTTCGCGACGGCAAGCAGAAGATCTCTTTCGAGAGACAATGATTGCGGTCATCCGGCCAGTATGGTCACTGCCATAGAGGAAAGCAACGGCAAACTACCTCTTTGAAATTGCCTAGTTTATTATGATTCGCTTAAAGACCGATCATCGCAAGACAAGGACAGAGACATTAAAATTAGGAACATGGAACGTTAGGACGTTAAACAACGACGGAAATTAGAGAACATAACACAAGAAATTCAAAGAGAAAAAATTAATATATTAGGTATGTGCGAAACGAGATGGACAGGAGCAGGCATCAAGATACATAAAGATTTTAAGATTATTTATTCTGGAGGTGAAGATCGACATAGGGGAGTGGCAATAATTTTGGACCGGAAAACATCAACGTCTGTTCAGGGATATTGGGCCGTGTCGGACAGAGTTCTTCTAGTTAAATTGAGTGGCAGGCCTTTTAACATAAATGTTATACAGGTATATGCCCCAACAGGAGAGTCCAGTGAAGATAGTGTAGAGGAATTTTATAATGACATAGAGTCTGCCTTAAAGAAATGTAAAAATTCAGAAATAAACATCATAATAGGGGACTTCAATGCAAAAGTAGGAAATCAAGGGGATAGATACACAGTAGGAAACTATGGTTTAGGAGAGAGAAATGAAAGAGGATACAGACTAGTAGAGTGGGCAAAAGAACAGGAAATGATTGTAGGAAATACCTGGTTCAAGCAACACCCTAGAAGATTATGGACCTGAAGGAGTCCTGATAGCAGGATTAGAAACCAGATTGACTACATTCTAATTAGCAGAAGATTTAGAAACGCGCTAAAAGTAGCAAAAACAGTTCCCAGTGCTGATTGTTATAGTGACCACAGATTACTCACAGGAACATTGAGTATAAAGTTGAAGAAAGTCAAGTATATAACAGGAAACACTAAATATGACTTGTGTACATTGAGTAATGACAAGGAAATACAAAACAAATTCAACATAGAAGTACAGAACAGATTTGAAATATTGTCTGATCTAGAGATCCTATTCCAGGATGTGGATGATCAATGGGAAATGTTAAAGAATTCAATCAATGTGGCTGCAGAAACAACTATTCCAAAATTAAAGAAGGTGGGTCGTAAGAAATGGATGACTGAGGAAATTTTACACTTAATGGAAACAAGAAGACTCAACAAAAATAATCCTGCCAAATATGAAGAAATTCACAGACAAGTCAGAGTATTATGTAGGAAGGCAAAAGAATCATGGCTAGAGGAAAAGTGCTTAGAAATTGAAAAACAACACAACAGTCAAAATACCAAATTAGTGCACAAGAGAATTCAGGAACTTACTAATAAAAGAACAAGTACATCAACAGGCTGTCTAAAAACTAAAGATGGCAAAATCATAATAGAAAAAGATCAGATTCTACATGTATGGACAGATTATGTGAAAGACCTGTATAATGATAACAGAGAGGAACAGTATGCTATTAGATTTAATAATGAAGGACCAGAAATTTTAAAGATGGAGGTTCAAAATGTTCTTAAGCATATGAAAGCTGGCAAGGCCCCCGGTGCAGATAACATCACAACAGAAATGATTAAAGCTTTAGAAGAATTTGGACTAGAGCAAGTCACTAGACTGCTGAACACATTATATGATACTGGAGATATACCTTCTGAATTATGTAATTCTGTATTTATTGCTATCCCAAAGAAATCAGGAACCTTAGAATGTGATCAACATAGAACAATTAGTATAATGAGTCACATCACAAAGATTTTGTTACGAATTATCATGCAAAGAGTGAGGAAGAAAATACAACCTGAAATAGGGGAAGAACAATGTGGGTTTGTAGAAGGAAAGGGTACAGTAAATGCTGTGTATATGCTGCGAACAGTTATTGAACGTGCTTTAGAAGTAAATAAGGATATACATCTTTGCTTTATTGACTACACAAAGGCTTTTGATAGAGTTAGACATGTCAACATTGTGGATATGCTTGCAGATCTACAAATTGATGGGAAAGACATTAGACTTATAAAAAACATATATTGGAAACAACAAGCTGCCATAAGGATTGATAATGAAGTAGGACAATATCAACCTATTAAGAGAGGTGTTAGGCAGGGATGTGTAATGTCTCCAGATCTTTTTTCCCTATACAGTGAAAATATTTTCAGAAATGTAGAAGACCTAAATGGAATCAGCATTGGAGGACGAAACATAAATAACATTAGATATGCAGATGATACAGTATTGATTGCAGACAATGCACAGGATCTGCAACAATTAGTAGACGCTGTGGTTGTACACAGTGAGCAGCTGGGGTTGGAATTAAATTGTAGGAAGACACAGGTTATGGTCGTCACTAGGAAGCACGAAGCACCACAATGTAATATACAAGTAAATGGGAATATTCTTCAACAAGTGAATCGGTTCAATTATCTCGGAACAGTCATAACATCTGATGGCAGATGCCTTGAAGAGATTAGAACAAGAATCGCCATTGCGAAAGTAGCCTTTAGCAAGATGAAAAACATTCTGACCAATAAAATGATGTCAATTGAAACGAGAAAAAGAGTGTTGAGGGGATACATAGAGCCTGTTCTTTTGTATGGATGTGAAACTTGGACAATGTGCAGTCAAGCTGAAAAACATCTGAT
Organism: Cepaea hortensis; assembly: GCA_963921405.1. Classification (NCBI taxonomy): domain Eukaryota; kingdom Metazoa; phylum Mollusca; class Gastropoda; order Stylommatophora; family Helicidae; genus Cepaea; species Cepaea hortensis. Next base: position 72,044,611 of record OY992894.1, on the reverse strand, counting down.
GGCTGCAGAAATGTGGTTTCTGAGGAAAATGCAAAGAATACCATGGACAGATAGAAAAACCAATGACCAAGTACTACAAGAGACAAATGAAAATAGTAGATTGATTAGAGAAATTAGACGTAGACAGTCAAAATTTTTTGGACATGTTATGAGAAGAAATGGACTGGAGAACTTAGTGACAGCTGGCAAGATCGAAGGGAACAGACCAAGAGGAAGACCGAGAGGAAAATACCTGGATGGCTTGGCCACATGGCTTGGACGAGACAGGAACACTGAGCTGATCCACGACTCTGGTGATCGAGTGAAATGGCGAATCATGACCGCCCACGCTTTCCGGCATGGCACATGATTGATTGATATGTGCCCACTCTGTGTCTACATAGATATATGTATGATTCCTCTGTAATTCTCTCACACAAAATGACTGAAACCCCCACAAATACTAATGAGAAGTCGCGGACTGGGTCTTAAAATACGGGTTGTCAGGAGACAAAGTTACTGACAGGACATTTAACACGTAAAACGATTGTCTAATGTTTAAGGGGCTCAAGGAGGAGAAGGGTGAGAAGGGTGAGGAGGAGAAGGAGGAAGAGGAGGAGGAGCAGCAGCAGCAGGAGAAGCAGCAGCAGCAGCAGCAGCAGCAGCAGAAGAAGAAGAAGAAGAAGAAGAAGAAGAAGAAGAAGAAGAAGAAGAAGAAGAAGAAGAAGAAGAAGAAGAAGAAGAAGAAGAAGAAGAAGAAGAAGTAGGAGTCATCTAAACCACTAGAACCACTGTAAGTGAAGTTTGGCATATTGGGATTGATGTCTCAGCTACATGGAGCGAAGTATAGTAAACTAAGAGATAAACATAACAACAGTGACATATAAGTGTGCTTTACTATTATAAAATAGGGTACTTCAGTTCTATCTGTTTTTTCTTCACTGAAGCTTTGAGTGAACTGAACCAACCAGATACTTCACATTATCACCAACTTGCAGGACGGCGTTATCTTTACTTGAAGATTTTGACCTCTAAGATATGGAACGAGTTCCTCTAAAATCAACTTGTCATTGGGTCACGTGCAAACTAAAGTGCTGAATCTTGCTGTCCTGGGCAGATGTTAAAATATCAAAGATAGAGGGCATTCGTTCATTACTCAGTGAGATCATCATCGTGCGCCCTGGCAAATGGCCTATACTTTCATCTATCTCCAAGGATTCAAAAAGACACAAATATCAGTCACACTGTATCATATCACGCATAACGTAAGATGAGACTAAGGAGTGTTGACGTGGGATTGATTATCTCATCTTATAGAAAAATTTATCTGTAAATCTCAAAATTAATTATATCATCTTGTAGAACAATTTAGCTGTAAAACTCAACACTGATTTTCTCATCCTATAATTAAAATGTAGCTGTAAATCTCAATATTTATTATCTCATCCTATAGAAAAATTTATCTGTAAGGCTCAACATTGATTATCTCATCCTATAGAAAAAAATTTACCTGTAAAACTCAACATTGATTATCTCATCCTATAGAAAAATTTAGCTGTAAAACCCAACATTGATTGCTCTTACTCTCAGTAGTTTGCCATTGCTTTCTGAGCGGCCGGCTCACTTATCCCGTAAGTTACCAACGCGGTGAGAACCGCTTCCAATTCTCGCGCGCTGTATAACCCTACGTGGATAAACGGGATTACGGAGAACGTCGTTTAACTCCTCGGCCACGGAGACGACGGCACGACACTGTGAGCTGTGAAATTCATTTGGAACGTTTTTACATATGTCCGCGGTTGTTAACTTGATTGCCTTTTCGGTTCACGAGTGCATTTTTCTCAGAGACTTCGTCGCTGGGGCCACGGTGGTCGTGCTTTGTGCGATGCTTTCAGCGGGCCACCGTGCAGACAGGGACCGAGCCATATGGACGGGGCAATGAAGTCGATCGTCTTGACTTTTAATGCAGTAATGTGTGGCTGCTGGTTTTCTAGTGACTGCCGCTTCCATCGACGATGAGCTGTATTTACCGTGGAGAACTTTTGTGTTGGCATTCTGACGGAGGCATTATGCACATTGTACCTCTGCGGGCTGTTGGCTTGTCGAAACTCCTGTCTATTCCACTATTCACACAGGGCAAGAGGAGCATTTCGTGTGGTATTCACTGGCACGGGAAAGGAGCATAATGGTATGACCCGTTGCCGTGAAGTTGGAACCGCGAACAACTAACTCATTAACTAACTAATCGTTGTCTACCTCTTGCTCGCTTGCCTTTAATCTTATCCTCCAATGTGATTTTTATAAGAGGGTTGTCTGTTAACGTGGATGAAATATTTCACTTGCCTCTAGTTTGTATTTCTTTCATCAACTCTTTCATTCCCAGTTTTTCTAGAACCTCTGTATTGTTTATTTATTTATTTTTGCGCTCGCTCGTCTGTGAACTCAAGCATAGTCCATACACACTACTTTTAGTAACACTAGGCTGATTTGTTCATGTAGAATTGGCTTTCCCTATTACTAGTGTCCCTCGCCATCAGGCGGCTTGGTGTTTATCGGTGATGATGATTGTTATATCGTCCACATAACCGCGGCAGAGAAACAGGTTTTTGATGTCCAAAGATCTGTTTTCTTCCACATGTGCCATAAAAATGTCCGCTAGAATTGAAACTAAAGGACTCCCCACGGCCACTCCGTCGATTTGACGGTATGGTTTTTCTTAAAAAAAAAAAAAAAAGTTGAAGTTAACGTTGATGTTGATATGTTCTAAACATTCCTTATGATGTGTTCAGTATACAAGATAACTTGTTCAGTGCCAAAGGATAATATATCGCTAAATGTGACTTTATATTTGCACAGAAGGATGATATATCCCCATACTAGAGTTATCGTGTTATTTGTTCTGTTCGTGGTATCTTCCACAATTTCGATGCTCAGTGAAATGAAATGTACATTATAATACTTGTTCACTAGATTGTGTACCATCTTTGGTCCAAACCTGCATTGTTTGGCACTGAATAACTTGAACAAATAAGGGGGCAAAATGCGACTCAGTACAATTTAAAACGCGAGTTGCATATCTTTTACATGACGTCGCAGTTAACACCGGCATGTTTTTGCTGTTATGATCTCTTGGTAAGTTTACGTTCATTAGTTTGCCATTGTTCAGTACAATTAATGAACCTTAAATCCAAGAAGCCGCTGTAGCATAGCGGCCAGACCCCGCCTGCCGTATTGGTGCTCTTAGGTTCGATCTGAAATAAGGCGGTTTCAAATGTTTACAATTGATCTGATCTCCCAGGTCGACCAGTCTAAAGTTGTACCAGAAAATGTCTTGGGAAATAAAGACGGTCGGTGTGGTATCGACCACATCAGCAGGAGAGTGACATTTGGTATAGCGTGTATTTTTAATAACCGTGTAGTCTTTGAAAATATTGCCCGTCCAAGTTTTGTATTCACCCTCTGTAAAGTTCATGCAACATGATAGGTGAATACAAAACTTGGATCGGCGATATTTTCAAACACTGCACAGTCATTAAAAATACACCCTGTATATAAAAACACGGGTCTGGCTCGATATGCCCAATGCGCCTTAGGCGCGTACAAGGACTTTTCTTTTTAATTAGTTGAACATCTTTATAAGACGTCGCAGTCAATCCCAACATTCGTTGGCTGTTTGCGATTTCTTGGCAAGTTTACGTTCAATAATTTGCTTTCTGAACGATCGGAACTCATACCATTGTATTAAAACTAGAGCACAAGGCGGTCTGCTTCCAAATCGGCCGCAGCTACGTTTTGATCGCGGTATGCGGGATTGCGGATTGCGTTCGTAACCGTGGCCACACTGTCAGCACTACACGGGTAAAAAAAAAAAAAAAAGGTCACATGACAGGCACATACCTGCACTGAAAATAATGTTAGGGGAATAAAAAGAGACACATTCAAAAGCGCAAAATTGCAAATCTGCATGGCTACCGAAACTAGAGTATGAAGACAGGGGTAAATGTAGATTTTCCCCGATCTGAAGCAGAATAAATAATTGTTTAACATGTCATGTTTTCAGTAAACACAATCTTCTGTCCCAGATTTGATAAGCCAAATATTTCAATTCAAATTTGCAGGTAGCTAGAAGCTTTCCCACTGCAACATGATAAGCCCTGCTTCAGCACCATCTTGTCAGCTGAGCAGAACAACTTGCACATCCAGTAGGAAGAGCGGTGTCTTTATCTTTATACACACACACACACATACACACACACACACCTCTCTAGATTTCCGTTGCGAAGGTAGTAGGTTTGTACCCGGACTGTGTCATTCGGTTCACGGAAGCAATATTTCACTGAGACTCTTAAAAGTCCAACAGCAGTCACCTCTCAATACCTGCTAAACTGCGGCAATACAGTGAAAAAAGCAAAGACGTTTCCTATACTCTTAAAAGTCCAACCTCGGCCATCTCTCAACAACTGCTAAATTGCGGTCATAAAGTCAGTAAAGCAAAGGCACTTCGTATACTGTAGTGTAGTTTTTGCAGAGCAATGCTTTGTCTTTTAATTTCTGTCCAAAAATTTAAATTAAAAAGACGTCTTTAAATTTTAGTGGGGGGGGGGGGGGCGTCTGAGTGGTCTCTAGGTATGGTGTCCGCCTTGAGTGCTAGAAGTCCCGGGTTCGAGCCCCGGATGTTTTAACGTGGATTTCTAGTAACAAAATTTCCCCTGGTCTCTGGGTAATGACGTCGGTGTGTATTGTTGCGAACGAAAAACAATCTCTTGGCAGTTGGAAATCGAAAAAGAGTAGCTTAACGGCGCTGCCTTGGCAAAATTTTGAGTTAAAAATCTACCCAAAGTATTTTCAGGATCCTCACCGTGCTACGGAGTTCGTGCACTGAGCTGAGATTTTCCGGACTCAGGCTTGAGTTAGGAGTATAACGAAGCACTTATTGGTTACACCCATGTGCCGTGATGTTGATCCGTTGACTAACCTAAACTAAGCTTTCTGTCATCACATTCACACCATCCGTCAGTAATGAATTAAGAGTTTCAAAACAATTTACTTCCTGTAATTTATCTCCGTTGATAAATTTAAGTGTTAGCATATTTGTTGTATCGATTGTCTTTATTATAGTTTTTGTTGCGTTGCGATGTGGATTTTGTTTGTCGCTTAGTCCCTGCACTGACTTTATTAGTTTATCAAGTCTCATGTGTGTTAATGATAGTAATACAGTGCTGCTTGAATATCTAGGTCATACACTTATGTTCCTCCAATTACAAAGTGATCATATTGTTCCTTGTCATTATTTTTTTCTGCAACATTCCACATTATGTTTACATTAAATTTTAATTAAACAGATAAGGCGACTAATCCAACCCTGTCTGAATATTTGACCTATATCAAACTAATCTGTTGTATCATCGCATATTCTCACGGCTGCCTTTTGTTCACTGTGGGATTCTATGATCTGTATTCAGTGTAACGGGAAACCCATTTCTTACATGATCGTTCCAAGGTTTTCATGTTCTACATGGGTAGAGTCTTTACACTAGATGCGAACATTAAACAGTACACTGTTAGCACAAACAACACTCCCACAAACAAGCCACAAATCATCATCATCATCATCATCATCATCATCATCACCAAGTGTCCTGCCAGCTGGCGTAGGCGTTCATGGCTCTCCACAGATTTCGGTCTTTGGTGTTTTGGATAAACTCTGCTGATAATATGCCTCCATGCCACCGTCTCAATCCACGCAGCATCATTTCTCTTGGTCTGCATCTGCCTCTTTCCCCTCGATCTTTCCAGTTGTCACGATGTTCTCCAATGTCTCTCTTCTCATCACATGACCAAAGAAAGCTGTTTGTCTCTTTGTTACTATTGTATACAATGTTCTAGTTTCATTACCCTGTTTCAGGCAATCATTATTAGTTACTCTGGCAGTCCAAGGAATTCGCAACATTTGTCTCAGGAGCCATATCTCTGTTGCTTCTAATTTCTTCTTAATTTGTTCATTTACATTCCAAGATTCACTGCCATACAGCAAAACTGGTTCTACATAGCATTTCAGCACTCTCTTTCTTACATTCATTGATATTGACTTATTGCATAAGATACTTTTCATTTTCTGAAATGAGGCTTTTGCTTGCCCACAGATAGTAAAACATATTAAACAAGCCTTAAAAGTAATAAATGATTCTAACCAAGCAATAAAGTTACACACATAATAAAACCACGATTACAACAAGTAATGATGGACGCACGTGGCAGCACAATCGGTGGCCATATGGAGATATTTTTTAAAAACACATTGACTTAGGCTACCATCCAGGCCCAGTCTAAAATGGTTCTATTAAATTTTCTGGGATAGAACGGCGGCCGGAGTCATACTGACCATATCAGCCAAGGCGGGCCAGTTGGTCTAAAAATATGATGCTATTTCCATATTCCCAAAAGCCAAGAGGATCAAGTTCAATGCACCGGGTTTTATTCCATCCAGTTGGCTCTCTCTCCGCAGGTGGATTACAGCCTGCCGAAATTGTCACACAGTGCACGAACTTCGTAGCCGCAGCAATGACCCCCCGAGGATCTCTGAAACAACGACACTCGTGAATCGAATGAAGGAGTCTGACAACCAACCCGCGAGCTCCTTAGTTCTAGGCTTTGTCATTTCACCAGAGGTTAGGGGTGACAACGACCTCCTTAGTTCGAGGCTTAGTCATTTAACCAGAGGTAAGGGGAGACTACGACCTCCTTAGTTCGAGGCTTGGTCATTTCACCAGAGGTAAGGGGAGACTACGACCTCCTTAGTTCGAGGCTTGGTCATTTCACCAGAGGTAAGGGGAGACTACGACCTCCTTAGTTCGAGGCTTGGTCATTTCACCAGAGGTAAGGGGAGACTACGGCCTCCTTAGTTCGAGGCTTGGTCATTTCACCAGAGGTAAGGGGAGACTACGAGAGAAAATGTTAGATAGACATCTTGACATGAAGGAGCGTCAGTATCAGAAATAACTGGCACTAAATGAGATAGAGGGATGTGAACAGACATGATCACCAACGCCACACACCATGGACTAAAACAAGATCTACCCATTACGTCCCATGCGAAGAAAAGGTGTTTCTTTAAACTTTATCTTTACTTACAAGTAATGAGCCAGACACACAAGATTTCAAAAATTACACGGAACAGGTTTCAAAGATTACAAAGAAAAACAATTGATTTATTATTTGTACTTTGTCCCAGTTTTAGTGGGAGGGGAAAACACGAATGAATTAGTCAATATTAAATATTAACAGAGATTATTGATTTTTGAGCTGGGATTTCTTCATTTGAGATTGTTTTTCTCTTTCATAGATAGCATGACATACGGGATGCCTGACAATTGTCTGTACAATGTTTTTTGAAATGTAATAAATAAAGCACACACATCAAAGGAAGGTATGATTTAATCGTGGTGTGTAGTGGTGAAGAGATGTACGCATCAACATTTGGTGCATGCGAACAATCAGAGAATTTCACACAGTGAAAATCAACTCTCTTCTTTGAATGTTCGTGAATACGCGGGACACAGCATTGCGTTCCGATGCGTTTGCTTGTTTGTTATTTGGCCTAAGTCAGTTGCATAACCTTTACAGTACGCCGCAGTCATTTGTAGGTGACGGGTTCCAATACCGGTTGGTAACATTAGCTTTAAATTTTTATTTTATCTTGTACATTCTGTGGTCTCCACTTTCTTCTTCTCACTTCTATGAGCGCCAAGCAATAATGTATAATTATTTATAAACCGACGGTCATAGTATTTCACGTTGTCATAACTTGATGAAGCATCAGTACAAGTATACACAAACTGTCATAGATAACTTGATGCACTTGATGGGAGCATCAACACTCTGTGTACACCGACTTTCATATTATTTTATGTAGTGATAAGTTGATGGAAGCATCAACAAAAGTATACGCAAACCGTCATAGTATTTCATGTAGAGATAACTTTTTGGGAGCATCAACACTTGATGTACACTGTCATTACTATTTTATGTAGCAATGCACGGACTGATGCACTAACCGTCATAATAGTTCACATAATGAAAAGTGATGAAAGTATCACCACTCAATGTCATAGTATCGTACATAGTGATAATTTTTTTTTAAATGTTGCATATCCCTTACAGGACGTTGCAGTCAACACCAGCATTTTTAGCTGCTGTTGATGTACAAGGCAAGTTTTACGTTCAGTAGTTTGCCATTGCTTCTGAACGTCCTGCTCGCATACCCCCGTAAGTTACCAGCGCGGCGCGAATTATTAAGTGATAATTAAGTAATTAAAAATAAATGGCTACGTCTTTCAGTTCACGAGTGCATTTTTCTCAGTCTCTCCTGAGAGTCGTCGCTGGAGCTATGGAGTGTGTGCTTTGTGTGATGCTTTAGGCAGGTCTTTCCTGCGGAAAGAGACCGAGCCATATGGGAATAAACCTGGGGCAATGAAGTCGATCCTCTCGACTTTTAAGACTTGTTTTTTTTTTTTTTTAAATTAAGTAATAAGTATCAACACTCAGTATACACTAACAGCCATACTATTTTACGTAGTGATAACTTGAAATAAAATCAAACATTGAACATATAATTTTCAGATAAAGACTGCCTTACACCTTTGGTTACTAAATGGTATATTTACAAAAACGTATAACAGATTAGTAATCAGTGCATGTACACATGTAAGTAATAAGTAGATGTGAGCAGGTATAGGGTATATTTTTAATTACTGTGCAGTGTTTGAAAATATTGCCGGTCCAAGTTTTTTATTCGTCCTCTGAAAATTTCATGCAACATAGTAGGTAAATACAAAACTTGGACTGGCAATATTTTCAAATACTGCACAGTCATTAAAAATACACCATGTAAATAATAAGTTCATGATAAGTAATGAGTCTATAGAGAATTACATCGCGTAGGAACGGTGAGTGCAGGCATCAGACTCTCGTCCGGCCGCGCTCATGAAATTGTCTGCGTAACGTCTAGCCATTACAACGGGCTTGATAATAAGTGTAAGCAAACAGACAAATAAGTACATTTAAACAGATAAGTAATACGTGTATGTGAGCAGATAAGTAATATTTATACAGAAATCAATCAATCAACCATGTGCCATGCCGGAAAGCGTGGGCGGTCATGACTCGCCATTTCACTCGATCACCAGAGTCGTGGATCAGCTCAGTGTTCCTGTCTCGTCCATGCCATTTGGCCAAGCCATCCAGGTATTTTCCTCTCGGTCTTCCTCTTGGTCTGTTCCCTTCGATCTTGCCAGTTGTCACCAAGTTCTCCAATCTATTTCATAACATGTCCAAATAATTTTGACTGACTGTCTAATTTCTCTAATCAATTTACGAGCTTCATTTGTCTCCTGTGGTACTTGGTCATTGGTTTTTCTGGCTGTCCATTGTATTCTTTGCATTTTCCTCAGAAACCACATTTCTGCAGCCATCAGATGTTTTTCAGCTTGACTGCTCATTGTCCAAGTTTCACATCCATACAAAAGAACAGGCTCTATGTATCCCCTCAACACCCTTTTTTCTCGTAATATGTGTATGTGAACAGATAAGTAATATTTATACATAAATAACTCAGTAATATGTGTATGTGAACAGATAAGTAATATTTATACATAAATAACTCAGTAATATGTGTATGTAAACAGATAAGTAATATTTATACATAAATAGCTCAGTAATATGTGTATGTAAACAGCTAACTGGCATTCTGCGTGGCCGGGAGTGGGGTTGGGGGGGGGGAGGGGCTTAATGCGCTTAAACTTCCGGTGGGCTGACGGTTGGGTAAGGGATCACTTCCTACACTGATCAGTTGGACTTCAAAGTCCAGAAAGTAATGGCAAACTACTGAACTGAAAATGTCTAGTAAATTACAAACAGACAATACATTCTGGGGTTGACTGCAACGATCTGTGAAGGACATGCAACTAACTGTCTGTCCCAAGGAACGCATCATTAGTGATCGGTTATTCTTCATTTAACTTTTGATAGTTCATAAAATCCTACAAAAGAAGCACATTCAGTAAACAAGCTTGTTAACTTTTGATTTTTTTTAAAATTCCTACATGGAATATTTAGAACACCAGCTTGTTAACTTATAATATTTTTTTTTATTCGAACAAAGAATATTTAGTCCACCAGCTTGTTAACGTTTGGTTTTTAAAAAAATTTAAATTCGAACAAAGAATATCCAGTACACCAGCTTGTTAACTTTTGATCATTTTAAAATTCGTATAAAGAACATTCAGTACACCAGCTTGTTAACTTTTGATTCTTTTATTTTAAAATTCGCACAAAGAACATTCAGTACGCCAGCTTGTTAACTTTTGATCTTTTTAAAATTACTACAAAAAATATTTAGTACACTAGCTTGTTAACTTTTGATGTTTTTTTTAAAAATTCATACAAAGAATATTTAGTACACCAACTTGTTAACTTTTGATCTTTTTTACAATCGTACAAAGAATATTTAGTACACCAGCTTGTTAACTTTTGATGTTTAAATTCGTACGGAGAACTTTCAAAATACCCATTTGTTAATGTTGATTTGTATTGATTTTAGATCATTTTTACAATCGTACAAAGAATATTTAGTACACCAGCTTGTTAACTTTTGATGTTTAAATTCGTACGGAGAACTTTCAAAATACCCATTTGTTAATGTTGATTTGTATTGATTTTAGATGGCATGGCATTGGTTAAACTTTCGTAACGCTGTAGAAATGTAAACAACTAAAAAAAACACGAAGCGTGAGGTAGTTTAACAACATATAATTACAACAACAATAAAGGGGGATGGGCAGCTTTGTAAAATACAATTTCAATACAAAAACGATAGCTTTACAATTATAAAATACAGACGACATTGCAGCGACATGACTTCATCAGCAAACAACCACAAGAGAGCGAAACTGCACAAAAACAACATAAAAGACACATTCCCTGTAGTGGCATCTCCTTTGTTTATGTGTTATTGTGCCGTTATTGTTTCCCTAGTAAATAATTGTCGCCGCAACGTCTTCTGTCTTTTTGGAAATGTACTTCGTAAAGTTATTCTACACTTATGTTGGTCATTTGTTATTAATTTTAGAGTAACAAATGTCTCGAACAGAAAGAGTTAATGTAACAACTGACTGATACAGAAACAGTTAATGTAACAACTGACTGAAACAGAAAGAGTTAATGTAACAACTGACTGAAACAGAAAGAGTTAATGCAAGAAAGAGTTAATGTAACAACTGACTGAAACAGAAAGTGTTAATGTAACAACTGACTGAAACAGAAAGAGTTAATGCAACAACTGACTGAAACAGAAACATTTAATATAACAACTGACTGAAACAGAAAGAGTTAATGTAACAACTGACTGAAACAGAAAGAGTTAATGTAACAACTGACTGAAACAGAAAGTGTTAATGTAACAACTGACTGAAACAGATATAGTTAATGTAACAACTAACTGAAACAGATAGAGTTAATGTAACAACTGACTGAAACAGATAGAGTTAATGTAACAACTGATTGAAACAGATAGATTTAATGTAACAACTGACTGAAACAGAAAACGTCAACTCATACCACTTGAGGGCGTTAATTACATTACCTCGGAAGTCGGAGTGGGTTCGTCTGATAACGGTGAAACACATATAATAGGGAAGCTATCCTACACGCAAAATTTAGTCCAGTGTACTCCCTGTTAGTAGCAACTACTAGTAATTATAATTATAGCGCATCTGTTGACTACGCTCGAGTTAAAAGCCAGTGGAAAATATATACCAATATGTCGTCTGATGACTATACATTTTAATTTGGTCGGGAAGACAATCTTGAAAAATCCAGCAGTGTGATCTATGACAAGTCAGAAATCAGCAGAACGTGCAGAGATAAGGACCTGGTATGTGGACCAGGCCAGGGGTATGAACACAGTGAATCATACCCGGGCAGTATACGGTTGCTAAGTAAACAGGTGAGAAGGTTTTAGACTGTTTGAACTGATTTCCTCGACACACATGTACTTCTTGGGGAGGGTCAGTCACATAGAGATGTGGAGGAGGGTAGAGTGATATAGAGTGACAGATATTACGAGATAGAGATATAGGCAGGGGCTGACAGGGAGATATAGGGAGGTATATAGGGAAAGGGCGGGGTAGAAGCATACACAGGGATAGATTTGTGGAGGCAGAGAGAAAAATACACGAGTTGATGGCGACAGAGAAGGATGTAGTGAATGGTGAAGGACAGGGGTGAGGAAACACAGAGACGCAGAAGACAAACAGACAAGTTTAGTTTTAGTCGTTGGATCAACGTCACGGCACACGGTTTAACCCATAAGTGCTCCGTTTTCCTCCTAACTCAAACCTGAGTCTGGAGAAACTCAACTCAATGCACGAACTCCGTTGCATCGGCGAGGATCCTGAAATACTTTGGGTAGATTTTTATCTCGAAATTTTGCCCGGGCAGCGCCGTTAGGCTACTCTTTTTCGATTTCCAACTGCCAAGGGATTTTTTACGTGCGCAACAATACACACGGGCGTCCGATCTCACTACCCAGAGACCAGGGGAAATTTTATTACTGGAAGTCCAGGTGGATTTTTAAAATAAATCCCGGTCCTCACCGGGGCCTGAACCCGGGACCTCCAGCACTCGAGGCGGACACCATACCTCGAGACTACTCAGCCCCCCTAACAGGCAAGACATACAGAAACAGACAGAAGGGTAGATAGATAGATACATAGATATATTGGCAGACAAAATGACAGAGAGAGAGAGAGAGAGAGAGAGAGAGAGAGAGAGAGAGAGAGAGAGAGAGAGAGAGAGAGACAGACAGACAGACAGACAGAACCATAAGGACTACTTTAACCTGGAGTTAAGAGGATGAAATAACTAATTCTCTCCTCTCTCTCTCTGTCTGTCTGTCTGTCTCTCTTTCTGTCTGTCTGTCTGTCTCTCTCTCTCTCTCTCTTTCTCTCCCCCTCCCTCCCTCATTCAATGAAAAGTCCATGTGACTAACCACCAACCTAGGTTAAGGAAGTGTTTTTGCCTAGCAATATATTATCTCGGCTGAAACTCTTATCGAAGCAAACAGACCCTGTCTGCCGTGGAGCGGTAATCGACCTCAATATTGAAGAGCGTGTCAGACCTGAATTCAAACAACCAGCCCTGGCCTTTGTTGCCCCTGATAAATATACAAACGGTTTTTGCTTTTACACGACTTTCCCAATCTTTCCAGTTTCTTTCTGCAATGGCTATGTGCATGAGGGATAGTGTGACGCGCAGTTTCAGAATGCCCCGTCATAGTCCAGGGTTGGAAATCAGCCGCCAGCGATTTGGAAGCAGACCGCTTTGAGTTGGTTTCGATGGTATGAGGCGTCGACTGTTCAGAAAGCAATGGCAATCTACTGAACTAACAATTCCTGGTAAATCACAAATAACAAATAAATTCTGGGGTTGATTGCAACGTCATGTAAATGACACGCAACTAACTTTTTAAAAATATTTATGCAAAAAAATTGTGAGTGGTAATATTGATATTTGTATGGCATTATTGATTCTCATATTTCTAAGTATCATTCTTATTATTATTATTTTATCATCATCATCATCATCATCATCAAGTTAGTCCAAAGTTTCATCATGTAGTCCCCTGATCATGTCACCGCACTGTCTCCGGCTCTCATTCACTCTCCCTGTTCAGCTCTGTGTAAATCTGCTCTACTTCTATGAATGCCCATCAATACCTGTCAGATTATTTCTGATGTTATTTCAATAGCCTCAACGGTTCTCCGACAAGTGATATTCCCATGTCCTGACATGCCCGTGTGAAAGATTTGATCCTTGGACGTCCTCCTCACCTGCCCATGGATTTTCCTCTCCAGCTGTTTCAGCAGCCGATCCCGACATGGTGAGGCCAACAGATTCACAAGAAACACTTATAGGACCTAGCGGGAACCTGAACATCCAGGCCACCAGAAACGTGGCGCATATTCTCAACCCCACCGAAGTGAACTAGCAACAATCTTTTGTTTTCCCCATATCCTTTACGCAATACTTTAAAACACTGCACAGTCATTAAAAAAATACACCCTTCACCATGTGTTTAGAATGTCATCTACCCCCCCCCCCCCCACCCCCATTTCGTATTTCCTCCAAATACATCCCCCCAGCACAGTAAACGTAAAAAAGGAAGCTAAATTTAATAACACATACTAGAACAAGTCTAGACATCTACATAAAACGTGATTTGCGGGTCTACTTACGTTATGAAACGAATTTCAGAAGGGCGAGAAGTACAGAACCGTAAAATATGGAGGGAGAAACAATATCAAGTAATCGGTTCGTGTATTAACACGATCTTGAAATAATCTTAATCCCCCCCTCCCCCGGAAACTCTAAAGTTCCCCCCTGTTGAGGGGGGGGGGGATTCCCCACCGGTTTAGAACCAATGATGTATAAGAATGCTGTGAGGTGCCCACTGACGAGACTAAAGATAGGGACACTTTCTGTACTGACGAGTCTGGGAGTGCCAATGCTGTAAAGACTCGGATGATGCCTAATGAACGAGACTTTGAGTGATGCCTGGCTAAGCACGTCGATGCAGTCCATCGAAGTTAAGAGTGACGAGATATCAAAACTAAATCCCCAAATGAACACTGAGCAAAGAAGCTCTGAGATGGCTGCTGCATTAGAAGGCAGTGCAAGTATGGTAATGTACAGTGTGCAGGGACATCCATTGTGATAACATACCATTTCTCAGCATCTCTGTAGCACCGGCACATTTCAAATATGCATATATCATTATCACAAATGCTATAAATATGCTTTATATAAAAAGAATGTTGAGGTGCTATATAGAACCTGAACTTTTGTATGGATGTGAAACGTGGACAATGAGCAGACAAGGTGAAAAACATCAAATGACAGTGGAAATGTGGTTTCTGGGTAAATGCAAAGAATACCATAAACAGACAGAAAAACCAATGAGCAAGTCCTACAAGAGGCAAATGAAAAACGAACACTGATTAGAGAAATTAGATGTGGACAGTCCTCTCTCTTGTTCATAACCTATATACAAAAAATATGTAAAGAAACTAGCCAAACAGAGACCGCAAGAACACCGCATGATGAAAACACAGAAGAAGAAACATATGTAAATTACACCATTAGAGAACTCCTGTTTGCGGACGACCAAGCACTAACAGCAAAATCAGAAGCTGAATTACAAGACCACATGAATAGTCTAAACGAAATGTGTAGGGAACATAACATGAAAATTAGCACAAGTAAAACAGAGGTAATGACTATAACTAAAGAAGAAACAAACAATACCAATTGACCCAAACGAACATCCCTTGAAACAAGTAAAGACTTTCAAGTACCTAGGAAGTATAATACCATCAAATGGCAAATCAGAAGACGAGATCGAAAATAGACACAATAAGGCAAACCAACTTATTGGACAAATGGCACCTATACTAAAGAACAAACATGTATCAATAACTACTAAGAAAGCATTTTACAACACAATCTTCCTACCAATTCTATGCAACCAATACCAAACCTGGACAATGACAGAAAAAGAGAAAAGAAAACTCACAAGAACAGAAATGAGATTCCTGAGAAGAATACTCAATATATCAAGAAGATATAAGATAAGAAATGGAGAAATCAGGACTAAAGTCGGGGTTATAGCAGCACTAGATTTTATTAGAAAGCAGCAAGTCAAGTGGTTTGGCCATGCAAGCAGATTATCAACTAACAGTATACCACAACAAGCAATGATGTACAGACCAAATGGAAGCAGAGGAAGAGGCCGACCACGTAACCGATGGACAGAGGAAATAGCAGAGTCCATGGGAATATCGATACATGAAGCCCATAAGCGGGCACTCTTCCGCTGTTTATACTTCATCTCGACACCGCAAGGTACAAGAGGAACATGATGAGATGAGATGATCATATGAGTCAAGATTTTCTGGTTATATTATACAAAGAAATTAACTAAGTAACTTGGTAACAACTGGAACAATTAAGGAGAAAATAATAAGGGGAAGGCGGAGAAATAAATATCTTGATGTCTTGGCCACGTGGCATGGTCGAGGAAAGAGCACTGAGCTGATCCGCGGCTCTGGTGATAATGTGAGAAGACGAAACAAGACCCACCCACGATTATCGGCACGGCACATGATGATGACAATAAATATTCTTAGAATTATATAATTCTCGCCGACTCTGTGGTGAAGGGGTTAACGACACAATTCGTAATCCCACATACTGCATTCGAAACACAGCTGCGAGCGATTTGGCAGAACGCCAACTTGCGTTGGTTTTCATAAAATGGTATGAGTGCCCATCTTTCAGAAAGCAATGGCAAACTACTGAAAGTAAACTTGCCAAGAAATCATAAACAGCTAAACAATGCTGGACTTGACTGTGACGTCCTGTAAAGCATATGCAACTGACTGTAATGTACTGCATTCGCCCATGTGTGACCAGGCCCTAAAAGTAAAGTACAGAATATTACCACTGTGACCTCCTGTGCAGGTCGTAAAAGGCGACCAAAGGGGGTTGGCTAATTTATTCTGCTTTTTCGTGTTCTTTTCCTTCTACGGCTCCAAGTGTGGTATACCGTGTCTCTCCGTAAATAACACTGGGTCTTATATATACATTTTTGCTTCAAAAAATGCACTTGGGTTTATTTTAGGATTTTTTTTTAATTTTCAGAAACAAAAATATGAATTTATTAATTTTTAAAACTTCTACATTTATATAAATACAGTCATGCCATCTTCTTCTGGAACATCGTCATAACTCTCCAAATCCCAAATTCCGGCCTGCATTTCTTGCGACTCCATGTCCTGTAGAACTGTAGAACCAATGGCCCCAGTCTATCATTGTATCATGTCCATCAATAATGATTTCCTTAAATGGACATTTCTTGTCCATGTAGCCTGCTCGTAGTGTATTTGTAACACAGCTGCCAATGGTTGTATCCCATGAAATCTTCACCCAAGTCACGACATCCTGCAAACTAGGTTTTCAAAGCTGTCCACGCTGATTTCTCTTCAACAAGTCTCTCATTCTAACTGACGATTTTAACTAGGGCTTATATTGGAAATATCCCGGGCGGAACGTTTCCACAACTAAGATTGCCCAGCCCATTGTAGGCCACTTGATGGTCGCCGACTCTTTTACGTCGCCTTTACGACATGCTCTGGGCGTATACGGTATTAACTATTTTTTGCTTCCCCCTTTGGGGGACACGGTAGCACACGGGCGAACATATACAAAATTATGCCAACATCCAACCAAAAATAAGCTGGTTTACAAAACGCTTGGCATGCCTAGTTGTGGGAATTTATTCCCCTAGCAGTCTTAAAGACAGAACACAAATCAGAAGCATTCTTATTGAGACAGACTTCAGAAATACTCACCTAAACGGGCCCTAATTTGTTCTGCACACTCTGTCACAAACATGCCCTAAGCCGACGCCAGGATTCCGCCGTCAAATGGGAGAGTGTTCTGTCTGCAATTCAACAATCAGACACTCAGAACACTTGCAGTAGTCCATATGAATTGTGGGATACATTAGTAACGTACAACCAATCCCATTGTACTTTTGAAATTCAAATGAACCAACAGAAAAGGAGGGACCTAGTATTTGGTAGTGACAAGCCAGGTAATCACCGTGCACTTACTGATAAAACCTGCCGGTACAGAGATTAAAACTGGAACACAAGTGCATTTCACAAACTGCATTTTTAGTTTTAGCGTGTTCTTTTAAATTAAACTGTTTAAAATAAAACGCCGTGGCAGCACGGTACACACGCTAAGTGTCAGGGCGTCGCTCGCACAACTTAACCATGTTGATTTATCCACATGTTCTAAGAAAATGGCTGACACGAGGATACGGGATAAATGAGATAAAAATGGACAAACTCAGCAATATAGGTATTATACTGTGGCCAAAGACCGGGATTTTGTTATCAATTTGATGTCTGCAAGTTACCGAACTATTCTTAGGTCGTTCAATGGGTGTGGTTGCTAAATTTGCCTGACACCAATCCCTTTTCTATCGGCAAACAAGAGCATTACGTATATCCGGGTTAGAAGACGGACTACTTGGCGTATGTGTAAGGCAAAAAATGAGTTTAATGAGTGACACAACCTATTTTATATTGTTAATGTTCATTGAACATGTTACAGAATAGCAGATGCCGCGGTGTTCGTGCACCATAAGGCAGATGTGGCCAGGGCCCTTGGAATCGTGTGAGGTGTGGATGAACAGTCAAATCATTATGCCTGGAGACAATGGTGCGGAGGAAGTGGCCAGAGGACCTGGCCGACACTCAGTACTCCGAGTAAAGGCCATACAGACACATAATCAGGCTGTCGCTGTTACGATTAGTAATATGACTCTTCGCTGGCTGTTGATTGTGAAGACTGTGCGCGTATGGGAATGTCCAGAATTAAAATCAACGTATTTCCTTAGTGAATTTAAACGTTAGATGTGTCTAATTGAGCGTACTACGAAGAATACTTGTTAGTTGTTTGGGTGTCTCTAGTTGGGCTTTCTGCGTGGCACACTTGTTCATTGTTTGAGTGTGTCTAGTTGGGTGTACTGCGAAGTACACTTGTTCGTTGTTTGGGTGTGTATAGTTGTACTTACTGGGAAGTACAACTGTTCATTGTTTGGGTGTACCTAGTATGGCAAAGTATACGTGTTCGTTGTACATGTATTTTAGTCGGCTGTACGTTGAAATACACTTGATAATTTTAATATAAAACAAGATAGTCACACTGTATGTTTGATTTAGGGGTCGGGGGGGGGGTGTTAATGTCTGCTTATTTCCTTTGCCTTCTATGATAGTTAATAAATACATGCATGTTTGTTTCCCACGTAGGTGTGCCAAGTGATCCTTAAAGAATATGGAAAGAATTATGTTCTACGTTTTGAGAAGAATTGGGTATAAGGTACTAGCCAATCGGTACACCACCGGTGTTGTGGTCAGTATCACCCTGTCGCCTTTACTGCCCGTAACATTTCCTGGTACAGATGGTAGATCCGGTCGACCAGAGAGTCCCGATCAGTTTACAAACTGCTGTCGCCTCGATGGCAATTTAAACACAAGTCTACTGGGCCTGAAGTAAGAGTGCTAGCGGCTGCGCTACCGCAACTCCCCGAGCGAAAGAGCTTCTCACATTCTTTGCCACCCTATTGTGAAAAATGGGAGGGGTGGATTTCTTCAACGCGTAATTTTTCCAGGAAAATCAAGGATACGGTTTAGGAGTTTGGCTTGACAGGATTGCAGGTACTCCCAGTCTTTGTTTCATGCTCTCAATGTGATTTTGGCTGTCTTCAACTGCTAGCTGTGGATCTCTTTTTGTGATCTAGGCCCTTCAAACTGCTTGATATGAAATAGCGTTTGTGATCTAGGCTTCTCATACTTCTAACTGTGACATAGCGCTTGTGATCTAGGCTTCTCATACTTCTAACTGTGACATAGCGCTTGTGATCTAGGCTCCTCATACTTCTAACTGTGACATAGCGCTTGTGATCTAGGCTCTCCCGACTGCAAGCTGTGACATAACGCTTGTGATATTGGCTCTCCCGACTGCAAGCTGTGACATAACGCTTGTGATCTAGGCTCTCCCGACTGCAAGCTGTGACATAACGCTTGTGATCTAGGCTCTCCCGACTGCAAGATGTGACATAACGCTTGTGATCTAGGCTCTCCCGACTGCAAGCTGTGACATAACGCTTGTGATATTGGCTCTCCCGACTGCAAGCTGTGACATAACGCTTGTGATCTAGGCTTGTCATACTTCTAACTGTGACATAGCGCTTGTGATCTAGGCTCTCCCGACTGCAAGCTGTGACATAACGCTTGTGATATTGGCTCTCCCGACTGCAAGCTGTGACATAACGCTTGTGATCTAGGCTCTCCCGACTGCAAGCTGTGACATAACGCTTGTGATCTAGGCTCTCCCGACTGCAAGATGTGACATAACGCTTGTGATCTAGGCTCTCCCGACTGCAAGCTGTGACATAACGCTTGTGATATTGGCTCTCCCGACTGCAAGCTGTGACATAACGCTTGTGATCTAGGCTTCTCATACTTCTAACTGTGACATAACCCTTGTGATCTAGGCTCTCCCGACTGCAAGCTGTGACATAACGCTTGTGATCTTGGCTCTCCCGACTGCAAGCTGTGACATAACGCTTGTGATCTAGGCTATCCCGACTGCAAGCTGTGACATAACGCTTGTGATCTAGGCTCTCCCGACTGCAAGATGTGACATAACGCTTGTGATCTAGGCTCTCCCGACTGCAAGATGTGACATAACGCTTGTGATCTAGGCTCTTTAATCTCTTCAAGGGCGCTGGATTGTCCGTATGTTTGATGTAAGATTTTTCATGTGGGTTTATTTCTTTTTCTGCTGCTGCCCTCTGTCCCCCATTGAGAAATGGGCTCCCAACAATCTTAAGCCAAGCGGTTCTTTCTTGTGCTGTCTCCTGCAGCTCCCTCCACCACTCCCCATATTATTCATCACTGTCTCCAATTTTCTATTCCGTGTGTTTTTAGATCTCTATATATTTCATTTGTCCTGTGGTACCAGGATAGGATCGTATTCTTATACTATTATCGGTGTTTCTCAATGTGTGTTATATCCAGCTTCAGTGTCTTTTCATCACCTTTTGATTCACGGTTGTAAATCTAGTTTTCCCTCTCCCTTTGTTTTCCCTCTTAAGTCTTTATTAGTAATTCCATCACAGCAGTTTCATCCTTCTATTCTGCGCAGTTAATAAATGTTGGTAATTGTTTTAGTCGTTGTCCATGTGTTTGATCCATACAGCAGACTAATTTTACGTTAGATTTCAATATTCTAAGCATGGTACTATTTTAATTGCCTGTGACTTCTAATGATAATGACACTGAGGGTTTGTGTGTTGTTTTTTTTTTCGCTCGCACGCTTCGAACAAAAGCGTAGTCCATACAATACTTCTAGTAGTGCTGGACTGAATTTTGCGTGTGGATTAGCTTTACCTATTAGCGGTGCCCTCGCCATCAGGCGAACACACTCCGACTTCTGAGGTATTTGTAATTAACGTCCCCAAGTCAAGGACGACAGGTCAAAATTTTAGTCCAACTGTCTGGTGTAGGGGTTGAACCCCTTAACTCGGCATCAGCACACCGGATGTTTAAAAACACGCGTTCTTATCCTTCGGCCATGCTGACTTATTTGACATTGAGTAACAATGACTACAATCAAATGTTTGTAAGTGGAGCAAAGTTGTGACTCCAAACTGCAGAAAAGTATAGATCTACACAATATGCAATAAAGTAGAATGCTGAAAAGAAATTAAGTGTAAATTCAACTTGTGTATTTACATAACTCCTGTTTTATAGAAATATATTACGCAGTCTTTGCATACAATCATAGGTACTGGTGGGTACATATAGAAGACTTCTTTCTTTTACTACTTTGAATGCTAATCAGTACTTGCACATGTATGTCTCATGTCAATTGTTGGACCAGCGTTAATAAACAGACCACATTAAGCGCAGCAACAACTATGCTTATTTGTTTATATAATGTATAACGAGGTACTGCAGCCAGAAAGACGAACACTTCCCACTGTCTGAGGTTTCTTAACGGATGTGGACATAATCCAGCGAAATGTACTGCCGTTGTTTGAAGTCTTTCGTTGAGGATAGTGAGGTCTTTGAGCAAAGATAGATACAATTCTTCAATGACATATACTGTCACTGCTACACTTCTCTGTTATTAAACACATGTTTAGTATGTGATATATTCTGCATATGTCAATGTATTATCTCCACACCCCCACCCCGCCCCCAATAAAACAAATTAAACAATGGTAGCATATCATTGTATTATCTCTACCTTTGCCACCTTTGTCCAAATAAATTAAAACAATGGCAGCATATATCATTGGATTATCATCACCTGTATCCAAAGTCCTTTAGCAGTTAAAGTTTGTGTCATTTAATTGTATCTATTTTTACCCAAAAGACCTCAAACAACGGTATTACTACTCATTAAATTGCCTTCATCCTCGACAAAAGACTTAAAACAATGACAGTACATATCACCGAATGATCTCTACATCCGTTAAGAAACCTCAGACAGTTGGAAATATTCATCTTTCTGGCTGAGAGAGAGAGAGAGAGAGAGAGAGAGAGAGAGAGAGAGAGAGAGAGAGAGAGAGAGAGAGAGAGAGAGAGAGAGAGAGAGAGAGAGAGAGAGAGAAAAGTATAATTGTTTTTCCTCTCAATGTGGTCTTTTTGTTAACGTTGGTCCAACAAATGACACGGGAAATGCACTTGCAATTATTGTTTTGCATTAAAAGAAGTACAAGAAATAAGTCTTCTATGAGCTATTTAATTGGCCTCATTAGATCACCAGACTTAAACGAAGACTAATTATTTAATCATGTAAACACATAAGAGAGTCGACAAGGAGCATCTTATTCTTCTATTGCTGCCTTTCTATAAAGAACAGTCAATACGTAGGCACTTAACGTAGCTCTAAGTGGTAGGCCTTCGCAGATATTAGCAATGTAGGTAAAGGTGAAGGAGCAGATATAGGTATGAAAGTAAGAATATAAAAGAGGGGCTTTCATATCATTAGGAAAACAATTGAAGTCGAAAGAAATGAAAATGATTACCAAACTTAGAATAGAAAACACTAACGCTAAATTAATACTGCTATGCGAATCAGAAATATGGATAAAGGCTAAAATAGGTTAACTTTTACCTTCGCAGAATATGTCTAAAATGGGATGCCAGAATCAGTACTGCGAAGTGTCAAGTGAGAACAAGACAGAGTGGTCTCCATGGCGACATGATTAAAGCGTCTGTCTCACGCTCAGAAGATTGGGTGTTCGTTTCCAGACTTGGTCGTTCGGTTTACGAGTGCAGTTTTCTCGGAGAACACTGGAGCTACGTAGTTCATGCTCTGCGCGACGCTTTCGGCAGGCGCTAGTTACTGTGTGAAGTAGGATAAAACCGGATACCGCGAAGCCGTTAACCGTTTAACTAGATAAATGTCATACATCCAGACGTGAGAGAAAGACAGTGGCCCTGGATAGCACACACATTGAGAAATCCTGAGAATAGAATTACAATAATAACTCTCTTCCATGAAACCGACAAAGCAAACGAAATAAAGGGAGAGTTACAAACACAATGAGAAGAGAGCAAGAGACAGATGTGAATGACATGGGGCGAGCTGCAGGAGATAGCTAAAGGCTTAGCTTGAGTTGATTGAGGGCAATGTTCCAATAGGAAATAACGGGTAGGAGAAGAGGCGTCTATCTATTTAGGCTCGGTCAACCTCGGAGCCCAGGTCAAGTATTTTTTGTTTGTTTTAAATCCCTGCCTCGAAGTAGATTCGACCACATGACCACCGGGCCGACAGGCAAGACGGAGTAGAGCAGTGACGTGAAGCTATCACTGTGTAAAAACAATAAAACGCCTATCTTGAACACAAGTGTGGTAAATTATTCGTCCACCTGAAAACATGACTAAACTCTACAACCACATCAGTAAAGATAAGTGTAGGAAGAAATACAGCGGGCGTGTCAACTATATTGCCCCTAAACATCCGCTCTAAGGTTTCAATACAGCAGAACAACACGGCGCTGAAATTGAATTGTTATTTTTAGTGATCATTGAATAAAGGAGTATTTAAACAGTATAAAAACAGAAATGAAAAGCGATACAAAGACAGCATTTAAATAAATAATTAACTGAAATCAGTCGTAATGGTTAAATGTTGTTAACTGTCAGGAAGCCGTAAAATATGGAGTTAAAAAAGAAAACTTCATGATTAGGCGGTTTTGTTATGTAGCTTCTGTCTGCTTATACTGGTATCTACGATAGTAGTACTGCTACTGCTACTGCAACAGCTACTGCTACTGCTTCCACTACTGCTACTGCTACATCTACTGCTACTGCTACAGCTACATCTACTGTTACATCTACTGATACTGCTACTGCTACATCTACTGCTACTGCTACAGCTACTACTACAGCTACTGCTACAGCTACATCTACTGCTACATCTACTGCTACTGCTACATCTACTGCTACTGCTACATCAACTGCTACTGCTACATCTACTGCTACATCTACTGCTACTGCTACATCTACTGCTACATCTACTGCTACATCTACTGCTACAGCTACTGCTACTGCTACATCTACTGCTACATCTACTGCTACTGCTACTGCTACTGCTACATCTACTGCTACATCTACTGCTACAACTACATCTACTGCTACTGCTACTGCTACATCTACTGCTACATCTACTGCTACATCTACTGCTACATCTACTGCTACATCTACTGCTACATCTACTGCAACAGCTACTGCTACTGCTACATCTACTGCTACATCTACTGCTACATCTACTGCTACTGCTACATCTACTGCTACATCTACTGCTACAACTACATCTACTGCTACTGCTACAACTACATCTACTGCTACATCTACTGCTACTGCTACTGCTACATCTACTGCTACAACTACTGCTACAGCTACTGCTACTGCTACATCTACTGCTACTGCTACAACTACATCTACTGCTACTGCTACAAATACATCTACTGCTACAGCTACTGCTACATCTACTGCTACTGCTACTGTTACATCTACTGCTACTGATACAACTACATCTACTGCTACAGCTACTGCTACTGCTACTGCTACAACTACATCTACTGCTACTGCTACAACTACATCTACATCTACTGCTACAACTACTGCTACAGCTATTGCTACTGCTACTGCTACAACTACATCTACATCTACTGCTACAACTACTGCTACAACTACTGCTACAGCTACTGCTACAGCTACTGCTACTGCTACATCTACTGCTACTGCTACAACTACATCTACTGCTACTGCTACAAATACAGCTACATCTACTGCTACATCTACTGCTACATCTACTGCTACAACTACATCTACTGCTACAGCTATCTATATCTACTGCTACAGCTACATCTACTGCTACAGCTAATGCTACAGCTACTGCTACTGCTACAGTTACATCTACTGCTACATCTACTGCTACTGCTACAACTACATCTACTGCTACTGCTACAACTACATCTACATCTACTGCTACAGCTATATCTACTGCTACAGCTACATCTACTGCTACAGCTACATCTACTGCTACTGCTACATCTACTGCTACATCTACTGCTACTGCTACAACTACATCTACTGCTACTGCTACAACTACATCTACATCTACTGCTACCGCTATATATACTGCTACAGCTACATCTACTGCTACTGCTACATCTACTGCTACAGCTATATCTACTGCTACAGCTATATCTACTGCTACAACTACATCTACATCTACTGCTACAGCTATATCTACTGCTACAGCTACATCTACATCTACTGCTACAGCGATATCTACTGCTACAGCTACATCTACTGCTACTGCTACAGCTATATCTACTGCTACATCTACATCTACTGCTACATCTACATCTACTGCTACAGCTATATCTACTGCTACAACTACATCTACATCTACTGCTACAGCTACATCTACTGCTACAGCTACATCTACTGCTACAGCTACATCTACTGCTACAGCTACTGCTACTGCTACAGCTACATCTACTGTTACAGCTACAGCTACATCTACTGCTACAGCTACTGCTTCAGCTACTGCCACAGTTACTGCTACAGCTACATCTACTGCTACTGCTACATCTACTGCTACTGCTACAGCTACATCTACTGCTACTGCTACAGCTACATCTACTGCTACTGCTACAGCTACAGCTACATCTACTGCTACTGCTACATCTACTGCTACAGCTACTGCTACTGCTACATCTACTGCTACATCTACTGCTACTGCTACTGCTACATCTACTGCTATAGATACATCTACTGCTACTGCTACATATACTGCTACAGCTACACCTACTGCTACTGCTACTGCTACAGCTACATCTACTGCTACTGCTACATCTACTGCTACAGCTACTGCTACTGCTACATCTACAGCTACTGCTACAGCTACTGCTACATCTACATCTACTGCTACATCTACATCTACTGCTACTGCTGCATCTACTGCTACAGCTACATCTACTGCTACAACTACATCTACTGCTACTGCTACTGCTACATCTACTGCTACTGCTACAGCTACTGCTACATCTACATCTACTGCTACTGCTACATCTACTGTTACAACTACTTCTACTGCTACATCTACTGCTACATCTATTGCTATTGCTACATCTACTGCTAAAGCTACATCTACTGCTACAGCTACATCTACTGCTACTGCTACATCTACTGCTACTGCTACAGCTACTGCTACTGCTACATCTACTGCTACAGTTACATCTACTGCTACAGCTACAGCTACTGCTACATCTACTTCTACAGCTACATCTACTGCTACATCTACTGCTACAGCTACATCTACTGCTACAGCTACATCTACTGCTACTGCTATATCTACTGCTACAGCTACATCTAATGCTATATCTACTGCTACAGCTACAGCTACTGCTACATCTACTGCTACAGCTACATCTACTGCTACATCTACTGCTACAGCTACATTTACTGCTACATCTAATGCTACTGCTACTGCTACAGCTACAGCTACATCTACTGCTACTGCTATATCTACAGCTACAGCTACATCTACTGCTACAGCTACAGCTACATCTACTGCTACAGCTACATCTACTGCTACATCTACTGCTACAGCTACAGCTACATCTACTGCTACAGCTACATCTACTGCTATATCTACAGCTACTGCTACATCTACTGCTATATCTACAGCTACTGCTACATCTACTGCTATATCTACAGCTACTGCTACATCTACGGCTACAGCTACAGCTACATCTACTGCTACAGCTACATCTACTGCTACATCTACTGCTACAGCTACATCTACTGCTACAGCTACATCTACATCTACTGCTACAGCTACATCTACTGCTACATATACTGCTACAGCTACATCTAGTGCTACAGCTACATCTACTGCTACAGCTACATCTACTGCTACAGCTACATCTACTGCTACAGCTATATCTACTGCTACTGCTATATCTACTGCTACAGCTACAGCTACATCTACTGCTACA
The DNA here is from genome assembly GCA_963921405.1 of Cepaea hortensis. Classification (NCBI taxonomy): domain Eukaryota; kingdom Metazoa; phylum Mollusca; class Gastropoda; order Stylommatophora; family Helicidae; genus Cepaea; species Cepaea hortensis. The sequence goes on along the minus strand of OY992894.1, from coordinate 72,017,415 downwards.
GCTACATCTACTGCTACAGCTACAGCTACATCTACGGCTACAGCTACATCTACTGCTACAACTACTGCTACTCCTACATCTACTGCTACAACTACTTCTACTGCTACAGCTACTGCTACATTTACAGCTACTGCTACAGCTACATCTACTGCAGCTACTGCTACAGCTACATCTACTGCTACTGCTACATCTACTGCTACTGCTACAGCTACATCTACTGCTACAGCTACATCTACTGCTACAGCTACATCTACTGCTACAGCTACAGCTACATCTACTGCTACAGCTACAGCTACATCTACAGCTACTGCTACAGCTACATCTACTGCTACTGCTACATCTACTGCTACTGCTACATCTACATCTACTGCTACAGCTACATCTACTGCTACTGCTACATCTACTTCTACTGCTACAGCTACATCTACAGCTACTGCTACAGCTACATCTACTGCTACAGCTACAGCTACATCTACTGCCACAGCTACTGCTACATCTACAGCTACTGCTACAGTTACTGCTACAGCTACATCTACTGCTACATCTACTGCTACTGCTACAGCTACATCTACTGCTACTGCTACAGCTAAATCTACTGCTACTGCTACAGCTACTGCTACAGCTACAGCTACATTTACTGCTACTGCTACATCTACTGCTACAGCTACTGCTACATCTACTGCTACATCTACTGCTACTGCTACATCTACTGCTACATCTACTGCTACTGCTACATCTACTGCTACTGCTACATCTACTGCTACTGCTACATCTACTGCTACTGCTACATCTACTGCTACATCTACTGCTACAGCTACATCTACTGCTACAGCTACTGCTACTGCTATATCTACTGCTACAGCTACATCTACTGCTACAGCTACTGCTACTGCTACAGCTACTGATACTGCTACAGCTACATCTACTGCTACAGCTACATCTACTGCCACTGCTACATCTACTGCTACATCTACAGCTACAGCTACGTCTACTGCTACAGCTACATCTTCTGCTACATCAACAGCTACATCTACTGCTACTGCTACTGCTACATCTACTGCTACTGCTACAGCTACATCTACAGCTACATCTACATCTACTGCTACTGCTACATCTACTGCTACTGCTACAGCTACATCTACTGCTACAGCTTCATCTACTGCTACATCTACAGCTACATCTACTGCTACAGCTACATCTACTGCTACAGCTATTGCTACTGCTACATCTACTGCTACTGCTACATCTACTGCTACATCTACATCTACTGCTACATCTACTGCTACTGCTACATCTACTGCTACTGCTGCATCTACTGCTACATCTACTGCTACATCTACTGCTACTGCTACATCTACTGCTACTGCTACAGCTACATCTACTGCTACAGCTACATCTACTGCTACTGCTACATCTACTGCTAGATCTACAGCTACAGCTACATCTACTGTTACAGCTACATCTACTGCTACATCTACAGCTACATCTATTGCTACTGCTACATCTACTGCTACTGCTACATCTACTGCTACTGCTACAGCTCCTGCTACATCTACTACTGCTACTATTACTGCTACATCTACTGCTACTGCTACTGCTACAGCTACATCTACTGCTACAGCTACATCTACTGCTACTGCTACATCTACTGCTACTGCTACTGCTACATCTACTGCTACTGCTACATCTACTGCTACTGCTACATCTACTGCTACTGCTACATCTACTGCTACAGCTACATCTACTGCTACAGCTACATCTACTACTACTGCTACATCTACTGCTACTGCTACATCTACTGCTACTGCTACATCTACTACTACTGCTATTGCTACATCTACTACTACAGCTACTACTACAGCTACTACTATAGCTATAGCTACTACTACCGCTACTACTACAGCTACAGCTACTACTACAGCTATTGCTACATCTACTACTACAGTTATTGCTACATCTACTACTACATCTACTGCTACTGCTACATCTTGTACTACTGCTATTGCTACTGCTACAACTACTGCTACTACTACTACTACTGCTACTGCTACAAATACTGCTACTACTACTGCAGCTATTGCTACTGCTGCTACATCTACTGATACAGCTACTGCTCCTACTACTGCTTTCGAGTCTGTTACTGCTACCGCTTCTGCTTCTGCTACTGATTTTGCTATTGCTTCCCACATCCTTCTACCTCCCTTCCCCCTGCCTTCCTCTTTCCCCTGGATACATCTTCCTCTTGAGCCTACTCTATATGATGTTCACTGAAATAGTCTGCACCCTGCATTTGTCTGAGAGAGCAGAGGTTTGAAGATTAGATGCCTCATTAGAAACCAGCAAATCTACCCTATCATTGCTATAGACCTACGCGTGAACAGATCAATACAACCATAACAGTTTCCGCAGGTTCCGATGGCTATATATGCTTACCACTGCCATCCGCGTGTGACCTTCTGAATAATTGATAATGGATGATATTGTATAGTATCTTCGGTATAATTAATGCCTACTGGCCACTGGAGCGACAAGTTTCTGCTTTCAATTCCGTCCTCATGCTGGATGTTGTGAAATCATAAGCTCTGTTCTTCAACATTTTTAATCTTCAGCATGACCCTACGACCGCTAGAAAAATACGTTGAAGGCAAATGCGTGGATCGAAAAACACCAGTAATGCAGCTCTCTTATAAACGTGAGAAACAAACAAAAGGACGAACTAGAGAGAGAGAAACAATAAGTATATCTAGGGCAGAACACCTAATAAAAACGTGGGTAACATAAACAATTAAAAACAAGAGCAAATTAAACTGGAGTCAGTGCAAACGAAGCAAGATGCGTCGATAGAATTGATGAAACTTTAATAGACACTGCAGACAGATACAATGGCCGGACACAGACTTATTTAAAAAAAAAAAAACTATTTATTTATTTTCTCGTGTCTTAGCCTTTTCTCTGATTTCCCTTTGGCACAGATGCTGTGAATGAGCATGTGTGTTGTCGGAGAACAACAGGAAGAAAAAGAATAGCAACACCTTAACCTATCGTGCATGTCGCAAGATGAGACCGACCGACCTACCGACCGACCGATATATATATATATACGGTTAGCGGCGTAGGGGTATCCCCTATCAAAGGAGATGTAAGACGCCTCCTTTCCTCCGTTAGTCTACGGGACACCCTTGGGCAAGATGGAGTACCCGCTTAGCGCCCCCCCCCCCCCCAACCCAATCAGGGTTACGTGAAGCCATGGAAGCAAGTGGTGGATGCAGTATGAGAGCAGCCGACAGATTGTTCTTGGTTATGGTCTGCACTCTGCGGCGATAGGCAAATGATCTCATCAGTAGAGAAAATGGCTATGGCCACCGACTAGTACAATCACTGTCCATATGGAAAGAAATCGCAAACTACCTTCTGCAAAACTAGCCAAGAAACCATAACAACCATGACAGAAAACATAAAAAGGAAGAGATCTGGTGGCGAGACCCCCAGGCCAGGCAGATAAGATAGCACTGGGGAAGAGTGTGACACCGGGACCAGTACTAGTAATCATGTTGACGGAGTTAATCCTGACTGTGTTACCAAGGAAATCCCCTGTGTCAGACTAAGAAACAGAGTGAGAATAGGAACGTGGAATATGAGAAGTCTGTATGTGGGAAAGCTTACAGTAGTATGTGATGAGATTTACTATTTTCAATTATAAAGTGTTGTATCTAGGTTTTCTTGTTTATTGTAATGTTTGCTTATTTCGCACCATCCCAAGTCCTTCCCCGGCTCGTGGTAGCGCCGCCTACGCTCTGGCGTTACCATGGTTTCCATGGCAACATACATACACACGCATCTTTCCCTCCCCCAGATGCGTCCGGCTGTCAACACAGGTCCAATGCTACAGAAATATTTACTTCGTTTTGCCATTCATCCATTGTATAGGTATGTAACAACGATTTCTTTGTTTGACAGTGATAGGTAAGTGAACTACAAGTGTGAATAGAGGCAATAAAGCAGCAAACATAGCATAAAAATGCCATAGAAGCCTCGTGTTATTACGAAAATATTATCCCCAGCCCAGAAGAATTCCCCGGTCAAGGTGTTAATCGAGCTGGTCTCTAGTCTAGGCCAGTGTTTTTCAACGTTTCTGTTGGAGTAGATCCTTACGCAAATGTTTACATTGTTCAGGGAACTCTGTGCGGTGATCCAAGTGTCCGTCCTACTTTATGTAATAAACCAGATGGGCAGAAATGTTGCATTTAGGCGATTTCGGTCTGTTACGGTGGAACCCCTCGCTGCCACTCGCGGAACCCCGATTGAAAAACTCTACTCTATGCTGTTTATTTAGGCCGGCCCTATTTATATATTTTGCAAACCTTATGATGAGATATATTCTATTACCACATGTACCTATAAACTTTATATGAACCTTTGGTGAGCCGTAGCTTCACCAGTGACCCCTAGCTTCACCAGTGACCCCTAGTTCTCTGATTTTCTTGTGTTTCTATAGAATTTTAATTATGTTTCTAATTCAATGTCTTTTTCATTTTCAGATCCCTTCATTATGGCTACTAAGAAAAGAAAAGTGGACGTCGGGTGTTGCGTTGTCAAGGAAGAATGGAGAGAAAAGTACTTCTTTGTGGAAACAAAGGACCAGAAAACCAATTGCGTAATTTGCAGCGAATGTATTGCCGTTTTGAAAGAGTACAATCTTTGGCGTCACTACAAAATAACAAATTTATCAACATATTCAAAGTTTTGTGGAAAGTTATTTTCTGAGAAATAAGAGTCCATGAAACACAAAGAAATCTCTTCACGAGAAAGTTTGCTGACAATGAATCTGTCACTCTCACAAGTTACAAAATAGTGCATAACGTGGAAAACCGTTTACTGATGGCAACTTCATCAAAAATTGTATGATGGAAGCAGCTAGTGACTTGTGTCCTGAGAAAGCCGATTTGTTTTGGAACTATCATCCTTTCGGCAAGTTCAGTTGTGCGAAGAACAGAAGAACTTAGAGAGAACATAGTGCTACAAAAAGCGAGAGAACTAGGAACTTGTTGTGGTATTCTCTGGCGCTGGATGAGTCTACTGATATTTTGAGTACGCCACAACTTCTCATGTTCATTCGTTGTGTCAATTTGGACTTTCAGATAACGGAAGAGTTGGCATCCGTTTGCAGTATGCATGGAACAACAACTGGAAGAGACATTTTCATGAACGTGCAAAACGTTTTGCACGACTATAACCATCAGTAAAATCAGCTTCGATGTGTTACAGTTGATGGAGGAAAAAAACATGGCTGGAGTGAGGAAGGGTATTATGGGGCAGATCATGGCTCATTTGGAAGATTTGCAAATTCTGTGCTGTCTGTTAGTACACTGCATCATACACCAGCAAACACTCTGTAGGGGAAAAAATTTAGTTGCATGTCCTTCACAGGACGTAGCAGTCAACCCCAGCATTTTCGCTGTTCGTGATTCCTGGGCAAATTTTACGTTCAGGAGTTTGCCATTGCTTTCTGAACGACCGGCACCTATACCTTTTTCGAAAAAGCCAGCCCCGCTGTGTTTCGAACCCGGGTGTACGGGTTCACAAACCGCGTTCGCAAGCCTTTAGCCACGGAGACCGGTGGGAAAGACTTAGATATATCTTGTGTACTGAAACCAGTCGTTTCTTCTGTGAACTTCATTCGAGGACATGCATTAAATCACCGTCAGTTCCAGGCTTTTCTTGAAGACATTGATTTTGAATTTTGTGACTTGCCTTATCACATATTAGATCAGTGAGGTGGCTCAGCTGCGGTAAAGTCATGTTTCATTTTTGGTCGACAACACATCCCACATGAATGAACTGAATTTGAAACTTCAGAGAAAGGATAACCTCGTCTGTGATCTCTACAGAATCATCAAAGGATTTAGGAGAAAGCTATCATTGTTTGAAGCACAACTGGAAGGAGAAAACTTCTCTTATTTTCACTGTTTCAAAGAGTTCTGCGCTACAATCACCGAAGATGTCAACTTCGATTTTCCGATAACAATTATTCGTGACTTGAAGAAGCATTTTTTGGAGAGATTTTCAGATCTTGACAGAATTTAGAGTGACATTCTTCTGTTCCAGAATCCGTTTGATTGTAACCTTGATGATGTGCCAGTTGTACTAAAGTTGGAGCTCATAGATTTGCAAGCAAATGACTTGTTGAAAGAGAACCACAGAGAAGGAAAACTTGTTGAATTTTACCGCTGCTTACATGATGTTGAGTTTCCGGAACCGAAGAAATTTGCCGCTGGTATGGCATCAGTATTTGGAACAACTTATGTCTGTGAGCAAACATTTTCAAAAATGAAGTATGTGAAGTCAACACATCAAACGAGGTTGACTGATGAACATTTGAAAGCACTTCTATTGATTGGATGCAGCAATTCCAAACCAAACATTGATGATATCTTGAAAGCCAAATATCAGTTTCACAAATCTCACTAACCTTTTTTGCTGCTTAGTTTGTGAGATTAGGATATACGCACATTAGGTCTGATGTTACCTAATGTGCGTATATCCAAATCTCACTAACGTCGCCTTCTTTGATAACATTTTTTAGTACATAACTATGTTGGTTGTCTTTGTTTTTTGTGCATTGCACGCCACTCACCCATAATAAACTTAGTTTTTCGTCTTTTTTCCCAAAGCTTTCGTTCTGGCTTGTAAGAATTGTTAAAGTTAGTTGCATATCTTTTACAGGACGTTTGCAGTCAACACCAGCATATTTTATTTTTTTTTTTTGCTGCTGTTGATGTCTTAGCAAGTTTACGTTCAGTAGTTTGCCATTGCTTTCAGAACGACTGGCACCCATACCATAACGAAAAATACCAGTGCAACGCGATCTGTTCCAAATGGCGCGCAGCTGTGTTTCGAACGCAGGTATACAGGATTACGAATCACGTCCGTAAGACCTTCGCTACGTAGACCGGCGCAAGTATTGTACTGAATGTGTATGCGGCCTGCTCTCGTCATTTTGTCAGTTATCCGACACACCGTGAAAAAAGTTTGGTGACCCCTGCCTTAGAGGAATATGGAATAGAGCAAGTCACCAGACTGCTGAACGCAATATACGATACTGGAGATATACCTACCGAATTATGTAATTCTATATTTATTGCAATCCCGAAGAAATCAAGAGCCTTGGAATGTGATCAACGTAGAACAATTAGTATAATGAGCCACATAAGGAAGAATTTGCTGAGAATTATCATGTAAAGAGTTAGGAAGAAAATACAACCCGAAATAGGAGAAGAACAATGTAGGTTTGTAGAAGGCAAGGGTACAGTAAATACTGTGTGTATACTGAGAACAGTAATTGAACGTTCTATAGAAGTAAACAAAGATCTATATCTTTGGTTTATTGATTACACAAAGGCTTTCGATAAAGTAAGATATGTCGACATGATAAGGATCATGATGCTTGAAGATCTACAAACTGATGGAAAAGATCTTAGACTTGTAAAATACATATATGGGAAACAACAAGCTGCTATCAGAATTGATAATGAAGTAGGTCAATATCAGCCTATTAAAGGAGGAGTGAGACAGGGATGTGTAATGTCTCCAGGTCTGTTTTCCCTGCACAGTGAAAATATTTTCAGAAATATAGAAGATATGGAAGTAATCAACACTGGGGGGTCGATACATCAAAAACATTAGATGTGCAGACGATACAGTCTTGATTGCAGACAATGAATAGGACCTGCGACATTTAGTAGATGCGGTTGTTGCACACAATGAGCAGCTAGTGTTAGAATTGAACAGTAAAAAGACACAGACCGGAACACAGACCGGAAGACACAGGTCGTCACTGGAAAGAAGGAAATACCACAATGTGATATACGAGTAAATTGGCATATTCTTAAGCAAGTTAATCGGTAAAGTTATCTTGGAACAGTCATAACATCTGATAGGAGATACCTTGAAGAGATTAGAACAAGAATTGCCATTGCGAAGATAGCCTTTTGCAAGATGAAAAACATAGTGACCAATAAAAAGATATCAATTGAAACGAGAAAAAGAGTGTTGAAGTGCACATTGAATCTGTACTTTTGTATGGATGTGAAGCGTGGATAATAAGCACTCAAGCTGAAAAACAGATGTTGGCTGTGGAAATGTGGTTTCTGAGGAAAATGCAAAGAATACCATGAACAGACAGAAAAACCAATGAACAAGACCTTCAAGAAACAAATGAAGATCGTAAACTGATTAGAGTCATGAGACGTAGACAGTCAAATTTTTTGGGCATGTTATGAGAAGAAATGACTTGGAGAACTTGGTGACAACTGGCAAGATAGATGGGAAGAGACAAAGGGGAAGACCGAGAAGTAAATACCTGGATGGCTTGGCCACGTGGCATGGTCGAGACAGGAACACGGAGCTGATCCACGACTCTGGAAATCGAGTGAGATGGCAAAACATAACCACCCACGTTTATCGGCATGGCACATGGTGGAGAGAGACACAGAGAGAGAGACACACACAGAGAGAGAGAGAGAGAGAGAGAGAGAGAGAGAGAGAGAGAGAGAGAGAGAGAGAGAACGAACGAACGAACGAACGAACTTTATTTTAAAAGGGTAACAAATTGGGCACGCAGGCCCGTCTTACATTCGGCCCTTTCGATCACTCATCTTTCATTCATCAAATGTGCATGTTACATTTGCATAGGAAAAAAAAACATTGTCAAATTGATTTTGTAAGCATAAACAATGCATATTACGCATTGTACATTCACATGGGGAAAAAAAACATTGTCAAATGAAAGTTGTAAACATAAACAGTGCATATTGCAATGTTGTGAGACACATCCCCCATCCACCCTCACACCCCGCAGCCATCCACACATCTCTCAGCCACCCACTTATCCCCCACCCACCACACCTCCCCCCACCTACCCACACATATCTCCACGCACACACACAGACTCAGGCAAACATACATGCCGCCACCCACCCACCGAGCCCCCACCCACACATTTTTCCCGACCCATACACATATCCCCCACCCATCACATAACCGACACGCACACACCCACCCACATATTCTCCACCACCCACCCACAAACCCGCAACCACCCAGCAAAGCACACATCACAAAACCACACACACATACCCCCGTCAACCCACACATTCCGCACCTACCCATACATACATCCTGCACCCTCACAGTTTTCCCCACCCACCCACACACACATCAGCCAACCTACACCCACTCAACCACCCAATATTCGCCACATCCTCCACCTATACACACATCCCCACCCACAAAGACATCTCCCCACCTGCCCACACATATCCCCCACCCATAAACACCCAAAAACACACACGTCCCACCCACCCACACACCCCACCACCCACATATACCGACACACACACATCCGCCGCTCACACACATCTTCCCACAAACACACACATCCCCCAACCATACACACATCTCTCACACACATCCACCCACTCACGTACGCATCCATCAACCACTCACACCCACACATCACCCACCCACCGATCAGCACATGCATCTCTCATATACCCTCCCACCCACACACACCCCAACCACCCAGCCAAATAATACACATCCCCCATCCTCACATACATCCGTCATCCACATGCACATCCCACACCTCCCCCACCTCTCACACATCTCTCCTCCCACACAAAACTCCACCCATAAACACATCCCCCCACACACACACACATACACACATCCCCCACATGAGAGAGAGAGAGAGAGAAAGAGAGAGAGAGAGAGAGAGAGAGAGAGAGAGAGAGAGAGAGAGAGAGAGAGAGAGAGAGAGAGAGACTTAATGATTTCTTATTTGTGTTAGCAGCCATTGTGAAAACACAGCCGTAATCATTCTGCTTTCTTTAGCAAGACGACTAAAGAAGAATTAATTAGTGGATAGGCCAGTGTGTTGCTTGCTCACCATTGTGCCTCTCTAATAAGCTGGAACAATATATCGCCTGGCGTCTCTTGTTTACAACACATTTTATTTCACACTGAATGTAACAATAAAATGAAAACATTAAAAAACACAACCTAAGCACCATTTGCTGTGAAATAAGTAATTAGAATTACAATAACAAAACATGTTTTCAATTATGTTTTGTTCGCGTAGTCTATAAATTACAATTGTATTGTTATCTAAATAAAAATTATGCACGCTTATTTGAATTAATTGCTTATTTGCATTGATTGCTTATTTGAATTAATTACTTATTTGAAGCCGATTATTAGAAATAAAGATGGTAGATGGGTAGAATCTATGCCGGTCTCTCTGGCCGAGGGGTTAGCAGCTTTCTCTGTAACCCCGAATACTCTCGTGGTTGACGTGAGCGCACGAGAACTGGAAGCGGTTCGAGTCGCGCCAGTGACTTATGAGAGTATGGAGCCGGTCGCTCAGAAAGTCGTGGCGTGCTGATGAGCGTAATCTAGCCTAGGAATCAACATACAGCTGAAAGATGCTGGTGTTGACCGCAATATCCTGAAACAGGATGAAAACGCAGAAAAAAATGGATATAATCTGTTTCTTCTGCTTCTTTTGCTCTCTATCCACCATCGGGGCATAGGCCATGAACTAATTCATTCAAGGCCCCCCCCCCCCCCCCCCCCCAAAAAAAAAAAAAAAAAATCGGTGGCTATCCCAGCATACTGTTATACGACATTATTTATTGGAGTTACTGAAACATCCAATTATACCTATGTCCGCAAAATGAGAGATAATAAATAGCAAAGTCACACCAGCACTATGCTACCAATGTTAAACATGGACATTATCAACAACACACTTACGCAAAATCAACAGCTTAAGATGAGAGGGCGGTTACCGGGGTAGGGGTATCCCCTATCAAAGGAGATGTAAGACGCCTCCTTTCCCCCGTTAGTCTACGGGACACCCTTGGGCAAGGTGGAGTACCTGTTTAGCCCCCCGATCAGGGTAAGTGAAGCCATGGAAGAAGGTGGTGGATGGAGTGTGAGAGCAGTCGACAGATTGTTGTTGGTTATGGTCTGGCACTCTGCGGCGATAGGCAGATGATCTCATCAGTAGAGACAATGACTATGGCCACCGACTAGTACAGTCACTGCCCAGAAGGAAACAACGGCAAACTACCTTCTGCAAAACTTGCCAAGAAACCATAGCAACCATGACATCTCCAGATGGGTGTATCGGACGCGGGACATCTTGCTTATGATCGAGAGGTTTTCAGAAAGGTTGTTATGGGAGCGAGGTTCTGCAAAGGACATGCTACTGAATGAATGAATGAAGATGAGAGGCTTGAGAAGAGCTTCCAACTTAACTATCAAAGACCGAGTAAGAAAGGATGTTATCAGACAGACAATGGGATCAACACCTTATGTCACATATGATGAAAGACAGAAGATCAAATGGTTCGGCCATCTCGTTAGAATACAAGACACAAACTACCAGCAGTGACCCTACATCAAAGAAGATCTGATACGAGAGTGACAGGACGGCCGAGAATAAAATGGATTTACGACATCACATGAAACAACACTATCCAGTGCCACCTATCGGGTCATAAAACGTCAACTATTTCTCCCCACGACGCTTGACGGCAAAAGTGAAAGATGATGATTATGACGATTTGAAAAGATGAAATGCAAGAAAATGAACTCCTAATTAAAATACTATTTGAATGTATGACAATGGACAATACAACGAGTACCATGGACAGACAGAAACACCAATAAGCAAGTCTTACAACAGGCAGATGAAAACTGTAAATTGATTAGAGAAATTAGACGTAGACAGACACATTGTTTTGGGTACGTTATAAGAAGAAATAAACTAGAGAACTTGGCAACAACTGACTACATTGAGGGAAAAAACAAGGGGAAGGCAGAGAAGTAAATATCTGAATGGCTTGACCACGTGGCATGGTCGGTACAAGAACACAGACCTCATCCACGACTCTGGTGATCGAGTGAGATGGCGAAACATGACTGCCGATGCTTACCGGCTTGGCACATGATGAATGAATGAAGTGGAAGCAAAGAATATAAACACTGCAACCTACCTAGCGTGCGTATGAGGCGGCTAAGGAAGATTCCCCTGCCCATCCGTAATGATACCCATTACGGGTAAAAGTAAAAGAAGCAGAACAGCATATACGCCGTTGAATATAATTACGCAAAATCAACAACTTAAGATGAGAGGCTTGTGAAGATCTTCCAACTTAACAGAAGAGTGCTGACAACTCACTGGACGGAAAGAAGAACAAGCAGATTTATCCAACAAGAACCCAGCGCTGAAGAACATTATTATTAATACAAATAAAATTGAGAAAAATGAACTATTTTGGCTAAATAAAGAGACATGAAAACTGGCCACATGGCATTGTCGATTCTGGCAATTGTGTGAAACATGACCGCTCACAGTTGTCGGCATGGCACATGATGATTATAAAAATCTTGACAGCATAATTATGAAGGGAGGCATACCGAGAAAGTGGCAAAGAAAAGTAATATCCAGTAAAAAGATTCAAAATGCCATTTATCATTGCACCAGCCCGCATCAGAGAGGGGACATCGAGCGTTTGGAAAGACTCTTATGAGGAAAGCGTTCTGTGCAGGGCAAGCCACTGTGTGTACCTGACAAGGCACTGTATGTACATAGCAAGGTACTGTATGTACAGAACAAGCCACTGTATGTACAGAACAAGCCACTGTATGTACAGAACAAGCCACTGTATGTACAGAACAAGCCACTGTATGTACAGAACAAAGCACTGTATGTACAGAACAAGCCACTGTATGTACAGAACAAGCCACTGTATGTGCAAACAAAGCACTGTATGTACAGAACAAGCCACTGTATGTGCAGAACAAAGCACTGCATGTACAGATTAAGCCACTGAATGTACAGAACAGGCCACTGTATGAGGATGACAACCCACTGTATGTGGAAGACAAGACACTGTATGTACAGAATAAGACAGCGAATGTACAGAACAAGCCACTGTATGTACAGAATAAGACACGATATATAACGAACAAGCCACTGTATGTACAGAACAAGCCATTATATGATGGTAGGTGATGATAATATCAATAGTTAACCCTTAATCTCTACCACCAACGTAACACACACATATAAACATCCGGTATCAAATCGCCATGTCATTTAAGAGTTTTAATACTTCTACTCGTGTCGATATGTAACATAGGTGTTCGGCGGGGCTGATATGTGTAACGCTGAAACTTTCTCTTCCTGGCCGTGGTGTAGCCGCTTCGTTCCACTAGCCCAGTGGTTCTCAACCTGTGGGGAATTCTCTCCCCCCCCCCAGGAGGGAATTTAAGGGTTTACAGGGGGGGGGGGGGGATTAAGATTATTTCTAGATTGCGTGAATACAAGAACCGATTACTTGATATTGTTTTTCCCTTCATGCTTTACAGTTCTGTACGTATCACCCTTCTGAAATTCATGTTATAATGTAAGTAGATCCGCAAATCACGTTTTATGTAGATGTCTAGACTTGTTTTAGTATGTGCTATTAAATTTAGCTTCAATTATTACGTATACTGTGTAGGGGTAGGAGGAAATTTTTAGGGAAGAAATACGAAAGGGGAGGGGAATGACGTTCTAAAAATATGTTGAGTGGGGGGGGGGGGGCACGGGCCAAAAAAGGTTGAGAACCACTGCACTAGCCGGTCAGTTGCACTTACATGTTGACTTCTCGTCCTAGACCAAGGGACGTAATTAAATACCCCGAAAGTCCGAAAATGGTTGGCCTGATGGCGAGGGAGACTGGTAAGAGGGAAAGCAAGAACACACATAAAATCAGTACCGTGCATTCAATAGCAGTAACAGTTGCAAGTAGTAATAGCACAGTGTAGGCTCCGCTCGAGTTCAAAGCTCTCTAGCCCCCCCCCCCCCCCTCCCCCCCCCCAAGAGGCATGTGAAATATTTCGGCCACGTTAACAGACATAACACTCTTATAAACACCATACTGGGGGTTCAGGTTGTGGGCAAGCGAGCAAGAGGCAGACAACGATACAAGTGGGAAGATAACATTAAGACATGAATGAATATCAATCTGACAGAATGTACATTTCGGTTGAGAGACAGACAGTTTTGGAGATCCAACCAACCTTCATTGTGGAGACGGCACCTGATTGATTGACTGAACACCCCCCCCCCCCCCCCACTCTTTCATATTACTATAGATCAATCAGCACTCAGTGGGTGATGTGGTCGTTACAAAGTCGGTCGACTTTACTTTCTGGGACATTACCTGATACTCAAGTTAGGTTGGATCTATCTTGGGGCCCAGATCTTTTTTTTTAAAATCCACCGCAATGGGGATTGGAACACGTACATGATCACGCAGCCGGTAGGCTTATCTGCTAGCCATTTGCACTACCGTGGCTCTGTCTCTACTACTAAAATCACTCTAATTGAAATGTGATGAAATTAGGGCGATATATGAGTCACTTCAAATGGTCCGCGATATAAAAAGAGTTAAGGCAGGACGAATAATTATAATAAAAATCACTATAGGTAGAAACATCACTAAATGCAACTGAAACATCACTATAATTAATGTGACTAATTATGTCCTAAGATCCTAAGAACGGCAAAAGAGACTTCGTAATCAAACACAATCACAAGATTATTACCGTTTGAATGAACACCTGGAAACGCCCTGAAATCAACGAGGCGACACCTTCGCTATGCTCCCAAGTGCGAATCGAAGTGGCCAGCTCTGATCTGTCATGAGAACTAGATCTGGAACGAGGTCACACTACATCTTTCTCCCACCGCGACCTGGCTGTCGGTGCATTGTGTCAAGCGATACAGCACGTGACTTAATAAAAAGGGGGAAAAAATCGAGAAAACTGGATCGCGTGATTTTTAATGAATAAGCTAACAACAGACGATGGTGATACTTGGCATTCGCCGTTCAGGTGAATGTGTAAATTGATTAGAAGAATACCTCTCTCTTTCTCTCGTACTCTCTCTACTTTAATTTTCTTTGCCTCAATGCCTCTGTTTTTTAATGTCTCAGTTTCGTTCTGCGCCTCCATTCATAATTCTGTGGATGTCTTTCTTTGATTCTATCGCTATCAATTCTTTGTCTTCTCTCATGCATATCTCTTCCACACTGTTCCGGCTTCTGGTGCTCTTTCACTCTCAGTGTGTTATGACTGTCCCTGATTGTTATGCTCCTTCAGACTTCTATCTATCTATCTATCTATCTATCTATCTATCTATCTATCTATCTATCTATCTATCTATCTATCTATCTATCTATCTATCTATCTATCTATCTATCTATCTATCTATCTATCTATCTATCTATCTATCTATCTATCTATATATCTGTCTGTCTGTCTGTCTATCTATCTGTCTATCTATCTGTCTATCTTGTCTATCTATCTATCTATCTATCTATCTATCTATCTATCTATCTATCTATCTATCTATCTATCTATCTATCTATCTATCTATCTGTCTGTCTGTCTGTCTGTCTGTCTATCTATCTTGTCTGTCTATCTATCTATCTATCTATCTATCTATCTATCTATCTATCTATCTATCTATCTATCTATCTATCTATCTATCTATCTATCTATCTATCTATCTATCTATCTATCTATCTATCTATCTGTCTGTCTGTCTGTCTGTCTGTCTGTCTATCTATCTTGTCTGTCTATCTATCTATCTATCTATCTATCTATCTATCTATCTATCTATCTATCTATCTATCTATCTATCTATCTATCTATCTATCTATCTATCTATCTATCTATCTATCTATCTATATATCAATATATCAATCTATCTATCTATCTATCTATCTATCTATCTATCTATCTATCTATCTATCTATCTATCTATCTATCTATCTATCTATCTATCTGTCTGTCTGTCTGTCTATCTGTCTATCTATCTGTATATCTATCTATCTTGTCTGTCTGTCTATCTATATATCTATCTATCTATCTATCTATCTATCTATCTATCTATCTATCTATCTATCTATCTATCTCTCTATCTGTCTATCTATCTCTCTATCTGTCTATCTATCTCTCTATCTGTCTATCTATCTGTCTGTCTGTCTGTCTGTCTGTCTGTCTTGTCTGTCTGTCTGTCTGTCTGTCTGTCTGTCTGTCTGTCTATCTATCTATCTATATATATATATATATATATATATATATATATATATATATATATATATGTCTGTCTGTCTGTCTGTCTGTCTGTCTATCTGGGTAGCTGTTTGTCTGTCTATCGGTCCGTCCGCCCGCCCGCGGGCAACAGAAGATTTCAAAATACCTTAATAAAGTCACAAAAACTATACCAAGCGCAGACTGCCACAGCGACCATTGATTAATCATAAGCAATATACAAATAAAATTAAAGACAGTCAAATATACACAAAGCAACACAACATTTGATCAACGGGCACTGAAGAGTGAGGAGATAAAAGATAAATTCAACGTAGAGGGTAAGAACAGATTTGATGCATTGTCTGGTGTGGAAATATTATTTTAAGATGTCAGCGACCAGTGGGAGATATAGAAATCAGTCAAACAAGCTACTTAAACAACTATCTCAAAAATGAAGATGATGGAACGTAAGAAATGGATAATGAAATACATCTTAAAACTAATGGAAATAAGAAGAAATAACAAAAGTAACTATGAAAAATATTAAGAGATTCACAGAAAATTAGGAAACTGTGCAAAGAGGCAAAATATTCATGGCTAGAGGAATATTGCAGGAAAATTTAAAACTAACACAACACCCGGAATACCAAATTAATGCACAAAAGAATTAATAACATCACTAACGAACGAACGAACGAACGAACGAACGAACGAACGAATGAAAATCTTTATTTTCAAAGGGTTTAGAATTGGGCACGCAGACCCGTCTGACATTCTGCCCTTACTAACAAAAGAACACGCACATCAACGGGTTGCCTAAAAACCAAAGATGAAAAAATCAAAATAGAAAAAAAGATAAGATTTTACATGCGTAGTCAGATAATGTGAAAGAACTATAATGATACAATAAAAGAATAGTATGATATTCGGAATAATAATGAAGGACCATCAATTTTGAAGATGGACGTTTAGAATGCTCTTAACCATATGAAAACTGACAAGACCCCGGGTCCAAATAACATCACAACAGAAATAATCAATGCCTTAGAAGAATGTGAAATAGATCAGGCTTATGCTGAACACAATATGTGATACTGGAGTCATACCTCCTAAATTATGTTATTCTATATTTATTGCAATCCTGGAGAAATCAGGATCCTTGGCATATGATCAACATCGAACAATTCGTATAAAGAGCCACATCACCAGGATGTTGCTAAAAATCATCATGCAAAGAGTTAGGAAGACAATACAACCCGAAATAGGAGAAGAACAATGTGTGTATGGAGAAGGCAAGGGTACAGTAAATGTTGTGAACATGCTGAAAAAATTAATTGAATGTTCTATAGAATTAAATAAAGACCTACATCTTTGCTTCATTGACTACACAAAGGCTTCCGATAAAGTAAGACGTGTCAACATGATAAAGATGCTGGCAGATCTATAAATTGATGGGAACGGCCTTAAACTTGTAAGACACATATAATGGAAACAACAAGCTGCCATAAAGATTGATAATGAAGTGGGTGACGTGTGCGACAGGGATGTGTAATGTCTCCAAATTATTGTTCCAAATACAGTGAAATGATTTTCAGAAATGTTGACGATATGAAAGAAATCACCATTGGGGGACTTAGCATTAATAACATTAGATACGCGGATGATACAGTATTGATTGAGGACAATGAGCAGGATCTGCAAAAATTAGTAGATGCGGTTGTAGCACACAGTGAACAACTACGGAGAGAATTAAATTATAAGAAGACACAGATTGTGATCGTCACAAGGAAGATGTAAATACCACAATGCAATACACAAGTAAATGGGAATATTCTTAAACAAGTGAATCGGTATACTTATCTAGGAACAGTCATAACATGTGATGGGAGATGCCTTGAAACGAGAAAAATAGTGTTCAGGTGCTACATACAATATGTGCTTTTGTATGGATGTGAAGCGTGGACCATGAACAAACAAGCTGAAAAACATGCTGTGCCTGTGGAAATGTGGTTTCTGAGGAAAATGTAAAGAACACCACGGACAGAAAGAAAACCAATGACCAAGTCCTACAAGAAACAAATGAAAAGTGTAAACTGTCTAGGGCAGTGTTTCCCAACGTGGGGCCCACTCCCCACAGGGGGGCAATTTGATTGTTAAAAGGGGGGGGGGGCAATTCGAAAATGGAAGAAATCGGCTGGATATAACAAAATGGGCAGACTTGAGACTGAAGTTAACTTAATTGGAACCTGACATAAAATCTCTTTGCAGCAAACATCAAGCGCATGGATCTCACTAAATTTAAATAATAAATAATTACTAATAATTAAAATAATATAGAAAAATATTTCATTAAAATAATTTTGTACTTGAATTTCAGTTCTCCATTATATATTTTGAAAATTTACTTATTGTGTTTGCTCGATAATTTCCTAGTGATCTCTTCCTAAAACCTATCATTCAAGTTTCTTTAGTGAACATTTCAATTTTTAAATATTAAAAATAATGTATATGTTGGGGGGGGGGGGGGGGGCATAAAAATTTTATAAAGGCTTGGGTGGGGCACAGCACAAAAAAGGTTGGGAAACACTGGTATAGGGAAATTTGATATAGACAGTCACAATTGTTTTGACACGTTATGAGAAGAAATAAATTGGAGAACCTGGTGACAAGTGGCAACACTGAGTGGAAAAGAACAAAGGAAAGGAAGTAAATATCTGGATGGCTTAGCCGTGTGGTATGGTCGAGACAAGAACACAGATCTGATACACGACTCTGGTAATCGTGTAATATGGCGAAACATGACCGCTCACCTTATCGGCACGCACATGATGATGATGATTTTAAAATGGTAATATCTCTTTCTGCTTCCTCAAGTTTGTCAACAGTGATATCTAAACAGGAGCATAATGTCACCTATTGATTTGAAGCTATACCAAGAGAAATCAAGGCATCGTTTCTTTGATTTATTCTCATTATCTTTTTTCTTTCCTTATGAATTTTAGAACTGTTGTGATCTCTCATCGAATGTGGTTAATGTTTCTTGCACCCGACTTCGTGTGTGGGGCAAATGATCAGTCTTGTCAGGAGAGTCCACATCACCGAACTGCTCTACCAGTCCCACAGTACGATTTAGTGTGAGTCTTACAATGGACTGATCCTGGGAAAGATCTTTTCACCAAAGTCCTAATCCACAATGTAGAGATTTTGTTACTGACACAGGCTCCTAGAACGAAACAGCTGAAACTGGCTACCAAGAAAACTCATGGAAAATAAGGACGTCCAGAGTGATATTTTCCACATTACACGAGTAGCCATTAGTCTAAAATTAAGGACTTAGCACCATATACCCAATTGGCAACACATAATTATAAGGCATTCTTTACTTTACTTCAATAACCAATCCAGACTCATGGTCTTCTTAGTCTCAAAATAGACTACGTAAACCCAAGCTCAGGCTTCCCCTCTCTGGTTTACCCGATGCATGTGCCTTAAGCAAATAAACAGCTGAACATGTTCTATGGGATTCTACACTGTACAAGCCACAGCCAAGAAAACTATACTGGCCCACTGAATCACCAGTAAACGTTACGCTGTATGGAACTATAGAGAAACTAACAAACGTGTGAGAGTTATTACAAGTCTCCTGTCAGTGTAATAATTTAAAGAGTGATATCAGAACAAAGAAGAGGAGGACGTGAAGAGAAGAAGATGAGGAGGAGGAAGAAGAAGAAGAAGAAGAAGAAGAGGAAGAGAAGAAGAAGAAGAAGAAGAAAAGAGAAGAAAAGAAGAAGAAGAAGAAGAAGAAGAAGAAGAAGAAGAAGAAGAAGAAGAAGAAGAAGAAAGAAGAAAGAGAAGAAGAAGAAGAAAAGAAGAAGAAGAAGAAGAAGAAGAAGAAAGAAAGAAGAAGAAGAAGAAGAAGAAGAAGAAGAAGAAGAAGAAGAGAAGAAAGAAGAAGAAGAAGAAGAAGGATGAGA
>OY992894.1:71891568-71991568 GCA_963921405.1 Cepaea hortensis | reverse complement strand
AGTAGTAGTAGTAGTAGTAGTAGTAGTAGTAGTAGTAGTAGTAGTAGTAGTAGTAGTAGTAGTAGTAGTAGTAGTAGTAGTAGTAGTAGTAGTAGTAGTAGTAGTAGTAGTAGTAGTAGTAGTAGTAGTAGTAGTAGTAGTAGTAGTAGTAGTAGTAGTAGTAGTAGTAGTAGTAGTAGTAGTAGTAGTAAAAGTAAACTAACAGACCTTGTCACACCTTGAGTATAATATGATGCTAGACCTGATAAATATGTAGATCAATCGGCACTCGAAGGGTGATGTGCTCAATAGCACACACACATTCTGCATTCACTTTCCAGTTCATATCCTGGTGTTCATTTTAAGGCTGGGTGGGCCTGAGATTCCAGGGCAATAAAAATAAGCCCCAGCCTTGGTGGGAATTTTAATGCTTGACAACTGGGCTGGCAGAGACATGTGCTCGCCACTCCACCACAATTGCTAGAGCCAGTAGACGTTTTATTTGTGAGAGTGTGTGTGAGTGTGAGTGCGTGTGTGTGTGGGTGTGTGTGCGCGCGCGCGTGTGTGTGTGCATGTGTGCGTGTTAAATCTAAGGGAAACAACATCTGAAGAGTTCACGAGTTACGTACCTAAAAATCATGGGGACATAATACCATTTTATTGTTAGCAAGGGGCATAACTCAGCCTGTTTTATCTAATAAAGCAATTAGATATAATATTTATTAAATGTCTAAGATAAAGAAGCTGATCTATCAAAATTAACAAAACAATTTGCCAGTCTAAGGTCAAAAATGAGTCAATTACAAAAGGTATATAAAACATATTTTCTACTACGATATATACAATGTATCAACACTGCAAGATACTTGCACAATTTTTACATACACAGCCCAACTGACGCCCAGCTATTGTCACTTTGGTTTCTCTTCACAACTTATAAATCTTTCGCCTACACAACCTATTCCACTACCTCGTGTTGACTTGAGTCCGTAAGTTCGATAATCCATACATTCCCCTATGTGGGGAATCTAATTGTTAAACGCACTTCTATTGAACGTAAAATTTACTTGTCTCATTTATTTTCTCTTCACAACGTATAAATCATTAGCCTAGGATTTTTCGGAGCTGCTGGACTTTGATGTGCGCTAGTAACGGAACAATTTCTGTATTTTTTTTCCGGATTTTGTGGTGATATTCGTTGGATTTGATATTCTGGATATTTCCCCGGAATTATTACCTGAAACAACAAATTTCAAGATGTATTCGAATATCACTGAAGTCGGGATCTCGATAAATGACTACGATGTCCAGCTACTTCACCAGTCTGGAACGATAGTGTGTTCCATAACTGGTCCCGGGGCGGCTGCTAAAGCAACACCTGCACTTATTATGAGTGCCCTAACTGGTCCAGGAGGTGTATCTTTTGGGGGAGTCGTCGACCTACATAGGTTCGAAGTTCCCACTAGGTGGTACTTTCACCTGTCAGCAGAGGCTCAGAAAGCCGTGTATGGAAAATTACATGGCAAAAAGTTTTCTCTACCAAGTCTAGGGATAGACATATCTCTACAGGACCTAGAGAAAGAAAGAGGCAGGCTGACCATCCACTGGTTACTCGTCACGATGGCTCCCCAAGGAGTTAAAAAACTGGTGCACAGCATCACAGGAGATGAAAAGGCTGAGGTGTTTAGGATTTTAAAAAAATGGGGCTGGCAAGTGGGGAGCGCTCTGCAACCCAAAAAAGGAGGTTCCCCATTATATACGGATCTACACTCCTGGCATTACGAACAATAATCACAGAGTGTTGATCACGATGCTGGGGAGAAAGACCAATTGTCCAGTGTGTGGCCAAAACAACCACTGGGCAAATAAATTCCCAAGTCGGCGACAACCGATGACACCAACAGCAGCAGCAGTCAGTGTACAAAGCCAAGAAGATTTCCCACCACTCGAAAGAGAAACTCCTCCGCAGGGAGAGATTGAACTGACACAAACTTTCAATAGTCGAATCAACTCACAAGAAGACAGGAACACACAAGAAAATAACACACAAGAATATAACACACAAGAAATCAATCCAAGGAATGAAGACTCTGACGGTTTTCAAGTCGTCAGCAAACCAAAGAAGAGAACATGCGCTAACAGAAGACTACTGCAGTCAAAACACAGCCACGACACAGAAACAGACGACTTATCACTGCCAAAGAAAGAAAAAGTCAAAGCCACTATAGGCAAGACAAAGGAAACTGAACAAGAACAACAAGATGAGACACAAGTACACGACGAAGACAACACATACAGCATACCAGACACTCTCTTTGTAGACACCGACACAAGTGATAAGAACGAGGATCAAGATGATCCTCTCACACAAACTTTTGCCACTAAACACTTGCTCGCCTAAATGTACCCTTCATGGAAAACAACTGTGTGTGTGAATCGATATAGTTATTATATCTCATTTATGGTTTTTACTTAAATTACAATGACTAGTGATTTAATTATTATTACTTTAAACATTTGTGGCATACGTACAAAATTACAACACATTATCACACTAATAACCAAACACAAACCAGACTTTATACTACTACAAGAAACAAACATATGTTCAAAAACATTCGCACAACATATCACCAGACATCTAGGCCTCAAACATTCATGCTTTTGTTTAGGCACACACAAAATTGGGTCAGGAACAGCTATTCTGCAGACATCAGACAGGTGGGATATAATTAAAACACACACGGATAATCAGGGACGAATCTCCATAATACAGGTTAAAAACACTATACATGCATACACCATAGTGAACATACATGCACCATCTAATTACAATCATCAACCAAATTTGTACCAAGAATTAGACACCTTACTTATACAAACATACAGAGGGCAAAATGTTATCCTTGCAGGGGATTTCAGTTTTGTACTCTCAGATTTGGATATCGTAGGGGAAGGCAAAGCAGGAATTAAGACACAATAAAGGAGAAATGACAGAAATGGAATACATCAACTGGATATATTAACAAATACCTTAGACACACACAATTTAACAGACGCTTTCAGATACAAATACCCTAATAACATTGCAACAACAAACACAAATAGGGCCTACAATAGATCAGCCAGACTAGATAGAATATACACACCTTCAACACACCACATAATACACACAAAACATCTATAAGAAACATTACAATATACAGATCACAAAGCAGTACTAACACACATCACTACAGACACTACAAATACAAGGCCATAAAAAAGAACACCACATTGGAAGTTCAATAACACATTACTCCCAAACACAGGTTATGTACAACACATGACACACCTTATTCTAACATACACTAATAGTACATCCACCGACAACATAACACAAATTTGGGATTTACTAAAGAACACAATACGTTATAGAACACAACATTTAGCATCCATCATACATAAAGACAGACAACAACAAGAACATATCATACAGACAGCAATACAACTCACAAAACAGACTGACAGGAACGCACCACACCTAAACACACTAGAATCACAATTAGAACAACACCAGCAACACACATTCCGTGGTGCACTCCTTCGAACTAAACTTACTAACATATCAGAAGAAAGTCCAAGTAAACAACACCTTGCATTAGAACTAAACATTCAACGTAACAGACAAATAAGAGCAATAACAGACATGCAAGGAAACACACAAACAGAGGCAATACATATACTAGAAGCATTTCAACAGTACTACACTGACCTATATACAGCAGAACCAGCCAACACACAAACACAAAATAGGTTCTTACAATACACAAAGAAACTGTCAGACACAGATAAGGACCTACTAGACACAGAGCTTACATTAGCAGACATAACACATGCACTCAATCAAATGCAAAAAGACAAAACACCAAGACCAGATGGACTCACAGTAGAATTCTACCAACATTTCTTTCCTATCCTAGGCAATTTCCTTCTAAAAGTCTACAAAGAAGCTTTTCATAAACAAGAACTCCCAAACACTTGCAACATGTCATATATAACACTTATACCCAAAGACAACACAGACAAAACACAGCTGAAAAACTATAGACCCATCTCTTTATTAAACACAGACTACAAAATTCTAGCAAAATCACTTGCAAACAAAATAAAAAATGTCATGCCATCACTCATCCACACAGACCAACAGTGCAGTATTCAACACAGAAACATACATCAACATACACATTTCATTAGAGATTTCATTACATACACCCACCAGAAAGACTGTCAATCCTCCCTCTTATCTTTAGACCAGGAGAAGGCCTTTGACAGAATTTCACACTCATACTTACGCAAAACACTAGCGCACTATAACATAGGACAATACTATAGACAGTGGATAGGAATATTGTATAAAAATCCTGACAGTAAGGTACTGGTGAATCATTAACTCACAGCCAGTTTCAAAATCAATAGATCTGTCAGACAAGGGTGTCCACTATCACCAGCCCTAAATGTCCTCACACTAGAACCACTCTAAGAAGCAAGTAGACAGGACACTAACATTAAAGGTACATTTATACAAGGGTCTGGGGAGCGGAAATTAGTTGCTTATGCAGATGACACAGCTTTCTTCCCTACAACCAACACTTCCATAACGAACATACTTCACACCTTCAGACAGTTTGGTGAAGGAAGTGGGGCCAAAATAAAAGTACAGAAGTCTAATATAATGGGTCTGGGGAAGTGGAAGAATAAAGCAGATTCCCCCCCCCCCCCCGGATCTAACAGTCACAGATAACATGAAAATTTATGGGACCACATTTCCTTCCAATGCCAGAAAAACACATACAGAAACATGGCAATCACTGACAAAACAAATTATAGACATACTACATAGGTTCAAATGCAAGACATCAACAATTTTTAAGAAGCACAATTGTAAACACCTTCATCATTCCTAAAATAATATATTTAGCCACAGTGTTAGACCTCCCCCCCCCCACCCCCACCCCCCCCCACCCCACCCCCCCCCCCCCCCAAAAAAAAAAAAACAGTCACAGACATAAACAAATACATCAGACAATTCATCTTCAGCAACACAATCCCCAGTATAAAACACAAGACTTTAATACAAGATAAGAAACGAGGGGCTGTCGCTTTACAGAACCTACACACAAAAATACAAGCATTAAGAATCAACCACATAGGACGCATCATCAATCATCCAGATCAACACTCGCTAGCATTATACTATATTGCAATTAGATTACATAGACTTAAGGAAATAGACAAAACAACACCGCACTATTACGGCACACTACCGCACTTCTACAGAACATGTATACAAGCAATTCAAGGCAATGAAAATTTAATACAACAGACAACCAAGCAGATATACAAATATTTAGTGAAACAACAAGCCCCACCACTACATCTGAGAATCAAAAGAGGATACAAATATTATATGAAAGACTATAGCTGCACCTTCACTAACTTACACAACAAACATATCACACCGAAATCCAAAGAAGTAACATACAGGCTAATTTATAATATGAACCCGACAACAGAGAGAGAGAGCAGCACAGACACCCAAGCAAATGCAAATTATGTAGACACAATATTCAGGAAACAGAGGACCATCTTTTCTATGAATGCCCAACAATCACAGCCACTAAGACTGCACTACAACAGTTAATAGTAACACACACAAACAAGAAAACTGACGTTTACAAAGCGATTTTCCTAAATACAATACCCACAGCCATAAATGACAAACACACTAAACGTTTCATTGCACTAGCGGAGTATAGACACATAATATGGTCGAGTCGAAACTCGGCCACCCACAATCACCACACAATACAGCCGCACATACTAGCAAAGATTTTTCAACAGAAAATCGCCCAGCTATTCGCAAATTAATCAAGAGCCACTCCCATCAAGCTCACACTACATAACATACATGTTCAAACACACACTCTCACAGATATTTCAATACTCTGAATGTGTACCACTAAGTCCAATCATTGGGGAACAAAGGGCCAAATAACTTAATAAATGTCCCTTCTTTGTTACTGAGTCTATTGGCCCAACCTAGACAGAAAGATGGAAAGGTGCCCTTTGTGAGTCAATGGTCTTGTCGACCGAGGGCTGACCTCGGTCGGAAGAGCCCAGGTAAACTCTTTTTAATTTGGCTGAAAATTTGCCATCTTGTGTAGTGAACTAAATAAATTCCAATCTGTTTACGCTCTCTCTCTCTCTCTCTCTCTCTCTCTCTCTCTCTCTCTCTCTCTCTCTCTCTCTCTCTCTCTCCCCAAGCTCTCTCTCTCTCTCCCTCTTTGTTGAGATCTTTCCCGGTCTCAGCCCAGCCCGCCACAAACAAATCCTTCGCACTTGTGATTAAGTGGAATACTGTGATTCAGCAATACTATGGACAGTGCTCACATGAAACTAAGCTTGCATGAGGTGCCTGCGGTGTGAAAGTTTCAATTAAATGGTTTGGTATGCATGGGAGCAAATGATTACTACACCATGCCAAGAATATAATGTCACATGTGCATGAATGTATACGCTGTATTCGCAATGTAAAATGACAGTTTTTGTACATAATAAACGGGGGGGGGAATAAATAAATACCACTCCCTCCCCCCCAAGCTAGCTCTCTCTCTCTCTCTCTCTCTCTCTCTCTCTCTCTCTCTCTCTCTCTCTCTCTGCTGATCGCTTTCCCGGTCTCAGCCCAGCCCGCCACAAACAAATCCTTCGCACTTGTGATTAAGTAGAATACTGTGATTCAGCAATACTATGGAACTTGCTTGTATGAAACTAAGCTTGCATGAGGTGCCTGCGGTGTGAAAGTTTCAATTAAATGGTTTGGTATGCATGGGAGCAAATGATTACTACACCATGCCAAGAATATAATGTCACATGTACATGAATGTATACGCTGTATTCGCAATGTAAAAAGACTGTTTTTGTACATAATAAACGGATTTATTAAAAAAAAAAAAAAAAAAAAAATACACAACCTCTTCTGGCTCTCTTTAGACATAGAAAGATCACAAGAGGAGTTCACCGCACTCGGGGGAAAAAGCTCAAACAAATCCGATTCATACAATACAAGATGTCGCCGAGACATCGCTTCTTGGCCTTTTGGGCTAAGAGATCGCATCCCGGCCTTTTGGCTAAGATTCAAGTGTATTTGCTGGCTTTCAGTAGTACACTTGGTCTGGTCGGAGGCCGGGATGATCCTTCTCGGTCCTTTGGCTAGGATCATACGCATTTGTTGCATCCCCCACAGTAGTGCCCCTGGTCTGGTCGGGGGCCGGGGTGATCAAACCACCTCACATAGCATCACCTTAAATGTGGGCACGGTGGACCACTGTGGGCAATAGCTCACAGTGAGACTAAGGGTCCACGCCAAAAAAAGGGGAGGCGGGGGAACCAGCTGGTCTGGGTTAGCCGCCAAACCCACACAAAAAAAAAATACACAACCTCTTCTGGCTCTCTTTAGACATGGAAAGATCACAAGAGTTCGCCGTACTCTGGAGAAAACGCTCAAACAAATCCGATACATACAATATAAGATGTCGCCGAGACAGCCGGCCAAAAAGAAGTCATGACGCCAGACGAGGACTCAGTAACAGCGACAACACAAGAAAACGAATATTTACGGTTTTCGAATCGTCAACCACGGCAGAAAACGATCATGGGGGGGGGGGGGTGGGGGGGGGGGGGAGAGAGAGAGAGAGAGAGAGAGAGAGAGAGAGAGAGAGAGAGAGAGAGAAGAAACTCGTCACCCAACAAAGATTTGAAAGAAGAGGAGGAAGGGAACGTCCCTTTTCAACCAACCAAGAAATCTACAAAAACACAAGACAAACAGAACGAAAACAGCGATGCGGAAGGGCCGCTTTTCATCAATACAGGTTCTGACACCGACGACGGAGACCACGAGGAGGACGACAATCACGAAAGAAACACCACAGAGGGAGATAAAATCCAAAACTGAAGACAAGACAGAAAAATGTACTAACTTTCAAACTATACATTATTTAGTTTTTAAATTATTAATAAAATGGCTTATTGCTCACTGGATTTATGAGGCCTGGTGTTCCTTGCCAGTGAGAAGTCCTGATCGTTCGGGTCCCATCGATTGACGGACGCCGGTCGCGGCGATTGGGCAATCTTGAGCATAGCCTACGATGGGTAGCGTTGTGATGTTCTGTTGTTATAATTTGGTGTGTCCAGTGTGTGCCGCGTGGTTACACACCGGCTTCACACGCGTGATCCGGGACTGTTTCCGGATTCGGTCAGGGATATGCACTACTGAGGAGCTCAAATGAGGGCAAAACTCGAGTATAGTGCTTCCATATTGACGTGGATAGGCCTTAGGTTCATACCAGAATGCGATCGGCGTTGCCAGTAGTTGGTTGTGCTCAATATTTAAATTTCAAATCCCGAAACAACCACATAATCAATAAAAAGGCTGACAATTTATGTTTAATTAGCTTAAATATTCGTGGTATGAAAATGAAATTACAACACATAGTCACACTCATACACAAACACAAACCCGGCTTCATTTTATTACAAGAAACAAACATTATAACAGACTTTCAAGCAGCAGAACTAGTAACACGGTTAGGATGGCACTGAATCTGTTATAGCAGAGAGTATCGACTTCATTGCTTCGAGTTTTTAACGCATCTGGCTTGGTCTCTCTCCGCAAAACCCCAAGCCACCTGCCTCGAGCATGGCGAAAGGCACGAGCTCCAGTTAGAACCCTTAAGGAACTATGGAAACATTGCGCCCGAGGTCTGTACGATGACTCGGAAAACGAAACGACGACCTTCATAGCGCAAGGCTTGACCACTTACTACGGAGACCCACATTTTGTAACCTACCATGCATGTCGTAAGAAAGTGTTAAAGAGGGTTTGAGAGATAATGGCTACGTCATTATGTACAAAACTTCAGTTGCTACAAAATCCACTCAATCACGAACAAGTCGCGAAATAGCTCCTTGGTGTGAGTCGTTGCGAGCATCACATCCATTCGGAGATGAATGGCGGGAGACGAAAAAGTAAAAGACAATCGTAGTATACTGTATGCTACCAGGAGTGACTAAACATTGCCGCAAATTTCTGTTCTTTCCCCAGCCCTTTTCCCCCCAGTGGGACATCAGCCATCAACCAACACTCACCAAGCCGTCCAATCTGTTGCTATCTCAGGCAGCTTCCTTCAGGAAGTACTCATCGCTGTAATTGCTTTCTCCGTGTTTGAGATCTCCCACTATTTCGTTCGCCTTGTGTGTTCCAGACAAGAGAGAGTCTAGTTTACTATCATCAGATTTTCTCTGTGAGTGTTCTATCCAGCACCATCGTCTTTTCCTCACCTCTCGATTGGCTGGAATTTGTTTATTTCTCTCCGTGGACTTCACTTTGGTAATTTCGTCATACCATTTTAGCTCCACTATTCTGCGCAGGCACCAATTAATATTTGCAGTGTGTTAATAACTTTATGTCGTTCTCTGTGTTTTTTTACCCATACAGTAGTACGGGTTCAACATTGCTCCAAATTGACCAAACTTCATTTAGAGTAGCTCCATACATTGAGACAGCATGTTTAGATTAAGTGAAATATATGACAACAACCCCCACAATATTTCTATAAGTCACTTTGGTTATATGTGTCTTGATTTTTGCAATTGTCAATTAAAGAAAGATCTCCACATTACTTCTACCAATCATTACATTAAATTTAATCCAAAATATGAACTTTCAAAAGGGTAATTGCTTTTTGAACGGGAGGTCAAAGTTGAAGATCAGCTGACCGGTATAGAGAAGGGTCCCCCTCCCCGCCATCAGTTTAGCGAAAAGGAAGTACAATTTCAAGCGCATTGAACACCCCCCCCCCCCCCAACCGGGGGAGAGGGGGGCACTGAGACTGACAACTTCTTTAATCGTTAGATATAACCACATACCAGTAGATGACACCTCTGTCAATATGACATGGCTTCTAGTAACAACCTTCTCTTCGACTAGTGACGGTATTCTTTCGATTGGTGGCGGGTATTCTTCGACTAGTGACGGTATTTCTTCAACTGGTGGCGGGTATTCTTCGACTAGTGACGGTATTTCTTCAACTGGTGGCGGGTATTCTTCGACTAGTGACGGTATTTCTTCAACTGGTGGCGGGTATTCTTCGACTAGTGACGGTATTTCTTCGATTGGTGGCGGGTTTTCTTCGACTAGTGACGGTATTTCTTCAACTGGTGGCGGGTTTTCTTCGATTGGTGTCCGTATTTCTTCGATTGGTGTCCGTATTTCTTCAACTAGTGATGGTATTTCTTCAACTGGTGGCGGGTATTCTTCGACTAGCGACGGTATTTCTTCGATTGGTGGCGGGTTTTCTTCGACTAGTGACGGTATTTCTTCAACTGGTGGCGGGTATTCTTCGATTAGTGACGGTATTTCTTCAACTGGTGGCGGGTATTCTTCGACTAGTGACGGTATTTTTTCAACTGGTGGCGGTTATTCTTCGACTAGTGACGGTATTTCTTCAACTGGTGGCGGGTATTCTTAGACTAGTGACGGTATTTCTTCAACTGGTGGCGGGTTTTCTTCGATTGGTGTCCGTATTTCTTCGATTGGTGTCCGTATTTCTTCAACTAGTGATGGTATTTCTTCGATTGTTGGAGGGTATTCTTCGTCTAGTGACGGTATTTCTTCAATTGATGGTGGGTATCTATTGGAGTGCGGTTGGTGTATAAACTCTCCTCCCGACCCGGTAAGGAAATAGTAAGCTCACGGGACCTGTATTACAGAGTTCTCCTTCCCATCTCCAAGTCCAGAAATTAGCTATGTGTGCAACCCCGTCACGTGACATACACATATGCGGAGAGGCATACTGAGGTAGGGTTGCCATACTTCTCGGTTTTCTAGAACAGTCCTGGTGTTTTATACAATTCAGCGTCCCGATAAATGTTATTCGACTTTCTAATAGCTTGTTGATTGTCCCTAGGCGACATATAGTAGTGTTGACTATACATTACATTGAACAATTCTCATTTTTAAACATCATATACAAGTGTATATAGTGACAGAATTAATTTTTCCAACATCTTTGATTCGTCTGAAGCGTAAAGGAAATGTATGGCAACCCTGTATTTGAATATACCAAGTCATGATTCTCTCGTGAGTAACGTGACGTGCGCGAGAATTGGTACCGGTTCTCTTCGCGTCGTAACTTACCGAATATGTGAGCCGGTCGCTCAGAAAGCAATGGAAAACTACTGAGCGTAATCTTGCCAAGAAATCAACAATCAGCTGAAAGATGCTGATATTGACAGCGATGTCCTGTAAATGATATGCGGGGGGGGGGGGGGGGGGATGAAAAAGTCATGATTCAGCTCAGCGCCTACTGACAGATTGGAACCAAGTCCAAGCTGATGACACTTCCTCCACCGGGTTTACGTATTTCATTGCACACCGACTTGAGCGCACAGCCCAGTGGAAACTAAACACTTCCTCCACCGGGTGGACGTATTTCATTGCACACCGACTTGAGCGCACAGCCCAGTGGAAACTAAACTCTTCCTCCACCGGGTTTACGTATTTCATTGCACACCGACTTGAGCGCACAGCCCAGTGGAAACTAAACTCTTCCTCCACCGGGTTTACGTATTTCATTGCACACCGACTTGAGCGCACAGCCCAGTGGAAACTAAACTCTTCCTCCACCGGGTTTACGTATTTCATTGCACACCGACTTGAGCGCACAGCCCAGTGGCAACTAAACACTTCCTCCACCGGGTGGACGTATTTCAGTGCACACCGACTCTAGCGTACAGCCCAGTGGAAACTAAACACTTCCTCCACCGGGTTTACGTATTTCATTGCACACCGACTTGAGCGCACAGCCCAGTGGAAACTAAACACTTCCTCCACCGGGTTTACGTATTTCATTGCACACCGACTCTAGCGTACAGCCCAGTGGAAACTAAACGCTTCCTCCACCGGGTTTACGTATTTCATTGCACACCGACTTGAGCGCACAGCCCAGTGGAAACTAAACACTTCCTCCACCGGGTTTACGTATTTCATTGCACACCGACTTGAGCGCACAGCCCAGTGGAAACTAAACACTTCCTCCACCGGGTGGACGTATTTCACTGCACACCGACTCTAGCGTACAGCCCAGTGGAAACTAAACACACATCATTTACTTTGTTTTTTCTTTGTGTTCGCTCGCTTTTAACTCAAGCGTAGTCCATATACATGATACTACCTGTAGTGTACTGGACTGATTGTTGCGTGTGCATTAGCTGTCTCTGTTACCAGCGTGCCGGCTTCGTGGCTTAGAGGTTATGACTTTTCTCCGTAATCTCGTATACTCTCGTCAGGTAACGTGATGACGGTTCAAATCAGCAGTGGTTCGACTCGCATCGGTAACTTACGAGGTATGTGAGCTGGCCGCTCAGAAAGCAATAAACTACTGAGCGTAATCTTGCCAAGAGATCAACATACAGCTGAAAGATGCTGGTGTTGACAGCTAAGTCCTGTAAAAAAAAGGATATGCTTAAAAAAAAAAAAAAAAAAAAAATGACCAGCGTCCATCGCCATCAGGCGAACCCACACCGACTTCTGAGGTGATTAAGAAATCAACATTTTAGTCATTTATTACACAGCAAAAATGTTAGTTGCGTGTCCTTTACTGAACGTTGCAATCAAACCTAACATTTATTGACTGTTTGTCATTTAACGGACAATGATTGTTCAGTAGTGTGCTATTGATTTATGGACATCCGGAGTCTGATACCATGGAAATCAACGCAAAGTGGTTTCGTCCGCAGATGATTTCGAATCCAGAACTTGGTGTGACGGTGAATGATGAAACTGCGCTTCTTACAATCCCCTGAGCCACAGCGCTAGTTGTTGACACTAGTTAAACGTTAAGTTTCATCTCCTTTACATGACTTCACAATCAACCCCAGCATTTGCTTGGATATTTGTGAATTATTAGGCAATATTTACATTCAGTGTTAGCAAATTTACCGGCGAAATTTCTCCCTGTCGAAGGCGGAAGGACGTTGTTTATAATCCCGTATACTCACGTATGAAACACATCAGCGCGAGATTTGGCAGCCTATCGCGTCACGCTGGTTACTTACGGGAGTATGTGAGTCGGTCGTTCAGAAAGCAATAGCAGATTACTGAACGTAAAACTTGCCAAGACATCAACAGCAGCTGAAAAAATGCTGGTAATGACTGCAATGTCCTGTACAGGATATGCGAAAAAAGTAGCAAATTTTGCCTGTTCCGTGGTGAAGGACTTACGAACGCAGTTCGTAATTCCACATACCGCGTTCGAAACGCAGCTGCGGGGCAATTTGACAGGCCGCCGCCTTGCATTGGTTTTTTACGAAATGGTATGAGTTCCGGTCGTTTAGAAATCAATGGCAAACTACTGAACGTAAACTTGCCAAGAGATCACAAACACCAAAAAATGCTTGGATTGACTGTAACGTCATGTTAAGGATATATAACTAACTTTAAGTTTCAAATTGAAAATGCCACTCCTGTCTGCCTTTGAGGCGACCAATGTTAAGAAACCATCCGTAGTTTGTGACCCAATATGCACGTGACTAGCCCTGCCATGTTGCAATGGGGATTCCCAAACGCACTACTCTGAGTACACGGGCCTTGAAAGATAATGACACATTTTCTAATTTTGGAACAGCCAATCACAATGCCTTGTACACAGCGTACCTTAATTGATTACAACAGTTGGGCGGCGACTGTTCCAATATCTAGGACTGTTGCGATATACGTGTACATGGAAATCCTGGTTGACTCGGTCGTATTGAAATAGCTAAATGTTCTCTAGATTTCAAAATAGGTTCTATCCTTGTCTGCATCGCGATTTATGTGACGATCCGTCATCATCATATGTGCCCTGTCAGTTGGCATGGAGGAATATCAGCAGAGTTGATCCAGAACACCAACATCCGAGATCTGTGGAGAGACATGATATATATATATATATATATATATATATATATATATATATATATATATATATATATATATATATATATATATATATATATATATATATTACTAAAGCAACTGAAAATTAATGGCAAAAGATCTGCGAATAATAAAGAACATGTGTTTTCACCAAAAGCAGCCATTAGAATCAACAACCTGGTAGAAACATTTCAGTGTATAAGGAAAGGCGACAGGCAAGATTTTGTAATGTCTCCTGATTTGTTCTCATTGCACAGTGAATATTATAATGAGATATAAATAAAATATGTCAGGGATCCTGGTTGGTGGACATAATATAAATAACTTACGTTATGCTGATGACACCGTCGTAATAGCAACAAGTCAGAAGGAACTACGGGAAATGATAGATACAGTGGTTGTAGAAAATGAAAAGATTGTCCTTGGCTGGAATAAAAGAAAGACGGAAGTCATAGTAATATCAAAGAAACAGATTTAGCCTAAACGTGCAGTTAAAGTAAATGACGTTATGTTGGGAACATGGACAACATCAGATGGAAAGTGCATCACTAAGATAAAGGACAGAATAGGATAAGCAAATACTGCAGTCTATCAAATGAAGAACATTTTGTGCAATAAGTCCTTGTCATTAAAAGTGAGAAAAATAGTTCTTGCATGTTACAATTTTAACATAGGGCTGCAAATATTGAACAATTAGTAAAGATATAAAACAAACACTGGAACATGTTGTGACAACCGGAAAGATTTGTGGAAAAGATAGAGGAAGACAGCATGCGAAAATTCTTGACAGTTTTGTGTCATGGCACGGAAGTGAGTACACACGAATTGATTCAATAACGTTGGAGATCGCAATATGCAGAGGGGTATGAAGGCTCAGCCATCCGGCATGGCACTGGCTGATCAGACAAACAAAATAAAAATCAAGCGATCTATCAATTGTGTATCCTAGAAGTAGCAGGATGGAGGCATCAACACCCACTTCAGCTAAATATCTTCACACTTCCACCAACAGCACGGCGCCACCCATCTTATCTCCAAGTGTGTTCATCATATTCTCTTGTAAGGTGCGTTTCTGTTTACAAATATACCAATTACAACAGCCTATTCCATTTACTGTTTCTTTATGTTCCAAATGCCGAGGTATTTATTGTTTACGCCAGCAATATTTGCACTGGGGTCGAGGCATTGTTCACGTCAGCAATATTTACACTGGGGTCGAGGCATTGTTCACGTCAGCAATATTTACACGGGGGTCGAGGCATTGTTCACGCCAGCAATATCTGCACGGGAGCCGAGATATTGTTCACGCCAGCAATATTTGCATGGGGCCGAAGCATTGTTCACACAAGCCATATTTGCACGGGAGCCGAGGTATTGTTCACGCCAGTAATATTTGCATGGGGCCGAAGCATTGTTCACACAAGCCATATTTGCACGGGGGTCGAGGCATTGTTCACGCCAGCAATATTTGCATGGGGCCGAGGAATTGTTCACACATGCCAGATTTGCACGGGGCCGGGTTATTGTTCACGCCAGCAATATTTGCACGGGGGCCGAAGTATTGTTCACACAAGCCATATTTGCATGGGGCCGAGGAATTGTTCACACATGCCATATTTGCACGGGGGCCGGGGTATTGTTCACGCCAGCAATATTTGCATGGGGCCGAGGAATTGTTCACACAAGCCATATTTGCACGGGGGCCGAGGTATTGTTCACGCCAGCAATATTTGCACGGGGTGAGAAGCATTGTTCACGCCAGCAATATTTGCACGGGGGCCGAGGTATTGTTCACGCCAGCAATATTTGCACGGGGGCCGAGGCATTGTTCACGCCAGCAATATTTGCACTGGGGGAGAAGCATTGTTCACGGCATCAATATTTGTACTGGGGTCGAGGCATTGTTCACGGCATCAATATCTGCATGGGAGCCGAGGTATTGTTCACGACAGTAATATTTGCATGGGGCCGAAGCATTGTTCACACAAGCCATATTTGCACGGGGGTCGAGGCATTGTTCACGCCAGCAATATTTGCATGGGGCCGAGGAATTGTTCACACAAGCCATATTTGCACGGGGGCCGAGGTATTGTTCACGCCAGCAATATTTGCATGGGGCCGAGGAATTGTTCACACAAGCCATATTTGCACGGGGGCCGAGGTATTGTTCACGCCAGCAATATTTGCACGGGGGCCGAGGTATTGTTCACACAAGCCATATTTGCTCGGGGGCCGAG
The DNA here is from genome assembly GCA_963921405.1 of Cepaea hortensis. Taxonomy (NCBI): domain Eukaryota; kingdom Metazoa; phylum Mollusca; class Gastropoda; order Stylommatophora; family Helicidae; genus Cepaea; species Cepaea hortensis. Next base: position 71,975,338 of record OY992894.1, on the reverse strand, counting down.
GTATTGTTCACGCCAGCAATATTTGCACGGGGGCCGAGCTATTGTTCACACAAGCCATATTTGCACGGGGGCCGTGGTATTGTTCACGCCAGCAATATTTGCATGGGGCCGGGGCATTGTTCACACAAGCCATATTTGCACGGGGGCCGAGGTATTGTTCACGCCAGCAATATTTGCACTGGGGGAGAAGCATTGTTCACGGCATCAATATTTGTACTGGGGTCGAGGCATTGTTCGCGCCAGCAATATCTGCATGGGAGCCGAGGTATTGTTCACGCCAGTAATATTTGCATGGGGCCGAAGCATTGTTCACACAAGCCATATTTGCACGGGGGTCGAGGCATTGTTCACGCCAGCAATATTTGCATGGGGCCGAAGCATTGTTCACACAAGCCATATTTGCACGGGGGCCGAGGTATTGTTCACGCCAGCAATATTTGCACGGGGTTGAGGCATTGTTCACACAAGCCATATTTGCATGGGGGCCGAGGTATTGTTCATGCCAGCAATATTTGCACGGGGGCCGAGGTATTGTTCACCCCAGCAATATTTGCACTGGGGGAGAAGCATTGTTCACGCCAGCAATATTTGCACGGGGGCCGAGGTATTGTTCACGCCAGCAATATTTGCACGGGGGCCGAGGTATTGTTCACGCCAGCAATATTTGCACGGGGGCCGAGGCATTGTTCACGCCAGCAATATTTGCACTGGGGGAGAAGCATTGTTCACGGCATCAATATTTGTACTGGGGTCGAGGCATTGTTCACGGCATCAATATCTGCATGGGAGCCGAGGTATTGTTCACGACAGTAATATTTGCATGGGGCCGAAGCATTGTTCACACAAGCCATATTTGCACGGGGGTCGAGGCATTGTTCACGCCAGCAATATTTGCATGGGGCCGAGGAATTGTTCACACAAGCCATATTTGCACGGGGGCCGAGGTATTGTTCACGCCAGCAATATTTGCACGGGGGCCGAGGCATTGTTCACGCCAGCAATATTTGCACTGGGGGAGAAGCATTGTTCACGGCATCAATATTTGTACTGGGGTCGAGGCATTGTTCACGGCATCAATATCTGCATGGGAGCCGAGGTATTGTTCACGACAGTAATATTTGCATGGGGCCGAAGCATTGTTCACACAAGCCATATTTGCACGGGGGTCGAGGCATTGTTCACGCCAGCAATATTTGCATGGGGCCGAGAAATTGTTCACACAAGCCATATTTGCACGGGGGCCGAGGTATTGTTCACGCCAGCAATATTTGCATGGGGCCGAGGAATTGTTCACACAAGCCATATTTGCACGGGGGCCGAGGTATTGTTCACGCCAGCAATATTTGCACGGGGGCCGAGGTATTGTTCACACAAGCCATATTTGCTCGGGGGCCGAGGTATTGTTCACGCCAGCAATATTTGCACGGGGGCCGAGCTATTGTTCACACAAGCCATATTTGCACGGGGGCCGTGGTATTGTTCACACCAGCAATATTTGCATGGGGCCGGGGCATTGTTCACACAAGCCATATTTGCACGGGGGCCGAGGTATTGTTCACGCCAGCAATATTTGCACTGGGGGAGAAGCATTGTTCACGGCATCAATATTTGTACTGGGGTCGAGGCATTGTTCGCGCCAGCAATATCTGCATGGGAGCCGAGGTATTGTTCACGCCAGTAATATTTGCATGGGGCCGAAGCATTGTTCACACAAGCCATATTTGCACGGGGGTCGAGGCATTGTTCACGCCAGCAATATTTGCATGGGGCCGAAGCATTGTTCACACAAGCCATATTTGCACGGGGGCCGAGGTATTGTTCACGCCAGCAATATTTGCACGGGGTTGAGGCATTGTTCACACAAGCCATATTTGCATGGGGGCCGAGGTATTGTTCATGCCAGCAATATTTGCACGGGGGCCGAGGTATTGTTCACGCCAGCAATATTTGCACGGGGGCCGAGGTATTGTTCACACAAGCCATATTTGCTCGGGGGCCGAGGTATTGTTCACGCCAGCAATATTTGCACGGGGGCCGAGCTATTGTTCACACAAGCCATATTTGCACGGGGGCCGTGGTATTGTTCACACCAGCAATATTTGCATGGGGCCGGGGCATTGTTCACACAAGCCATATTTGCACGGGGGCCGAGGTATTGTTCACGCCAGCAATATTTGCACTGGGGGAGAAGCATTGTTCACGGCATCAATATTTGTACTGGGGTCGAGGCATTGTTCGCGCCAGCAATATCTGCATGGGAGCCGAGGTATTGTTCACGCCAGCAATATTTGCACGGGGGCCGCGGTATTGTTCACGCCAGCAATATTTGCACGGGGGCCGAGGTATTGTTCACGCCAGCAATATTTGCACGGGGGCCGAGGTATTGTTCACGCCAGCAATATATGCACGGGGGCCGAGGTATTGTTCACCCCAGCAATATTTGCACTGGGGGAGAAGCATTGTTCACACCAGCAATATTTGCACGGGGGCCGAGGTATTGTTCACGCCAGCAATATTTGCACGGGGGCCGAGGTATTGTTCACGCCAGCAATATTTGCACGGGGGCCGAGGTATTGTTCACGCCAGCAATATTTGCACGGGGGCCGCGGTATTGTTCACGCCAGCAATATTTGCACGGGGGCCGAGGTATTGTTCACGCCAGCAATATTTGTACTGGGGGAGAAGCATTGTTCACGCCAGCAATATTTGCACGGGGGCCGAGGTATTGTTCACGCCAGCAATATTTGCACGGGGGCCGAGGTATTGTTCACGCCAGCAATATTTGCACGGGGGCCGCGGTATTGTTCACGCCAGCAATATTTGCACGGGGGCCGAGGTATTGTTCACGCCAGCAATATTTGTACTGGGGGAGAAGCATTGTTCACGCCAGCAATATTTGCACGGGGGTCGAGGTATTGTTCACGCCAGCAATATTTGCACGGGGGCCAAGGTATTGTTCACGCCAGCAATATTTGCACGGGGGCCGAGGTATTGTTCACGCCAGCAATATTTGCACGGGGGCCGAGGTATTGTTCACGCCAGCAATATTTGCACGGGGGTCGAGGCATTGTTCACGCCAGCAATATTTGCACGGGGGCCGAGGTATTGTTCACGCCAGCAATATTTGCACGGGGGCCGAGGTATTGTTCATGCCCGCAATATTTGCACGGGGGGCGAGGCATTGTTCACGCCAGCAATATTTGCACGGGGTCGAGGCATTGTTCATGCCAGCAATATTTGCACTTGGGGTCGAGGTAGCGCATTGTCTAAGCAGGTCCGATGGCCGTGTGTTAAAATCCCTTTCGAGGCAGAAATTGTATTGTTTACTAACTTGTGCTCTCAGGTTGACCCAGTATAAAATATGCACCAGGACATGTCTTGGGTGGTAAAGGCGGCCGGTGTAAAATTGATGATATCAATATGATGCCACCGATACTTCCCCGATCATTTTCAGGTTCATGTTTAACAATTCCCTGCCTCGAGGACATTCGAAGACCTGACCACCCAGTTGGCAGGTAAGGGTGCTAACTGCTGCGCCACCTGCGCCCCCATGACACATTGTGCATTTACTTTATTATGTCCGTGTTTTCCTGATGATAATGTGGGGTGTGCCTCTGTCACTGTCATTTACTGCCCATATAGTACCTTGCGGTGTCTGGCAGGATGGGGGGGGGGGTCGGCTCTTGAGCCCGAGGAGCAAACTCTGCAGGTTAGAGTTTTCTTTATGCCCCCGGCAGAAAAAAAAAACATCCACACCTTACCGAGGATGCGAACCCGGGTCTCCTGAAGGAGAATACAGTATTCTAGCCGCTTGGCCAGCCGCTCCTGCGGCCAGCCGCTCTCAATCGATGAATATCGATGCGTGCTTATTTTTTTTTTTTTCAGGAACACATATAAACAATAAGTTTTCGCATGATGAAGCAAATCCATGTTTTTCAGGACTGATATAACATAGACAGGTCACGTTCTAGATTATGACCTCACGTAAGCACCCCTGAATCCTTAATGTCGCAATGGGTAATCCCAGTCTCCCAGGCCGCGCATATCCACGAACATTTATCGGACCACGGAACGTAGTGAGGCATTTTCTAATTTTAAACATCTCTGTGTAGAAGACAATGAAATGCCTAAAATCGTGGAGGAAATCCCGAGGGGGTAACAAGTGCTTATGCATGGAGTGGAAGAAAACCAGCGGAATCCACTTCTCAAAGGAGCACTGGGCGCTCAGTATTATCCAGTACAGGCCGATCTCTTTTCTGAACGACGAGAGCATGATATTCTTTTTCAGGCAAGGCTTGTAGAGTCGCGGCGTACTTAACGGAGAGCAGCTGCGACGACAAACAGTGCAGAAAAGGGTGGTAGTTCAGACACGGGGATTTACGACTTGGGGTGAGTTGAGTCAAGAACCGACGTCACTGCACTCGGGGCATTCCCATAAACGTTCAGTTCTCATCTTCAACAGCCAGCGAAGAGTTCTAATACTAATGGTGCTCGTTGCAATGTCCGGACTTGCTTTACCTCTGAATGACGAATGTGGACCAGATCCTCTGACCACCCCTTGCTGCTGCATTCTCTCTAGACCAGTGTTTCCCAACCTTTTTTGTGCTATGCCCCACCTAAGCCTTTCTAAAATTCTTATTCCCCCCCCCCCCCCAACATATGCATCATGTTTAATATTCAAAAATGGAAATGCTCACTAAAGAAACTTGAATTTGTTTTTTTTAGAAGGGCTCACTGTTTCCAGAGGTCCCCCCCCCCCCCCCCCCAGGTCCCGCGTCCCTGTGTGTCGGTTGTGTTGGGTGAATTTTTTTTTTTTTTTATTGGTTTGGCGGTTACCCCAGACAAGCTGGTTCCCCCGTCTCCCCCTTTTTTGTGTGAACCCTTAGTCTCACTGTGAGCTATTGCCCACAGTGGTCCACCAGGCCCACATCTAAGGTGAAGATATGTGATGGGTTTTTATTTGATCACCCCGGCCCCCGATCAGACCAGGCGCACTACTGGGGGGAGAGCAGCATTTGCACCCGATCCTAGCCAAAGGACCGATAGGTTTTAGGAAGAAATCACTAGGAAATTACTGAGCAACCACAGTAAGTAAATTTTCAAAACATATAATGGAGAACTGAAATTCAAGTAGAAAATAATTTTAATGAAAGATTTTTCTATATTATTTTAATTATTAGTAATTATTTAAATTTAGTGAGATCCTTGCGCTTGATGCTTGCTGCAAAGAGATTTTATGTCAGGTTCCAATTTAGTTAACTTCAGTCTCAAGTCTCCCCGTTTTGTTATATCCAGCCGATTTCTTCCATTTTCGAATTGCCCCCCTTAACAATCGAATTGCCCCCCTGTGGGGCGTGGGCCCCACGTTGGGAAACACTGCTCTAGACCATGATAGTCTATCTGTTCTTCTGCATTTATCACAGGGCTTCACCACATCTGCCTTATCCCGCATCAAATCACCCCTTCACGATGCGTCACCAGCCAGTCTGTCTACCTGTTCATTTCCAATCACACCTAAGTGTCCTGGAGAAAAGACCTAGCGAATGATCACAACCCGCAACCTGTGAATCGATGCAAGCCATTGTGCACGAAATAGGGATTCACGGCTGCGGTGCACACGCTACCATAATATGGGAAGCTGTCCGGAGAACGACGGCATAGAATAAAAACCTTCATGTCATGTTGCTAGATTTGATCACCGTGCTCGGGTTAGTGCCCCACTAACTGTCGTGGCAAGACCTCAGGTTAGTGCCTCACTAACTGTCGTGGCAAGACCTCAGGTTAGTGCCCCACTAACTGTCGTGGCAAGACCTCAGGTTAGTGCCCCACTAACTGTCGTGGCAAGACCTCAGGTTGTGTCCTGTACTGGAGGAGTTCACGACAATGCTGGAGCAATACTTATCAGGCTTTCGCTTATTTACTCCACCTCGCCGTACACGAGCACTTTGATTGACCTTCAAGCTGGCATTGCGATGGGGTTTGCCGATATTATTCGCATGGCGATGCAAGTCATTATGGGTGCAATGGTGGGCTACGCATAAGGACCGAAATACAATGGTGAGTGCAGGATGTCGCCATAGGAGTCCTTCATGAACGGCCTAGAATCATGTCACCAGAGGCTACGATCTTGCTTTGGGATCAACTGATCGGCTACTGTAGGATTAACTTCAACCCTACAAGGGTCAAGAAGCCAGATGATCGTAATGGAAAGGTGGTGGAAACCGAATTCGTGGTGACAAACCAGGCAATCCACTGAGTGATAGACTGAGTAAAAAATCTTGACCGAGTGTATCATGCCTCATTATCTGACAAGAATGCAGCACAGCTTATTAGGGAGACGAAGAAAACGGTTGATTGATTTGTGGATTGATAACAAGGAAGCATATCTAAGTGAAACGAGCTGGGAACGATAAAGGCATCCTTCGGTGTTGTCACGACTATGGAAGGGGAGAGCTGAGCACCAGAATTTGCAAGTGGATGATGAGCTAAGGTAGAAGTTACATAAGACGATGAGATCTTTTCCGGGCTGTAAACAATCGAAATGTGATAAAAAGTTCTTAAGAGCTATATCAAGCCGATCCCGGTGTACGGGAGTGAAAAATGGACAATTAGCAGACGAGTAAGGAATTATGTGGAACCTGAAGAGGTGTGGGTTTATAGAAGAATGATGAGAATGTCAAGGACAGATAACAAGTGTAATCAGGATATAGTGAACGTAGGTAACTCACATATAGAAGTGTTTCCTGGCGTCAGAAGGGGTCAGTACACATCTTTTGGGCATCTCATGAGAAGGTGAAAGCTGGTGTACGTCGTCACATCGAGAAATTTAGACGGGAAGACAGGTAGAGAAAGACCGAGAAAGGAGAAGCTAGACAGTTTGACACCAGGGCGTGGAGTGGCATAGAACACGGGGGAATATCGTTATGAGAAGTGACTGGCCGTACAAGAGACGGGATGGCTGAGGAAAAATATAATCACCAACGTAGAACGGTATAGACGATAAGAAAGAAGAGGGAAGATTAAAAAATACAGATATAGCACGATCGTTGACATGAACGTCGAATAATAATAATAATAATAATAATAATAATAATAATAATAATAATAATAATAATAATAATAATAATATAGCGATGATGATGATGATGATAATAATAAGATAGCGATGATGATGATGATGATGATGATGATGATGATGATGATGATGATGATGATGATGATGATGATGATGATGATGATGATGATGATGATGATGATGATGATGATGATGATGAACAAGAAGAGCAAGAATAAGAAGAAAAAGAAATGAAAATTATCTGTGATGATACCGAATCTGTGCAATGGAACAAATATTTCCTTCCCCTAAAACCAAACAAGAAAAACAATTATCCTTTGTTGTCTTCACCACAATCAAGTGATAAACGATATTCACCAAGTGTTCCGCTCACACAACAACGTCTTCCGCATGAGTAACAACCAACCTGAAGCATTGATTGGACTGTACTCGCTACAGGACAGCGAAACAACGCATCTACGCGGAAATCGCGGATTAACACAATCGATGTCGGCACAGGCTATGCTTTTACAAGGAAAGTACAGTTAATTGGCTTTTCATTAGGGAGCTCGGAGATTGAGAAATCACATCTGAAGCTAGCGACTGGTCTAATGACACGCTAGCATGATTACTTTCTCAAGGTGGGCTTGTCATGAATGCACGGCTTTGATACGTATAAATATTACAGGGAATTTAAGTGCACGCAGTATGTGCACCATAGCTAGCTGGAATCTCCACTGTCAAAAATACTATAAAAATACTACTACTACTACTACTACTACTACTACTACTACTACTACTACTACTACTACTACTACTACTACTACTACTACTACTACTACTACTACTACTATTGCTACTGTTGCTGTTCCTGCTACTAGTAGTACTATTACTACATCTACAACTATTTAATACTACCGCAACTAGTGCTACTACTAATATTCTACTGCAACTGCTGCTACTATTACTACCACTACAAATACTACCCTTACTACGTTTTAATACTACTACTGTACTACTGTTACTGTTACTACTTCTATTAAAATAACAACAACAAAAACCACTACTATGATTATTACTAATACTGCCAGTACTATTTCTACTACTGTTACTACTATAAAAAAAATTTAGTTGCATGTCCTTCATAGAACGTAGCAGTCAACCCTAGCATTTTGGCTGTTCATGATTCCTGGGTAGGTTTTACGTTCAGTAGTTTGCCATTGATTTCTGAACGACCTACATCTATACCTTTTTTTCTAAACAGCCAGCACCGCTGTATTTTGAACCTGGGTATACGGGATTACAATTCGCGACGGTAATCCTTCGCCACGGAGACGGTGCTACTAATATAGTACTACTATTACTACCACTAACACCACCACCACTACTACAACTGCTACTACTGCAACTACTACTACTGCAACTACTGCTGCTGCTGCTACGAATACTACTACTACTACTACTACTACTACTGCTACTACTACTACTACTACTACTACTACTACTACTACTACTGCTACTACTGCTACTACTACTACTACTACTACTACTACTACTACTACTACTACTACTACTACTACTACTACTACTACTACTACTACTACTACTACTGCTGCTACTACTACTACTACTACTACTACTACTACTACTGCTACTACTACTACTACTACTACTACTACTACTACTACTGCTGCTGCTGCTACTACTACTACTACTACTACTACCCACTACTACTGCTGCTGCTATTGTTGCTGCTATATGCTGCTACTACTACCACTACTGCAGCTACTACTACTGCTACTACTACTACTGCTACTACTACTACTACTAATACTACTACTACTACTACTACTACTACTACTACTACTACTACTACTACTACTACTACTACTACTACTACTACTACTACTGCTGCTGCTACTACTACTACTACTACTACTACTACTACTGCTGCTGCTGCTGCTTCTGCTGCTGCTACTGCTCCTACTACTACTACTACTACTACTACTACTACTACTACTACTACTACTACTACTACTACTACCACTACTACTACTACTACTACTACTACTACTACTACTACTACTACCACTACTGCTGCTACTACTACTACTACTACTACCACTACTACTACTACTACCACTACTACTACTACTACTACTACTACTACTACCACTACTACTACCACTACTGCTGCTACTACTACTACTACTACTACTACTACTACCACTACTACCACTACTACTACTACTACCACAACTGCTGCTGCTACTACTACCACTACTACTACCACTACTACTACTACCACTACTACTACTACTACTACTACTACTACTACTACTACCACTACTACTACTACTACTACTACTACTACTACTACTACTACTACTACTACTACTACTACTACTACTACTACTACTACTACCACTACTACTACTACTACTACTACTACTACTACTACTACTACTACTACTGCTGCTACTACTACTACTACTACTACCACTACTACTACTACTACTACTACTACTACTACTACTACCACTACTGCTGCTACTACTACTACTACTACTACTACTACTACTACTACTACTACTACCCACTACTACTGCTGCTGCTACTGTTGTTGCTATATGCTGCTACTACTACCACTACTGCTGCTACTACTACTACTACATTGCTACCTGAATTCGTGTGTGTTTCTTCCTCTTGAATACACGTACAGGGAGCTTGGGCAACCATGTTCTTGGTTTGTTCTCATTTGCCTTTCCCATACCAATGTGTAGACCTGATTGTTGTGACCCCCTGTTCGATTTAGTTTACATAGCGTCTGATGCCATGCGTGGGATCATGTTTATTATCACCAAAATACGTCTCACCAAAATATGTCAGTCTCTGAGACTTGATACTATTGTTTATGAGCCAGTTCTCTTCGATATTCAGATTGTGCAGAATGCCATCATAGATGGAACCATGGATTAACAAATACAACAAACGTGTAGACAGACATACTTATTGAACCAGTGGTACATCAATCTTAACTGCACCTGGAAACACCAGTTCAGTTTGATCAGCAAGCGGGTTTACTCCCGGACATTATGATAATAATAAACAATGTATTGACACGAGCGATCAGAGGACAGCATCTGAACGACATTAATGAACATAACGCGACACAAACGTTACGTTTGCTGAAAATGAAAATCAATGATGTTGTGATTATATGACTATAGAGGTTTTCCGTGGAATCACTGATGAACACAGTTTGGCGTGGGATGCTGATTTTATACGTAAATCACACGCCATTCATGTCTATTCTTTGGTTTAAAAAAAAAAAATCCAGAGGCGTTACACATGGGAAGGTGGAAAAACAGACAGAGAGACAAACAGACCGACAGGCTGACTGGCAGACAGACAGGCAGGCACTTAGATAGACAGGCAGTCAGAGAGACATGCAGAAAAGTAGACGGATGAATGGATGGATGTATCAATATAACAGACATACAGATAGACAGACATATAGGCGACAAACAGACAGACAAACAGATAGGCGGACAAACGGAAGGACAGACAGATAGACGGACAAACGGACAGACAGACATACAAACAGATAGACATATAGACGAAGGGACAGATAGACGGACAAACGGACAGACAGACATACAAACAGATAGACATATAGACGAAGGGACAGATAGACGGACAAACGGACAGACAGACATACAAACAGATAGACATATAGACGAAGGGGCAGATAGACGGACAAACGGACAGACAGACATACAAACAGATAGACATATAGACGAAGGGGCAGATAGACGGACAAACGGACAGACAGACATACAAACAGATAGACATAGAGACGAAGGGATAGATAGACGGACAAACCGGACAGACAGACATACAAACAGATAGACGTATAGACGAAGGGACAGATAGACGGACAAACGGACGGACACACAGATAGAGAGACAGGCAAACAGGCAGGCAAGCAAGCAGTTGGGTGGATGCATGGATGGGTGCATGGACGCATGGATGGATGGGGGGATAGACTGATGGATGGATATATAGGATATATGGATAGATAAATAATTAGATAGATAAATAGACGGACAGATAGTCAGACAGACAGACAAATGATGGGACACACCTGTTTTCACACTATCACCCAACCCCCAGCGACGCCTCTGGGAACACACCCAAAGCCTTGTTTTGACGCCACTACCAGGATTAGATAACCCATACTATCCCATACTTCGTGGTCAGGAATGGGTGTGTAATGGATGGTAAACAGTTGAAAATAAATAACTGAAATACTTTAACGATCCCAAGTGCTCAGCCAATACAATTTATTGTGTGCAGCTGTGTCTGTTCGGTATCACGCTAAGTTAGATTAGTCGAGGTTATACAATCCATTAATCACGTGCTGTCTCCATAGGAAAGGTTGGCTGCAATGGATCTCCAACACTGTATGTCTCTCGCCTTGACTGTACATTCTGTCAGATTGTTGTTCGTCCATCTCTTGATCTTATATTCCCACTTGGATAGTTATCTGCCTCTTGCTCGTTTGCCTCCAGCCTTGCACTCCGGTATGGTTTTTATAAGAGTGTTGTATCTTTTAACGTGGCCGAAACATTTCACCTGCCTCTATTTTATTTCATTCATCAACTCTCTTTTCCTTCCCAGTTTTTCCTAGAACCTCTGTCACTGTCACTGTCATTTACTGTCAATATAGTACCTTGCGGTGTATTCCAAGGGGGTCTTGAACCTGAGCCTGTCTATTGTAGTCGCCGTGAAGTGTGCAGGTTAGAGTTTTCTTTTTTTTTTCCCCGACAGAAAACAACAACAACAACAACTCCACACCTTACCGAGGATTAATTAATTTTGTTTCCATGAAATACGACATATTCGTCTGTATATCCACATCTCCAGGGCCTCTATCCGACTTTCTAGTTGCTTGTTCAATGTCCAGTTCCGCGCCATATAGTGGTGTTGAATATACGCAAGATTCTGACAATTCACATTTTTAATGCGTTGTGTATCTCTCTATATGTTAATACTGATTTTATGCTGTTGAAGGCATTTTTGGCCGTTCCTATTCTCGTTTCGATTTCTATTTCACTTCTACCATCATCTGTAGGGGAGTCATAAACGGTCATACCTTGGCACAGGTGAAAATAAATAACTGAAATCCTTCTACGATCAGAAGAGCTCAACTAACACAGTTTATTGTGTGTAGTTGTTCTGTTGGGTATATTGAGTAAGCCACATTAGTCGAGGTTATATAATCACTTTAAATGATAACCTCACCGTGGGTTGTGGGGGAGTCATCAACTTCCAACATATTGTCTCCTTCATCGACAATGGCAAGTCTCCGTAGCGACGTGGTCACGTCAACTGCCTCACGCACCGAAGGTTGTGGGTTCCATTCCGGACCACATCGTTCGGTTCACAAGTCCAGTTTTCTCGGGAGACTCCTGGGGTTCGTTGCTGGAGCATCGGATTTCGTCTCTTTGTGAGAGGCTTTAGGCACAATACCCTAAAAATTTCGAGCCATATGGGATAAAAGCCGATGCAATGAAATCAATCATTTAAAACCTTAAAATCTTTAATCAACAAAAACAGTCAGACAGAGACTTTCCATAGCAATGCAGAGATGACACAATATTAAGAGACTATGTCACAAGACCAGCACACAAGTTGAAGTACAGTTTATGTTTAGAATATGCATTCAATGTGTGGCAACATGAGGGCGGATGGGCGTCGTGGACCATTTGGTGATCACTGAAGCGGGGAGTCGGGACCGTTAACTGATTAAGTGCCGAAAGTTAATATACCGGCAGTGATATTCCATTTGTGCAGAAGCGCTATAAATCGCCGTACAAGGGTCATTTTGTTATTTGTTTTGTTTCGTGCTATCTTCCGCAGTTTCAATGCTCATTGCATGGAAATTTATATTATAATACTTGTTAATTTGATTGTGCCGGTCTCTCTGGCTGAGGGGTTACAACACTTTCTCCGTAATCCCGTTTATCACGCAGAGTCTCGTAGCGGGAGAGAACTGGAAGCGGTTCGACCGCCGCTGGTGACTTGCTGGATACTGAGCCGGCCGCTCAGAAAGCAATGGCAAACTACTGAGCGTAATTTTGCCAAGAAATCAACAGACAGCTGAAAGATGCTGCTGTTGACAGCGAAGTCCTGTAAAGGATATGCAATTAAAAAAAAAAAAAATTTGATTGTGAGCTATGTTTGGTCCAAACCTACTTGTTCCCTGGCACTGAATTAGTTAATTTACATAGAGACTCATGGGGGTCGTCACTGGAGCTACGGAGTTTGTGCTTTGTGCGAGGCTTTCAGCAAGTCGCCCTGCTGAGAGAAACCTGGTGCAATTAAATTGATCTTCTTACCTTGCAAACCCGTGCTGTAACAGGAAAGTTCTCAGACTATTCCGGATACAGAAGAAAACAAATGCTGACATTTTACCAGATGCGTACATGGAAGGACAAGAGCTCATGCACTGCTTCGTGTTTCAGACACTGAAATATGTCGGTCATACTAAACACCACCGCGGTTTGGAGAGAACAATGATGGAAGTCATGGTTCCTTCAACAAGAGGTTGTGGTCGATCAGCATGAAGATGGACTTAAGACCTTACAGCAACCTTCGGCATAAAAATGCACGAGGCAACGAATTGAAAATCTTCTCCTCGGGCCTTGTTGGGAGGTATGTTCTTCAAAAGTCCTGTTACATTATGATGAGGGTTAATGTCAGGATTCAGATAGGATTTATCATGAGGTAAAGAAGGGAAATAAGACAATTGTGTAACAGTTTAGCTGAAACGGGTTATAGCTAAACTAACACAGACAATAAGACAGAGAAAAGCAGTAAATCCACAAACCTGTAAACGGAAGTAAGGCGCGCCACGACTTTCTGTGAATGAAACTCGAGACAGCATCTGACTAGCTCAGTGGTTCTCAATCTTTATTGGCCCGTGCCCCCCTTCACCATATTTTCAGAACGTCATCCCCCTCCCCTTCGTATTTCCTACCTAAAAATGTGGCCCGTTCCCCCCTTCACAATATTTAATATTTTCAGAACGTCATTCCCCCCCCCCCCTTTCGTATTTCCTACCTAAAAGTTCCCCCCTACACAGTATACGTAATAATGGAAGCACATACTAAAACAAGTCTAGACGTCCACATAAAACGTGATTTGTGGGTCTACTTACTTTATAAAATGAATTTTAGAAGGGTGAGACGTACAGAACCGTAAAGTGTGAAGGGAAAAACAAGATCAAGCAATTGGTTCTTGTATTAACGCGATCTCGAAATAATCTTCATTCCCTCCCCATCCCCCTGGAAACCCCAAAATTCCCCCCTAGGGGGGAAATTCCCCACCGGTTGAGAACCACTGGACTAGCTGAATCGAGACTGAATAGATTGTCATTCACGCACGGGAACAGCTACGAGAAGTTTGCACCTTAGACGAACACTACACGAGCATTAGACCAGCTACAGTTCATTACAGTTCTACAACGACAAGTACTATATTTCACAAGGTCTGTCGACGTCCTACATCTCAAGGCGATATTCAAGTAACAATGTATCCGTCTTCAGCTTAGAGATGTATTCAGTATATGATGTTAACTACATATGTTAAACTGCTTGCCAATCGACAGGTTACATGGTTAACATCACGCCGGTAGTTTTTATTTCACAGAAAACTTCTTGGTATTCATTTCATGTTGTGCTGACCCGGAATCCGGGGTCCCTGTTAACAAAATCCCCATCTCGAAGGAGATTCCTACACGTCATCACTAGGTCGGCGAAGAGAAATACTACAAGCAATCCTTGCATCATATAATCATCATCCCCATGTGTAATGTCGACTGATTTTGACATTCATGGATCTCCACATATCTCTGTGATTGGTGCTTTGGATCAACTGCACTGATGGCATTCCTCCATGTCATGGTTGCAGTCCATGCAGCATCATTTCTCTTGGTCTGTCTCTGGATCTTCTACCAATGATCTCTCCAGTCGTCACTTCACGTGTTCTCCAGCTCCACTTGTCTGATCACATTATAAAAGAACGCTGTTTGCCGCCTTCTTACATACACCATATAACAGTATAGGCAAACCACTTCTTCTTATCCTTCTTACACACACCATATAACAGTATAGACAAACCTCTTCTGTTCTGCTTCTTCCTCTTCTTCTTCTTCTTTCTTTTCTCTCCTTCGTTCCTCTTTCGTGGTGGTGCTTTACGCCCAATTATACACTTCAAAGTTCAGTGGATCCGACGTCACCATACATTTGTGTGCGGTATACTTTCCCCAGAGAGATTCCATCCCAGGCAACGGGCTCTATCTACTCATGAGATTACATCCAAGGCAACAGCCTCTATCTACCCATGAGATTCTATCCAAGGTAACGGCCTCTATCTACCCATGATATTCCATCCAAGGTAACGGCCTCTATCTACCTATGAGATTCCATCTAAGGTAACGGCCTCTATCTACCCATGAGATTCCATCTAAGGTAACGGCCTCTATCTACCCATGAGATTAAATCCAAGGTAACGGCCTCTATCTACCCATTAGATTCCATCTAAGGTAACGGCCTCTATCTACCCATGCGATTCCATCTAATGTAACGGCCTCTATCTACCCATGAGATTCCATCTAAGGTAACGGCCTCTATCTACCCATGAGATTCCATCCAAGGTAACGGCCTCTATCTACCCATGAGATTCTATCTAAGGTAACGGCCTCTATCTACCCATGAGATTCCATCTATGGTAACGGCCTCTATCTACCCATGAAATTCCATCCAAGGTAACCGCCTCTATCTACCCGTAAGATTCAATTCAAGGCAACAGACTCTATCTACCCGTGAGAATCCATCCAAGGTAACCGCCTCTATCTACCCGTGAGATTCCATCCAAGGTAACCGCCTCTATCTACCCATGAAATTCCATCCAATGTAACCGCCTCTATCTACCCGTACGATTCAATTCAAGGCAACAGCCTCTAGCTACCCGTGAGATTCCATCCAAGGCAACCGCCTCTATCTACCCGTGAGATTCCATCCTAGGCAACCGCCTCCATCTACCCGTGAGATTCTATCCTAGGCAACCGCCTCTATCTACCCGTGAGATTCTATCCAAGGTAACGGCCTCTATCTACCCATGAGATTCCATCCAAGGCAACCGCCTCTATCAACCCATGAGATTCCATCCTAGGCAACCGCCTCTATCTACCCATGAGATTCCATCCAAGGCAACCGCCTCTATCTACCCGTGAGATTCCATCCAAGGCAACCGCCTCTATCTACCCGTGAGATTCCATCCAAGGCAACCGCCTCTATCTACCCGTGAGATTCCATCCAAGGCAACCGCCTCTATCTACCCATGAGATTCCATCCAAGGCAACCGCCTCTATCTACCCGTGAGATTCCATCCAAGGTAACGGCCTCTATCTACCCGTGAGATTCCATCCAAGGTAACGGCCTCTATCTACCCGTGAGATTCCATCCAAGGTAACGGCCTCTATCTACCCGTGAGATTCCATCCAAGGTAACGGCCTCTATCTACCCGTGAGATTCCATCCAAGGTAACGGCCTCTATCTACCCGTGAGATTCCATCCAAGGTAACGGCCTCTATCTACCCGTGAGATTCCATCCAAGGTAACGGCCTCTATCTACCCGTGAGATTCCATCCAAGGTAACGGCCTCTATCTACCCGTGAGATTCCATCCAAGGTAACGGCCTCTATCTACCCGTGAGATTCCATCCAAGGTAACGGCCTCTATCTACCCGTGAGATTCCATCCAAGGTAACGGCCTCTATCTACCCGTGAGATTCCATCCAAGGTAACGGCCTCTATCTACCCGTGAGATTCCATCCAAGGTAACGGCCTCTATCTACCCGTGAGATTCCATCCAAGGCAACCGCCTCTATCTACCCATGAGATTCCATCCAAGGCAACCGCCTCTATCTACCCGTGAGATTCCATCCAAGGTAACGGCCTCTATCTACCCGTGAGATTCCATCCAAGGTAACGGCCTCTATCTACCCGTGAGATTCCATCCAAGGTAACGGCCTCTATCTACCCATGAGATTCCATCTAAGGTAACGGCCTCTATCTACCCATGAGATTCCATCCAAGGTAACGGCCTCTATCTACCCATTAGATTCCATCTAAGGTAACGGCCTCTATCTACCCATGCGATTCCATCTAATGTAACGGCCTCTATCTACCCATGAGATTCCATCTAAGGTAACGGCCTCTATCTACCCATGAGATTCCATCCAAGGTAACGGCCTCTATCTACCCATGAGATTCTATCTAAGGTAACGGCCTCTATCTACCCATGAGATTCCATCTATGGTAACGGCCTCTATCTACCCATGAAATTCCATCCAAGGTAACCGCCTCTATCTACCCGTAAGATTCAATTCAAGGCAACAGACTCTATCTACCCGTGAGAATCCATCCAAGGTAACCGCCTCTATCTACCCGTGAGATTCCATCCAAGGTAACCGCCTCTATCTACCCATGAAATTCCATCCAATGTAACCGCCTCTATCTACCCGTACGATTCAATTCAAGGCAACAGCCTCTAGCTACCCGTGAGATTCCATCCAAGGCAACCGCCTCTATCTACCCGTGAGATTCCATCCTAGGCAACCGCCTCCATCTACCCGTGAGATTCTATCCTAGGCAACCGCCTCTATCTACCCGTGAGATTCTATCCAAGGTAACGGCCTCTATCTACCCATGAGATTCCATCCAAGGCAACCGCCTCTATCAACCCATGAGATTCCATCCTAGGCAACCGCCTCTATCTACCCATGAGATTCCATCCAAGGCAACCGCCTCTATCTACCCGTGAGATTCCATCCAAGGCAACCGCCTCTATCTACCCGTGAGATTCCATCCAAGGCAACCGCCTCTATCTACCCGTGAGATTCCATCCAAGGCAACCGCCTCTATCTACCCATGAGATTCCATCCAAGGCAACCGCCTCTATCTACCCGTGAGATTCCATCCAAGGTAACGGCCTCTATCTACCCGTGAGATTCCATCCAAGGTAACGGCCTCTATCTACCCGTGAGATTCCATCCAAGGTAACGGCCTCTATCTACCCGTGAGATTCCATCCAAGGTAACGGCCTCTATCTACCCGTGAGATTCCATCCAAGGTAACGGCCTCTATCTACCCGTGAGATTCCATCCAAGGTAACGGCCTCTATCTACCCGTGAGATTCCATCCAAGGTAACGGCCTCTATCTACCCATGAGATTCCATCCAAGGTAACGGCCTCTATCTACCCGTGAGATTCCATCCAAGGTAACGGCCTCTATCTACCCGTGAGATTCCATCCAAGGTAACGGCCTCTATCTACCCGTGAGATTCCATCCAAGGTAACGGCCTCTATCTACCCGTGAGATTCCATCCAAGGTAACGGCCTCTATCTACCCGTGAGATTCCATCCAAGGTAACGGCCTCTATCTACCCGTGAGATTCCATCCAAGGTAACGGCCTCTATCTACCCGTGAGATTCCATCCAAGGTAACGGCCTCTATCTACCCGTGAGATTCCATCCAAGGTAACGGCCTCTATCTACCCGTGAGATTCCATCCAAGGTAACGGCCTCTATCTACCCGTGAGATTCCATCCAAGGTAACGGCCACTATCTACCCGTGAGAAGGTTTTCTTTCCTAACAATTTTGCCAGGACTATGGTCTTACGGCCAACTCTTTGCAATGTTCAACTGCCGTGGGATTTTTTATTAACATGCACAACTTGCAAACTGGACTTCCTATCCTCCCTTCCCACCTTTATCCGAGTAGGCTAGGTATCCGATATCAAGATCCGATTGGATCCGATGGAATCTCATGGATAGATAGAGCCCGTTATCTGGGATGGAATCTCACGGGTAGATAGAGGCTGTTGCCTTGGATGGAATCTCATGGGTAGAGCATTAGAGCTCATATATTGGATCCGATTCCAAGATATCATGGTGTACGTTTAATATCGTTATACAGTGCAGACCTGATAAGGCGAACTCACCTGGGACCCAAGAATTAGTCCTTATCAGAAATTCCTATTATAAGAGTTAAAGCATATAGTAATGCATTTACAACGTACAGAACGATAGTGTTCTTCACAATAGAAATTCTCCACATAAGAGATCTTGAATAATGAAGACACAAACAATAGATTGCACGATTTATTGCCTGGCATATTTCGCTGCATCTCGTCAGGTACATACTGCAGAAATCACACAACTTGCGTGAATTAATTAGATAAATCCTTCAAACTGAAATATACACATGTTCGCACAGTAATGTTGATTGTCTACCACGGTAATTTTAAACTGACTAACATGTCTTTCTGCTTACACAAGGACGGCTTACGAAGGTTGATTAGTATAGCTTCAGCAAACTTTAACAATCGACTACTTTGTGTGTTGAACAACACACGGAAGGCACTGTCTCTTTCAACCACGTGAGCAGTCTCGAGCACATGTCTCCCGACTGATGAAGCCAGACTTTTCCGGTGTGTCGGCCTGCCTAGGCTACCATCTTCTGTGTGTAGTATTTTGTCCAACCAATTCGGAATATGTTCCGAAACCCTGCAATGTAACTGTCGCTCAGTTCTGCCTATGTAGATTGTCTTGATACATTCTATGGTATTTCAATGTCAACAGCTCGTATTCAAAGTACAAACGAATTAAACCAAGCTCACCTTGAGAAAACGGGTGCAATTCAGAGATTTGAATCTTTATTCGACGTTATCCCTTTACAGAAGAATACGAAAACATGATCATCAAACGTAACCAGCCCCTGATACGGGGACGGGAAGTTACAGGTTAATAACGATCCAGTTTCTATCTCCTGTGATTGCTTGATCTTCCAAGGACTTTCGTAAGCTAGCGTAAATTGTTGTCTAGAGAGACTCCTGTCCCGGTATGTATGTAAGACAACAGCTGAACTCCTCGCACCACTAATAAGATTGCGCTTACCAGATCATGTCCATGTAACACGAGCGCCAAGAAAACCGCTGACCTCTTGTCCTTTTTCTTGAAACCCCCCTCGTTGCTATCCCTCACGATGTCCACGTCAGTCTTGGTTACTCATGGTCAATTCATTCTATTCCGAGTCTGGGAATATCCAAACTTATGTTTGGCGGTGTGCTTGACTGTTATGTGGCATAATGCCCCCTCCCAAAAAAAAATGCTAAGGCATTTTTCCTTTGATAATTATCATACATGATACTTCGACTATGACTATAATTTTCTTTTACCCACAACCACATAGTTCTAGGATTTACCCCATCATTAACCCTTAAAAATTTTTTATAAATGCTACATAACAGGCACGCCCACCTGTCAGAATCTCACGTCGGACGTCGTGTGACTGATCCTTGTGAATCAAGTCAACAAATAACACATTAGTCCCTTATTGTCCTAATGACAAGTGTGTCCTAGCTCTAGGTATTACCATGAGTGTAGGACGAGGGTATTAATGAAGTTCTCTCAGTAACCATGTTAGTGTAGTTAATCCATGTTATTGTTCTTGTATAATACAAACATTTCAATGGGTAGGGTAGATCCACTTTGCACTTTTTCCCGATTCTTTTCCCGTGGACTTTGAGATTGATCGTATTCTTATCTGGCACATGCATATAACATAATATAAAATCCACAATCTTATGTTCTAGACTCAAAATACATAATCAAATCATATAATATACTCTCATGTAACTCTAACCATTAATTCATGTACAATTATAACACGACATATACATTTTCACAATCACAGAAAATGACATGGTACTTGTTAAATTGCTTGTTGGTCTATCCTTGTTGACATAGCACTTGTCTCTGATATATCATTATAATTATGAACTCAATTTATATAAACGAAACTATAACTATAATTCAACTATAACCGATCAACAAGAAAATCTGCCATTCTATAATCGACTCAGAATGTCAGCAAGATTATTGTCTTTCCCAGGAATGTGACAGATGTCAAATTCATAATCCTGTAATAATAATGACCATCTATGTATTCTCGAATTCTTCGGATGACCCGATTTGAAAATTTGTAAAGGTTTGTTATCCGAAAGAACCAGAAATTTCCTACCTAGTAAGTATCTAGAAAACTTCTCAATACTTTCAATTAAAGCTAAAGCTTCTAATTCAGTAACAGCATAGTTTTTCTGAGTTTCAGATAGCTTCTTACTGAAGTAAAGAATAGGATGTAGTTTCCCTTCATGCAATTGAAGTAATACAGCTGAAATAGCATGTAAACTAGCATCTGTTTGTAAAACAAAGTCTTTTGAAATATCAGGTAATTTCAAAATAGGATATGTATTAAACAGCGTTTTTATTTGTTGTAATAATAGAAATGTGAAAAATCATACATTTCAAGGATTTAAGACTTTTTAAGAAAATAACTCAGAATTATATTCTAATATTATGATTCAACACGAATAAATCCTTAACCCAATTCATCATCATAAATTATTAAGTTCCTCCAATAATAATATAGTTATTAACAATTATCTGAAGAATAGAGAATTGAAATATTACCCAACTGAGTGTAGAGATATTAGATAGTGTGAACATCTCTAAGAAGTATATATTTATATCAGTGACACCTGCCGTAACTAAGTAATAATACCTAAGACCCTAATGTGTCTGTAATGTATTCTGTGTTAATATGAACCTAACACTTTCATCCCATTTTATTTTTCTTTTATTCTTCCTTTCATTCTATTTCGTTTTCTCTTTCTTTGTTTCAAACCTGTAAAATCTCTCATCTGCACTCATGCCAATATTTGTACATTGTAACTTTGTTGATTGGAACAATGTTATTGTTTTCAGTCTTGTGTATCTTTTGTATTTTCTTATCAAGTTTGTAAAGTATATCTTTGCCTTTATTCTAAAGTTTACAACCTTTGTTGTGATTTGCGGACAAATGTTTGTTGTGTATTTCTTGGTTTCTGTTAACCAGCCTACAAGTTTCTTTCTGGTTTGTTTTTTTATAATAGTTATTTCTTCATGTTTGGGTTCATTTACTTTGTGTAAATCTTGGTATTCGCAATTATTTACCGTTGTGCTATCACTCCGTAGCGTTGTATCATGCATGTCTACCGTTGATGTACCCTGTTCTATTTGCGTCTTTTCTTCTTCTTCTTCTTGTGTTGTTTCAATTTGGGCATTTGTACTTGTAAGTGTTTCGTTAGACTTGTGTTCCATAGTTACTTTCTGAACGAAATCTCTGGCGTTCGGTTCTTTCACTATTGTAGCAGATACCTTACCTGTGTGATTATTTTCCTTTATTTCATACATTTGTCTCATACGCTCCTTCCACATTGTTTCCTTTGCAAGATTCTCCTTTTCCAGTGCGAGTCGTTTTTGCTTGATTTCTGTCTCTACGGCAATCTGTCTTGCCTTTAACTCTGCCTCTATGGTTATCCGTTTTGCCTTTAACTCTGCCTCTGCGGTTATCTGTTTTTCTTTTAACTCTGCCTCTGCGGTTATCTGTTTTTCTTTTAACTCTGCCTCTGCGGTTATCTGTTTTTCTTTTAACTCTGCCTCTGCGGTTATCTGTTTTTCTTTTAACTCTGCCTCTGCGGTTATCCGTCTTGCCTTTAACTCTGCATCTGCGGTTATCTGTTTTTCTTTTCTTATTTCAGCTATCTTTTCACGTTGCCGCTGTATCTCTTGTTCCTTCAGAGCCAATTTCTCTTTTCGTTCTTCTCGTTCACGTGTAGCTTGAAGTTGCTTTGCCTCCTTTTCAGCTGTTAGTTTTTTAGATCGTTCCTCCTTTTCAGCTGCTAGTTTTTTCCATCGTTCCTCCCTCTCACGTGCGGCTTGAGCGTTAAATTCTTGTATGACCCAATTCCCAAGTTCTGCTCCAGTGAATCCAGTCTTCTTACCCAACTCGATGAAATGTTGCAGTGTCGACATCCTTTCCTAATGTCCTACCTGTAAAATGAGCTATCTGGCTGAAATAAATATGGACGTAGGCAAAAGAAGACAAGAATCGACAAAATCGTAATATTGTCTCAGATCACTATCGCTCAGATAGTAAAGTAAGTGTTGTATCACCGTTGAGCAAACACGAACTCAATCAAATCTGTAGTGTAAATTCGAACACAACAAAAGAATCAACCAAATATATATATAATGAACGAAACAGATCTAAATTATAAAATAAATATGAAGAAATATGTCTAATATACAATATGTGTGACGCAAGACAACTAATAATCATAATAGACGATCGACGACTAACGTAAATACATATTACTGTTTACAAACGATAACAAAATTTTATCCCCATTTTTGACGGATAATGTTCCTACTATACTACTAACGTAAAGACGAGACTATAATATTGTGGTGACGCCCGCAAGATCAAAACCAAACAAAATTAATTCGTAATGACCTGGCGCCTGTCAACCCACAAATCACTTCATGAACTAATCAAGATATCAGATATCATTAGCTCATCCAGGCCCTTCTAACCACCCGCAAATAAAATAAATAGCCTTATTATGAGTCAACATAACATCAATCAACAATGAATAAAAATTACTGGCCTTTTTCCGGCTCTCTTACACATTGATAACTGAGTAGAGTTCCTGTCGTTCAAAAATTTTGACATAGAATTGTGTCGATCAGTTCAATAAGAAATTGATCCGTGGTCACCACTCGAGTATTGGTATGTTTGTTGATTTATAACAGAGAAGCTGTGTCCACAATAGACCGTTGCTCCTGGCTTGAACGATAGTACAATTAACTTGTACTTTCACCCTGGACTAAGGAAGTCCGTAACCAACCCATAACACGTAGTTGGCTTTGGTGTAACGATGACGTTTGAGTTTTACTGCAGCCTTATTGTGATAAGTTTAGGCTGCTGTAGGTATCCGAATGAATGATGCCCACAGTGAAATCAGTAGATCTGCTTGCCCCCGGTTCTGATACCTAAAGTCCAATGTGTGAACGATTCGACTGTGTCTGGTATCACGATGAAAAAAATAGTAATTGTCAATCCGTGTTATAGTGTACGTATGTCCTGTCCTGGCGTCAGAGTCTTGAAGAACATATACCGTTTTTTATGTGTTTCAGGTGCAGTGTAGTGTCTTGATCACTACCTGTGTTGACTCATTCGGTATAATATGATGTGTGGAAAGATGGTTGACGTTATGTCCAAACGTTCTCATAAATGTCGACGTATGTAGCAAGTGTTCGGTCCTGATTGACCGAGTTGAGTTTATCCAATGCAATAATGTACTCAGCGATTTTAGAAATTATTATGTTCCAGTGTAGTTATGTGTTTTGACGTGAGCGCTGTTGTCTACTTTGTTTATCATGGTGTTGTACTGTTAGTAATTCGTAAATATATAGAAGTTTCCCGTGAAAAGTAAAGTTCAAAGTAGTAAAGTGGTATAGTGTAACGTTTGTAACGTTCCATGTTATAATATGTAACGTGTGAAGTGTTATTTCAATGTTCGCCTATAAAAGCCATGGTGTCTTTCTATCTTCAAAATGCTTGTAGGTGAATGTTCCGTGTTCATATATATTATTCATTTCTCCATAATCTGTTATAGTTATTCATGCAGACAAGTTTAAGTTCTATAAACTGTTCTTCGGGTAACTGCAGGAGTTAATCACTGCTGGAGCGGAAAAGTCGTGTTGGACGCAAAGGACTCCTCGTTCTATAATAGCGATACGATATACGTCTTCAATAGACTCCACTGTCAGGTCTATAATATCTATCACTTCTCCACAATACTACGATAGCTTGCTGTGCCTATGATTCTTACAATCGGGCAACATTTCTGTCTTCTTATTTCATATTTAAGTAATGTCCCAACATATCTTATTTCTTGTTATTTCAATCACGCATCCTTGAGTTCACTATTTGTTTAGGATCGTGTGCACACAATTATCGTATTTATGTCCTTTCTTTCTTATTTGGGTTATTGATATATTTGCATTCTCGAACTAAAATTCTTGGAATAATATTGTTCTCAAACCTTACCTTGTTAGTGAAAAATCTATGTTTAAAATTGACACCTTGCAGTATGTTCAGTTCTTTCTGATGTCACTTAATTTCCATCAACCACCATCTTTGCGCACAACAAGTAATCCTGGTGCAGTATCGTGTTTAGGAATTTATCGTGGAGTGCAATCTTTTCAGTTTATCTTAGTGATATGGCGGGAATCAATCGTTGCTGTTTACACACAATTAATGTTCTACGGAACGCAGACCCCACATCTGTCTTGATACATTCTATGGTATTTCAATGTCAACAGCTCGTATTCAAAGTACAAACGAATTAAACCAAGCTCACCTTGAGAAAACGGGTGCAATTCAGAGATTTGAATCTTTATTCGACTTTATCCCTTTACAGAAGAATACGAAAACATGATCATCAAACGTAACCAGCCCCTGATACGGGGACGGGAAGTTACAGGTTAATAACGATCCAGTTTCTATCTCCTGTGATTGCTTGATCTTCCAAGGACTTTCGTAAGCTAGCGTAAATTGTTGTCTAGAGAGACTCCTGTCCCGGTATGTATGTAAGACAACAGCTGAACTCCTCGCACCACTAATAAGATTGCGCTTACCAGATCATGTCCATGTAACACGAGCGCCAAGAAAACCGCTGACCTCTTGTCCTTTTTCTTGAAACCCCCCTCGTTGCTATCCCTCACGATGTCCACGTCAGTCTTGGTTACTCATGGTCAATTCATTCTATTCCGAGTCTGGGAATATCCAAACTTATGTTTGGCGGTGTGCTTGACTGTTATGTGGCATAGATGGCCTCGCATCTGCATGTAAATTGGTAAATACAATTTGATTTGGCGTACAAAGCTACAGGTTCTTTTACTGCTTGGACTGGGATCGGTGTGTTTCTGTACCTGATGACTAGAGCTGCAGCACAGAATGTTCGCTCGACTGCTGTGGTGAGCCGGTCCCGCAGACGTTGCATTACGTCATCTCCTCGGAAGGTAAGCTGGATGAAAACTTTAAGTTTAGGGACTGTAGTCACTTCTGATTTCGGTTTGGGCTGTGTACCGCGAAGAAACATGGACTGGCCAATACTTAAATTTTCAGAGCTTCGCACCTGTCCAGTACAAACGGGGCTTAGTACGGACCCTGTTTGACCGTGCTAGGAAGATATGCACCCAGGACACACTGACAGAGGAATTTAAAACTCTGAAGAATGCCTTAAACCTGAATGGGTACTCCACAGGATTTATAAAGCGCCACTGCCAACAGTCCAAACCGAAATCCTAAGTAACTACTGTCCCTAAACTCAAAGTATTCATCCAGCTAACCTTCCGAGGAGATGACGTAATGCAACGTCTGCGGGACCGGCTCACCACAGCAGTCGAGTGAACATTCTGTGCTGCAGCTCTAGTCATCAGGTACAGAAACACACCGATCCCAGTCCCAGCAGTAAAAGAACCTGTAGCTTTGTACGCCAAATCAAATTGTATTTACCAATTTACATGCAGATGCGAGGCCATCTACATAGGCAGAACTGAGCGACAGTTACATTGCAGGGTTTCGGAACATATTCCGAATTGGTTGGACAAAATACTACACACAGAAGATGGTAGCCTAGGCAGGCCGACACACCGGAAAAGTCTGGCTTCATCGGTCGGGAAACATGTGCTCGAGACTGCTCACGTGGTTGAAAAAGACAGTGCCTTCCGTGTGTTGTTCAACACACAAAGTAGTCGATTGTTAAAGTTTGCTGAAGCTATACTAATCAACCTTCGTAAGCCGTCCTTGTGTAAGCAGAAAGACATGTTAGTCAGTTTAAAATTACCGTGGTAGACAATCAACATTACTGTGCGAACATGTGTATATTTCAGTTTGAAGGATTTATCTAATTAATTCACGTAAGTTGTGTGATTTCTGCAGTATGTACCTGACGAGATGCAGCGAAATATGCCAGGCAATAAATCGTGCAATCTATTGTTTGTGTCTTCATTATTCAAATTCATCACGGGAAAACATTGTTTTGAATTTCTGAAACATAAGAGATCGCCTTAAGCGGTTTGCAAGGTGTTACGAAAAGTTCTGGGAAAACAATCCTAACCCTGTGCTGGGATCGAACTTGGAACCTTCAGAGCCTGAGGCGAACATGACACCCTCTTGGCCACCCCTCACCCATATAGCAAAATATATAGAGTGCATTTTTAATGACTCATGAAAAATACACCCTATAGAACATTATTTGTCGTTAAGCAATTACAACCACTTTGCCAGTTTGTTCATTTGTCCAGATACCACTAGTTACGCCTACATGGAAGAACCAGACATTGAGATGACATGAAATGACTACGAAGTCATAAAATATCAGACTTGACACTCTTATCTGCATCCCCAGGACGGCGGGTAGAATTGTATTGTATCTGTGAACCAGGTCATGACAGAAAGCCATTCCGTTTTGGAGATAGTTGCTAGGCATTCCGGGTGTATTTGTTTTCTGGCAGATATTGTCATTTTTTTCGGTAATCTCCTGGTTTGGTTGAAACCTGTTTATCCTGCCGGGTAGAAAGAAGTCAGGGTTGGTGGAAAACTGGAAGACAAGAGGGGTGGGGAGGTGGTGATTGGAGGAAGGGGTGGGGGAGGGGGTATAGTAGCATTGGGTGCAGATAAGTGTGTAGAGTTCACAAACAGTTCTTCCTAATAACGACAGACAGACAGACAGACAGACAGACAGACAGACAGACAGACAGACAGACAGACAGACAGACAGACAGACAGACAGACAGACAGACATATAAGTGGTTAGGGGGATTTTTAGAAAGGTAGACAGACTAGCAAGCTAGGTAGGCAGGCAAATAGAAAGACAGATAGATAGACAGATAAGTGGTTAGGTGGATATTTTGGAAGGTAGGCAGACTAGCAAGCTAGGTAGGCAGGCAGATAGATAGACAGATAGACAGACAGACAGCTGGGTGGGTGAGTATTTAGATAAGTAGGCAGGCGGGCAGGCTGACAGACAGACAGACAGACAGACAGACAGACAGACAGACAGACAGACAGATAGACAGACAGACAGACAGACAGACAGATTTCTCAGTATGGGGAGGTATTTCTGGAGACATGTACTGTGGGAGGGAGAGATAGCTCTGCGTATAGCAACGTGGACTATACGACTCAAGCTTGAAACGTCACATGACCAGGAACTGTTCGGTGAAGTAAAGAATGCCTGCGTCATGTTAATCACATGACCGCATTAATCATTAAGTGCTGACTCATCATCAACATCTACATTATCATATACATCATCATTATCATCATCATCATCATCATCATCATCATCATCATCATCATCATCATCATCATCATCATCATCATCATCATCTACATCATCATAACCTACATCATCATCATCATCATCATCATCTATATCATCATAACCTACATCATCAACATCTACATCTACATCATAATCATCATCATCATCATCATCATCATCATCATCATCATCATCATCATCATCTACATCATCATCGTTTGCATCATCATCATCATCATCATCATCATCATCCTCACCTACATCATCATCATCATCATCATCATCATCATCTAATCATCATCATCTACATCATCATCATCTAATCATCATCATCT
Source organism: Cepaea hortensis (assembly GCA_963921405.1). NCBI lineage: Eukaryota > Metazoa > Mollusca > Gastropoda > Stylommatophora > Helicidae > Cepaea > Cepaea hortensis. Next base: position 71,946,601 of record OY992894.1, on the reverse strand, counting down.
ACATCATCATCATCTACATCATCATCATCTGCATCATCATCATCATCATCATCTACATCACCATCATATACATCATCATCATCTACAGTATCATCATCTACATCACCATCATCTACATCATCATCATCTTCCACTTTTACGTCAAGCACCATTTGAACGAATAGTTGTCTATCTTACGCCCAACAGGCCGCAATGGATAGTGTCATTCCGTGTAATTGTGCGTCTTCGATGTCGTCATTCATTTTCTCCTCGAGCGTCCTCTTGCTCTTGTGGCAGATCTTTTGTTTTTTTTAAAATTTGGTGTAGCGCCAGTGCCGGTAACTGATGGTGTTGCATTCTAACGAGATGGCCGAACCATTTGATCTTTTGCCTGTTAATATATGTGGCTCAATGTGTTGACCCCATTGTCTGTCTGATTATACCATCGTTTCTGACTCGTTCTCGGATAGTTCAGTTCTTCTCAAACATCTCATCTCCTAGATGTTGGGGGAGAGGGGGGGGGGGAGTCGCTTAAAAGTCGACGGGTCGACTTCATTGCACCGGATTTTTATCCCATATGGCTCAGTCAGATTTTGCATAAGTGTGATTTGACATTGGTAGCATTGGGTTGGGGTGAATATGCTATTTATTATTTGTCGTTTTGCGAACGTAGGTATATTTGGATGTTTTAATCTGGGTGATAGTTGACATAAAAGCGCACTTGTGTATTGTTCTATAAAATGTGGGGCTAGCACCATATACCGAATATGCCTCAATGCTTGTAAAGGAGCCCTTTACTTTACTTATCTATACTGAGAAACACATCCGACGATAGATGTAAGTCTCATCTACTGCCTATAGTACCTTGCATTGTAGGGCACGCGGGTCTTGAGCCTGAGGAAGTAAAGCCCCCTGGCCAGTGCAGTCGCCGCGAACTGTGCAGGTTAGGATTTTCTTTTTGCCCCCGACAGAAAAAAGTCCACACAGTACCTAGGATTCAAACCTGGGTCTCCTGAATAAGAACCCGCGTTCTTAATAACTCGGCCAGCCGCTCCTCAATTCACAAAGTCAATAAACACACACTTAGCACGCATTTGCTAAGAAGACAGACAGATAGACTTCTAGAGCACTAGTACGGTGTACAATCTGAACGTACTTTCTTGTATTCCCTTTGTGCATTTAATCACAGAAGCTACAAACAAAATGTTGCACGATTTATTGCTTGGCATATTCGCAAATTTGTGTTAGGTCTTAGTTAGATATGACTGAGCTACCGTATGACAGTAGACGGTACTACCTGCTTCTGTTCGCGCCGAGTGTTGCGCGACGCTTACCAAACCCGACAACCCAGATTGTGCCAACGATTTCGGGCAGATGAGCGCAATTGGGAGGGTGCAAGCCTTATCCTAGTGCTAGGAAATGCAACCTAAAGACTAAATGTTATGGCAGGTCAGACCAGGCCCGAAGCCTTGGTTAGCAACTAGTCTAGGATTGAAGCCCCCGACAGGTGGACAGTTATAACATTGCTTTGCTGATCCTGCATCTTCTGCAGCTTGTCTTGTTCCAGACCTATTGGTTTACCTTTCTTCTGGAGTAAACTAGACAGGCATAGAGAGGGATCATGTTGCATGGGCAACACATGGTCTCTAAATTCAGCCCAGGCTTGGTGTTATGGAGCGATATAACTCCATTTTACAAACTATCGTCTGTCAAGACGGCAAGGTGCCAGTCATTCGCAAATTATCTCTTTGTTTAGTTAGACTGCTGGACATAGCAAATAGATCGATTAAGAAGAAGAAAAACGACATTTTGTTAGTGCATTTGTTTCCAACTACTAAGAAAAATAATCTTACAACTCATCTCATCATGTTCCTCCTGTACCTTGCGGTGTCGAGGTGAAGCATAAACAGCGGGAGAGTGCCCGTGTTTGGACTTCATAAATCGAGGTATAAGCTTACAACAAACAAACAAAATTCATAAATATTGATTGGTGCTCATAAAAGTAGAACACATGTAGAGATTAGAGGACACACTCATTGTCATCATGTGGCATGCCGATAAGCATGGGCGGTCATGTTTCGCCATCTCACTCGATCACCAGAGTCGTGAATCAGCTCAGTGTTCTTGTCTCGACCATGCCACGTGACCAAACTATCCAAGTATTTACTTCTCTGCCTCCCCCATTTTTCTTTCCCCTCGATCTTGCTAGTTGTCACCAAGTTCTCCAATTTATTTCACGTGATCAAAACATAGTGACTGGCTACGTTTAATTTCTCTAATCAGTTTCAGATTGTTATTTGTTTCTTGTAGGACTTGGTCATTGGTTTTTCTGTCTGTCCACGGTATTCTTTGCATTTTCCTCAGAAACCACATTTCCATAGATATCAGATGTTTTTCAGCCTGTTTGCTGTGGGGGTTGTTAAAGACGAAATAGGGAGGTGAAAGCCCAGATCGTAATAGCCAACTGTATAAGAAACTTTAAATGGCTCAATAAGACTTTCTAAATAAACTAATTATAAAGTGATGTTTCCTAACAGAGGCCAATAGAGCACTTTAAATTTACGGAACTTCCGAGAGGATAGCACTCACTCTTTGTAAACAGAAAGTCCGTGTGGCTATCCAGTCCACAATCAGGCTCCATAGTAATGTTGTCCCTTCAGAAGTATTATCAATGAGAACACACATGAAAAGACTCAAACACCAAATAATAAGTAAATAAACAATATCTTAAGTAAATCCTATAACAATATATTGGGATAACGTGGGGGAAGGGGGAGAGTGTGTATGTTCATTGTGACATGGCATAGCAATACACAACCACAATAAAAAGACAATAACATCTTAATTAAAGATATGTCAATTATATCTAATTTGTTAATTAACGGTCCAGGTGTTGTCTTGGTGAAGAAATTAAATCAACACCTTCCTAGCTCCATTGAGATGCTAAAGGTTTTCTAAATCACATCAGATAGTGTCTCCAGTCTCCAAGTTCAAATATCTTGCTAAAACTACAAACTTCGGATTTGTCCACTTCTAAAATATACTGGTAAAAGTCCATGATTTAAAACACACGCGGTGAATATTCATTCCTAAACCACAGGGGTGAATGTTCATTCTTAAACCACAGGGGTGAAAGTTCATTCATAAAATTCACTGGGGTATGTACATTGTTTAAATTGCACAGATAAATGTCCATTGTTTAAAATACACATATAAATGTCCATTCCTATGTAGGAGTAATAAATGGAATTACTTACTGTGTTCAGAATCCTGCTGGTGTTGGCATGGAGAAACATGAAGTAATACTAAAAGATGCCTATCGGCGTTTATCATGCTGGGTTTGATGTTCGGACAATGGACAGGCCAGTGATTATTAAGGGAGAATCACACTTTTTGCATTGGAGTGATAGCCTTGAAGACTATGGCCCTCCTGTTGCCATTCTTCATCATTTAGACCTTTTCAGCCAAATAAAGAAACCTCCGTTCTCTGAAGAACATATGTGCCAAACACTATAGCCATACCTCAGAAACAAGTCATAAAGTAAAGATAAAAGGAGGGAGAGGCAAAGAAAAATAAAGAGAAAGAGAAGTGCGAAAGAGAGAAAGAGAAAAAGAGAGAGAGAGAGAGAGAGAGAGAGAGAGAGAGAGAGAGAGAGAGAGAGAGAGAGTGAGAGAGAGAAAGAAAGAAAGAATGTGACGTGATTATGACACAATGATGGGTCACTTAGACCTGACCCCATTGGGCCCCATCACCTCAACATCTAATGCAGCCTCTCACTCCCCATATTGACATGATATGTATCTCTAACTCCTACCTTATGGAGGTGGATCATTTTGATGCTCTCCAGACTGCCACTGATAATATCTGGTGGCCATCAGCAAGGGTGATGCCATGTCTCCGTTGTGGCATTTATTCTCTTCTCCCCCATAAATGAATACGAAACCCCACATCATATTTGTAACACCACATCATAGTTATACATTTATAGATGGACTCATTATTGATTCTTTATGCATGAATACGCATACAAAGAAACAGTCTCCTCTGAACATCAAGACAAAGAGATTATACGAGACTCTCCAGAAAAGTATCTCCATAAAAGAATACGAGTGGTATTCTAGAAAGTAGCAAGGTAGATCTTTTCCCACTCATTATCTACAAAGGAAGACTGTATAACTAGAAAACGGGAATATCATTCTTAATAAAGGCATGAACTTACCAGAAAGACATCTCTTCCTCATCTCTCTAAGTCAAAGAAAATGCACTTAATTCTTCGAAGATTTTCCTTAGATCTGCACAAAGAAAACTCATTCAGACATACTAGTCTTAAGTTTACTATGGTTTGTAACTTACCAAAAACCATCATGAATTTCAAAAATATCCAACACCACAACAGCCGAACTGGCCAACATGTATTGTTCTCTCAAAGCATTTTTGGCTACTGCCCTCGACAATTCAACTTCTTGCCGGCAACTGTTGAGCTCACTTATTAACATATATTATGTTAATAAGAAGTACTCTTGAGGCTCCAATGGCAAAGCTAGATTTCCGTGTGAATATGACGCCACTCTAGCGTGGGTTTGTTGGTATTCCTTGAATTGTGAGAAAAGGGATATAATTTTCCCAGTTGTTGCCCTTGATTTTGCAAGCGGTAATTCTCCGTGACATTTGTTAGACGAACATTTTCTGGCATTGGCTCCATCCGCCATCTCCCCATATCACCTATTATTAAACCCCAGGTGTACGGTTTCACAGCTATATTTAGCTGTTTTTACAACTCCGGTCGTTGCCCATTTTCTAAAAGGGACAAGGGCGAGGAGGATTATTGTCACAGTTAAGAATTAGGGAGTGCCCTTGTCTTAACACTGTGAACTTTGAAACAATTATTCCTCTCTATTCGGAAGTGGGATGATTGGCGCTGGCATTATAAATATAAATATCACAGCGATTCTTGTTCTAATCTCTTCAAGGCATCTCTCACCAGATGTCATGACTGTTCCGAGATAAGTGTACCGATTCATTTGTTTAAGAATATTCAAATTTACTTATATATTACGTTGTGGTATTTCTTTCTTCCCAGTGACGACCATAATCTGTATCTTCTTACAATTTAATTCCAACCCTAGCTGTTCACTGTGTGCAGCAACTGCATCTACTAAGTGTTGCAGGTCCTGCTCATTGTCTGCAATCAATACTGTATCATCCGCGTATGTAATGTTATTGATGTTTCGTCCTCCAATTATGATTCCTTTTATATCGTTTACATTTCTGAAAATATTTTCACTGTACATGGAAAGAAGATCTGGAGAGATTACACATTCCTGTCTCACAACTCTATTAATAGGCTGATATTGACCTACTTCATTATCAATCCTTAAGGCAGTCTGTTGTTTCCAATGCACGTTTTTTTCACAAGTCTAGGGTCTTTACCATCAATTTGTAGATCTAGAAGTATCTTTATCGAGTTGACATATCTAACTTTGTTGGAAGCCTTTGTGTAGTCAACAAAGCAAAGGTGTAGGTCTTTGTTTACTTCTACAGAACGTTCAATTAATGTTTTCAGTATATATACTATCTGCCTTCTACATTTTTTTAAATTGCATATCCCTTACAGGACGTTGCAGTCAACATCAGCATTTTTCAGCTGCTGTTGATGTACTGGGCAAGATTACGCTCAGTAGTTTGCCATTGCTTTCTGAGCGACCGGCTCACATACCCCATAAGTTACCGAACGCGGGGAGAACCGCTACCGATTCACGCGCAGGTTACGTTGCTCACGAGAATAAACGGGATTACGGAGAAAGACGTTAACCTCTAGGCCAGGGAGACCGGCCCTTCTACACAGACAATATAAAAATTGAAATCTATAGAATATTATTATACCGGGACACGAACCTGTAACCTTCATTTGTTTGGTTTGTTTGTTTGTTTGTTTGTTTGTTTTTTTTTTTTTTTGCGCTGTCATTATTTGGACGTGATTAGGTCAGCATGGCCGAATGAATAAAAAAGTGTGTTCTTAACCATCCGGTGTGCTGATTCCGAGATAACGGGTTCAACCCCTACACCGGTCAGTTGGACTAAAATATTGACTTCTCGTTCTGGATTTGGGGACGTAAATTAAAAGTAACTCAGAAGTCGGAGTTGTTCGACTGATGACGAGGGACACTGGTCAGAGGGAAAGATAATCCACATGCAAAAATTAGTCCAGTGCATTAGAAGTACAGGGTGTATTTTTAATGACTGTGCAGTGTTTGAAAATATTGCTGGACCAAGTTTTGTATTTACCTATTATGTTGCATGAACATTACCCAGAGTGAATTCAAAATTTGGACCGGCAATATTTTCAAACACAGCACGGGCATTAAAAGTACACCCTATAGTAGCACGTGTATTGACTACGCTCGAGCTCAAAGCGAGAGAACGAAAGAAACCAATCTCTTAGTTTCGACTTCAGAGTGGAGAAAACTTATCGCCGAAGAAGAAGAAAGACACTTTCTGCTCGGACAATTATTATTTCACATAATTACTGGTTATACCAGAAAGTGATACCGCAACAACTGTACAATACTGAAGCAACAATAACAACAGACTTGGTCAAGTAACCATAGCTGCGACTGGATGAGTCCAGGAAAGTGAAAGTGTTTTGATCATACACAGAGTACCTGATTAGCGTGTAGTGGGTTGTTTTGTAGAGAGCTTGCTTGCTTGCTTGTGTTCGTTGGCTTGAGCTCCAACGTGAAGTCCTGTATGTCGGATGAAGGCATCCTGTTGTCCAACATCAGTGTGATGTCATACAGGACCTGAGGTTTGCGTGAGTATCCGTTGTCCCATGTCCAGTGTTGCCATCTCCCTTTGATGAAAAAGCACCAAAATCGACCCAAAAAAGCACTAAAAAGCACCAAAATTTTTTAGGAAGCACCAAAAAAAAAGCACCAACTGTTTTTATTACAAATGTAACAAGGTAGCACAGTATAATTTATTATTATCACTTCATATTACAATGAAGTTTTTTCCAGATCCGCCAAATCCCAATCAGATCTACTTTCGAGGCAAAAAAGCACCAAATTGCAATACTATTTTTTGGGAAATCACTAAAACAAGCACTGGTGGTATTCATTCAAAATGTTATAAAGTAAGCACATTATAATTTATTATTATCACTGAATATTAGAAGGAAGTTTATTCCAGATCTGCCAAATCCCAGTCAAACAACTCCTCTTCTGTTTCTGTAGCTATTTCCTGCTGTGTTTGCTCCTGCGATGATGAGGATGAGGAGGTTGGTTGAAAGAAACATGTATATGCCTCCTGTGATCCAATTTTTCCTAGAATATCCTTAGGTAGTTTATAATCATGACAGCATTTGCCATATCTTTTCATTCCATATCTAATAATCAAAACAGCTGTCAAACTCTTGATGCTCAGTCTGTTCCGCAATTATGATTTTATAACTCCCATCTGACTGAAAATACGCACCACGTCCGCATTAGAATGGGGTAAAATGAGCACAGTTAAAGCTAAATCTGTAAGATCTTGGAAAGGATTTTCACCGGTGGCACCCCTGTTTGAGGCTATTTCTGCCCACAGTCCTCGTGTGTCAGAGGTCTGTGTCCACTGCATATGATGAAGTTTTCTCCACTGGAAATCGATGCGGGTGAGAGTAGCTGCATCTTCTACAAACATTTTAGCAAGATCCAATATACAGGGCTTCATTGGCTGTAGACATTCACTTCCACTAAGACATGACATGGACTGCAACCTCGAACGTTATCGGGTGTACGTAAACGCAGCTGTGTCAATAGCTCTATTAAAAACTGGGTGAGAGTCGTCTGGTAGACGATCTCATCATCCCACGGGAGTTCTGTCCGTGCTTGATTGAAAGTGAGTCTGTAAACACAGGGCAATGACACAGTCACCTGATCCTGTATGATGCCTTCGGGCTTTTCCACACAGCAACAGCCCACAGCACTCGTCAACCGCAAATAGGCACCCCGCCCATAGCAAATGACTTCTCAGATCACTTCAGGTTGACCACAGTACTCGTCAACCACAACCGGCCACTAGCAGCTAGGCAACCAGCCGACAGCAAAGCGCACTCAGCCACAGCACACAGGAATCAGTCACAGCAAAGGGCAGTCGCCCACTGCTCCGTGTTAACAGCAAAGGGATTCCTGCAAGCAAGAACAGGACAGGTGTACAACTCCATCATACCCTGGCATAATACATATTCCATCAATTCTCAGCACAGATTTCCCTCCCCTCAGTGGTCAGCCCCTCGAGCTCAGACCACTATCGTATGCCTGAACTCCCAGACATATCTCATAGACAGGTTAGGTTACAACATTTATATCCTAACTTAAGTCCGGTCTCCCTGGCTGAGGAGTTAGCAGCTTTCTCCGTAACCCCGAATACTCTCGTGGTTGACGTGAGCGCACGAGAACTTGAAGGGGTTCGAGTCGCGCCAGTGACTTACGAGAGTATGGAGCCGGTCGTTCAGAAAGTCGTGGCGTGCTGATGAGCGTAATCTAGCCTAGGAATCAACATACAGCTGAAAGATTCTGGTGTTGACCGCAATATCCTGAAACAGGATGGAAACGCAGGAAAAAAAAAAAAAAGAAACTTAAGTCCAGTAGCTTTTCAGCCACGCGTCTCATCCCTGATAAATAGTAGATAGGATGACACATTCCCTACCATCTCATATCTAGTAGATAGTAGATATAGGACAGGGTCCCTTCCTAAGTAAAGTTTCATACTTCCTATGAAGATCCTTAAGTGTTATGGTCTAGATCACAATCTGTCTCATCAGTAAAGTAGATAAGCATATCAGTTATCAGGATATCTCAGGTAAGTATTCTATGCCACCTCCAAGGTTAATGGAAGATGCTCAGACTGCAATGGTAACTAACCTGAAATACTGAATTAAAGACCAGACAATTTAGTTAGTTAGTTAGTTAGTTAGTTAGTTAGTCAACAGATCATCCTCATTGCACATCGAACCATTCAGTCCATAAGTGCTCGGATCCCCTCCTCAGCAAATCCCGCAACGTGTAGCGGCTAACGACGCCAGTTCTGTGTTGGTTTATCAATCTTCTTTGGCTTATGCGTAGTGTTCTTGTTTGGCCACCCCTCTTTTAATTTGCTGTTCTCGCAGTCTGGCCATTGTTGTAGATTCACAATCATCACTTGGTTCTCGCAAAAGTCTTACTTCTTGTAGAGCATTCAGAATGTCAGCCTGGTCCATGGCGCGTCCGCCCTTGTCACGAATTGGCCGCCTTAACATCCCAGAATATTTTTCTCGGTCTCCAAATTTGAGAGGCCAAATTGAGAAAGAATGAATTAATCACACTACTCCAAAATTATCTAGTCGTGAGGTAAGATTATTCACAAAAAGCCTCTAGCCATGACGTAAGCTTGCAGATGGCAAGTAAAAAGGGCAACTAGATAATTAGTATACACCTTGGGAAACTGCTGACCCAGACATGCTGAATCAACAATGAACTGGGCCATGGACTGTGTAATTAAAATCGCCCAGGTGTGAACAACATTGACCCAGGGCTGTAAACAAGCCCCGTCCACTCTGACTGGCAGACTCAGGAATGTGTGAAAACAGATCTGATAAGACAATTAACACGGGGCCTGTAGACTGTACCAGACAGAGAGGAGCAAGGTGTGATGGCCAGGTTGCGGGGATAATTGCAATTACCGTCAGCGGGAGAATAGAAGAATTTATGACGGGAATGCCCAAAGAGATAATAGTGTCTCAGACACTGTCTGCTAGACTAAGCTTAAATAAGGGTCCCTAGCCTAGTTTAGGTTAGATTAAGTTTGACTTCAGAACAGGTGAGAAGAGAGAGTAAATGTAGATTTCTTAGTAACTAAGTATTTTAGGTGTATGTACTGAATTCCAGTCTATATCTGATCTAGGTTATTGCAAGAACTATCATTGTCATAGATTACTTGAGTGTTCTTTCTAAGTTCTGCGTTCAATATCATATTGCTTTAAAGTGTTATTCTTCTGAGAAATAGAGCCTTATGTGAGACAGATCTTGTCTGGGTAGACTTTTAGGTGTCTTGGTAGATGCTTGTCATTTCTTTGTACACTATCCTAGTTGCCTTTTGGTGTGTGCATTTGTTGTACAGAATATAGTCAACTGACTATTTATTTAATTCTTACAACAGCAGTAACTCGGTGGTGATTAAACCGGGCAGCTCAGAAAATATGGCTGGTCTGTTTGGTCACTTCAATTAGACTTGTTGTATATCTCATTTTGTAGCTATACAATATTAGTACTCATTAATAATGCCTGATGCTATTATGTGAGTATCATTAGATGTCTATCTTGAAGTAATATAATGTTTACGGATATGTTGGATGTATGTATGTGTAATTTCATATGAATATACGATGCTAGGAATATGCTTCGTACATATTCTTTTTGTGTATATACATCTCATTTCATATACCTACAAACTAACTAGTGCATTATGCTATTATGTTAAAGTATCATAATATGTCTAGTTTAATTAATGTTTTATGTGTATTTCATGTTTGGTATATTGATTTGTCATATGCAAGCCTATCAATATGACGTGTTATATTATGGTGTGCGCATTGGCACACTAACCATCGATTGCATTTGTAGCAGAGCTGTAATGGTACAGACAGTACCCACAAGTGTTATGGGGTATATGGTGCTAAACTTTCTCAGTGTATTGTGGGCGTGCGTCCCCGGTAATGCATGGAAACCTGGCACAGCTATTGGTCACGGCTTGTAAGCCCGGATGATCGGGCATTGTTATAATACCCTTACCAACCCTGTGAGCTGCTAAACTAACATTGGACGGAGCGGCTGTACGACACAGAATTTCTGTATTAGCGACATGGACATGGGGCGGCAGAAATGTAATCGTTACAGGCGTGTGAGACAATTGAAAAGCCCGTCCCAGACTAAAGACAGTAGGGAGAAGGAGGATGGTGAACGCAGTCGAGCTGAAAGATAAACTTGGCCAGACTGGTCATTGTATATGTTTGTGTTATGATATGTTTTAATTAGGATTGCGCTGATGTAGAACTGATATAACACATTCTTGACTTTCTTTCAAGCTCTCACAAGGAGCACCTATGTTATAGATCTCAAGACTAGAGACTACTGACTAGGAGTGTCAGGACTGACAGGATCTCAGAATACCGGCAAGCTGTTCTTTTTCTGTTGTGTGTGTCTACTGGAGAGTGGGGATCTGGACCACAGATCCAGATAGATGGAGTAACAAGTAAAGTTACGTAATGTTTGTCATCAATATCAATATGTATATGATTTCATCATCCTCATATTGACAATCATCCTATGTCTATTGTTATGATTAGCAAATAAATGTTGTAGTATTGTAACTCATAGTTCTGTCGTTATATTTTAATTCCAATTGTGCATACGTGTTGGTTGTGTACATTGGTGGGGGTTCACTTACACACCAAGGAAAGGAGCAGTCAGGGAGAAAACCTGTACTGAGATAGTCGTCTATACTAATATATTTAGACTTAAAACATCTATCTTAAGCTAACCTTCTCTTTCCTATACCTTGGCGAATATTCAGCTCAGTTCATTTCAATTTTGTAACGAGCCACTTAGAGCTGTACGTTGGATATTCAGGGCTTAATCTGTAGTTCAGCCATATAGATTTTGCCCCTAGTCAGTTTCTGACTATTTAGGGTTGCTCGCCAGTGAATAAATACTTTCATCTAGCTGGTGGGGCACCCCGACTTATGACAGATTGGTGTCTCGTCTCCGGGATTTAATTTTAACCCAATCCTACGGATTGGGGCTTCTCGTACGGTATTTGAATTCGGACTTCTCGCTTTCAATAGACTCCGGTACTAGACCCTAGACATACGATTTTAAAAGTTAACTCTTGTAATCTTCAATCATCAAAATAGACTATCATCAGATGTAGCTAATTTTAGTTGAGGAAGTTACAGAGTATAGATATAACTTTTCAAAAGTGTATAACAGATAAGAACTTATGAGAACTACCTCATCTATCATTTATGGATAAGTATTTTAATTCTTATCATTTAGTGTATCATTCATCATTTAATGATAACTGATCACTTTAATCATATTTACATTGATGTGTTTGATGATTTAACTGCTTGATTGATTTGCCATTTTATGCTTACTTATGCCATTTTCATTATGACATGTATGCAGTGCATTTTAATATTTATTTAGGTAAATATTAGTATTGATTACTGTGTAGTATATCTCTCACACTTACTTCACTGCGGTCGCCAGAAACTACTGGAATATTACTTTCAGTTGTCTTTCATTGCTGAGGGTTAACTCTACACATTGGTTTTGATTCTGCTGTCATTGGTGCACTCTTGTCTTTCTAGCTTAGCTTTGAATTTGATAGATACATAGGAGCTTACCATTAGCAAATATGGACTCACCTTCCCAGGATCTAGATTATCTGAAGGCGCGCACAGATTACTTAGAGTCCACGAGAAGGTTAGGCATAATAGAGGGCTTAACAGGAGAACAATTAGAAACATACATCAGAGACGAGATGAAAGAGTGGGACATGGCGGAGGAACAGATGAATAAAACAATTGATGAGTTATTTGAAGCAAAGGAGCGTAGCAAAACTGAAGAAGCAGAGATTAATAAACAGCATATGGAAGTAGTCAATGCAGAGAAGCTAACCTTTCTAGCGGAACATAAGGTAGGAGATATGGATGCTCACCCAACCAGGAAGGAAGGGACATCTTTGCCAACCACCGCGGAATCAGAGTTAGTGGACCGGGAACTACAGGTTCTCATTCGACCCTGTCCTAAACGGAAAAGAGGGAAGAAAAAACGTGCCAAAGGCACTTCAGTCACAAACGTGATAACTGTTTGCACCACGGAAATTGTGGTCTCACTGGTTCGCCAGTACAGGACCTTCAGGAAAACCACTTGACTTCTATGAGAAATGAATCTCGAGAGAAAGAGGAACTGAAGACAACCTTTAATGAGGTCGCAGGCGGAGACCTAGCCGATTCTCACATTCCTTTCTGTTCACAGAATCATGAAGTGGAATTACATCTGACTGAAATAGGGAGGATGGAAGTAACGGAATCCCAGGTGAATTTCATTACTGCAACGCGGGAAGAATCACTAATTATCAGTTCAGATAATTTAACTGGTCCGCCAGTACAAGACTCCCAGGAATCTCATTTTACTTCAACGAGAGGTGAAACTCAAGAGGAAGATGACCTGAGGACATCTTTTAAGGAGGTCGGAGATCGAAAGGTAACCGACTTTATTATTCCCTTCAGCCCAGACGAGGAAGAAGTGGGATTAAATTTGACTGACAGTGAGATGAAGGATGACCCGGAACCCCTTGTGATCTTTGAGGCTGCAGCTCAGGAAAAAACACTAGACATCAGTTCAAATGATTTACGTAGTGTGATGAATTGTTTAGACACCAGCCCATCACAGGATTTACCTCAACTGGACTTAGCCCATGAAAGCATGACCAGAGAGGAACATCCAGACCAGGAAACATTTCCAGTTGTTATCTCACAGTATACCAGTTCGGAGACTCAGGAAACACAAAGAATTGTCTTGAGCCAGAATATGGACTCTGATATTGTGCAGACATTGTCTGTAGTTGCTAAAGAAGAAAATTCTTTGCACAAGATGGAGGAAGAAACGCCTATCATCTCATTAGCTGAAGTTATCAGGGAATTCCAGCAACAGGGACCTGAAGTAACAGAAGTCAAGAGTGGTTTGGAACCAACACTCTTAGGACTCAATCTACCCTTCAGTCAGGTCGATTTGATAGGAGTAGATCAGCTATTTGTGGATACTTTATTCAAAAGTAACACCACTTTATCGCCCTGGAGTAACTATGTTATTTCTCAAGGCAGGACAACTTGGCACACTAAATTTCCAATTTCTAGCACGGTTTTCACACGAAACTCTAATGCAGAGAAACTCAGCCCATTAACTGATTATCAGGGGAAGAAACCGCGACACCAAGGAGGGACGATTGTTACTCCCGACTTTGAAGGAGGAAAGCGCCAGTTGAATTTACATCATGGGACCATGATGTGTAACATTATTCCTTTCAAAAGGAAGCTATTGATGGATCAGTTAAGAATCTATAATCAATGGAGAAAAATCACGGAGACAAGCTTTGCTGTGGCCAGCTTATGCAAGACCTCACTACGGGTACATCCTCGGCTGAAAGGAGTAAATCACGTGAGTGAATGGTGTAAAACAATTGCTGCCCAGAGGCGTAGAAGAATCCCGTTGATTGTGATCTTTCCCAGAGGGGTAAAATTACAACCTCCTGACAATTACCGGATTTTACCAAGCTATTGCATGGAATCCCGGCCGAAAACCAGGTACAAGGATCTATCCAGAGTATCTTTGGGTTATGGAAATGGAACGTCTTTATGCAGATGCAGGACAACCCACTGCCACAAGGAATATTGGAAACCTTTAGGCAGATACAGAACGGAGAGTGCTTAGGCATTATTCTGGGATGTACGGCGTGCTTTGACAAAAGATTTCTGGCAGAAACTTTTTTTTTAAGGGGAAAGCTCTGTCACGAATTGGCCGCCTTAACATCCCAGAATATTTTTCTCGGTCTCCAAATTTGAGAGGCCAAATTGAGAAAGAATGAATTAATCACACTACTCCAAAATTATCTAGTCGTGAGGTAAGATTATTCACAAAAAGCCTCTAGCCATGACGTAAGCTTGCAGATGGCAAGTAAAAAGGGCAACTAGATAATTAGTATACACCTTGGGAAACTGCTGACCCAGACATGCTGAATCAACAATGAACTGGGCCATGGACTGTGTAATTAAAATCGCCCAGGTGTGAACAACATTGACCCAGGGCTGTAAACAAGCCCCGTCCACTCTGACTGGCAGACTCAGGAATGTGTGAAAACAGATCTGATAAGACAATTAACACGGGGCCTGTAGACTGTACCAGACAGAGAGGAGCAAGGTGTGATGGCCAGGTTGCGGGGATAATTGCAATTACCGTCAGCGGGAGAATAGAAGAATTTATGACGGGAATGCCAAAGAGATAATAGTGTCTCAGACACTGTCTGCTAGACTAAGCTTAAATAAGGGTCCCTAGCCTAGTTTAGGTTAGATTAAGTTTGACTTCAGAACAGGTGAGAAGAGAGAGTAAATGTAGATTTCTTAGTAACTAAGTATTTTAGGTGTATGTACTGAATTCCAGTCTATATCTGATCTAGGTTATTGCAAGAACTATCATTGTCATAGATTACTTGAGTGTTCTTTCTAAGTTCTGCGTTCAATATCATATTGCTTTAAAGTGTTATTCTTCTGAGAAATAGAGCCTTATGTGAGACAGATCTTGTCTGGGTAGACTTTTAGGTGTCTTGGTAGATGCTTGTCATTTCTTTGTACACTATCCTAGTTGCCTTTTGGTGTGTGCATTTGTTGTACAGAATATAGTCAACTGACTATTTATTTAATTCTTACAACAGCAGTAACTCGGTGGTGATTAAACCGGGCAGCTCAGAAAATATGGCTGGTCTGTTTGGTCACTTCAATTAGACTTGTTGTATATCTCATTTTGTAGCTATACAATATTAGTACTCATTAATAATGCCTGATGCTATTATGTGAGTATCATTAGATGTCTATCTTGAAGTAATATAATGTTTACGGATATGTTGGATGTATGTATGTGTAATTTCATATGAATATACGATGCTAGGAATATGCTTCGTACATATTCTTTTTGTGTATATACATCTCATTTCATATACCTACAAACTAACTAGTGCATTATGCTATTATGTTAAAGTATCATAATATGTCTAGTTTAATTAATGTTTTATGTGTATTTCATGTTTGGTATATTGATTTGTCATATGCAAGCCTATCAATATGACGTGTTATATTATGGTGTGCGCATTGGCACACTAACCATCGATTGCATTTGTAGCAGAGCTGTAATGGTACAGACAGTACCCACAAGTGTTATGGGGTATATGGTGCTAAACTTTCTCAGTGTATTGTGGGCGTGCGTCCCCGGTAATGCATGGAAACCTGGCACAGCTATTGGTCACGGCTTGTAAGCCCGGATGATCGGGCATTGTTATAATACCCTTACCAACCCTGTGAGCTGCTAAACTAACATTGGACGGAGCGGCTGTACGACACAGAATTTCTGTATTAGCGACATGGACATGGGGCGGCAGAAATGTAATCGTTACAGGCGTGTGAGACAATTGAAAAGCCCGTCCCAGACTAAAGACAGTAGGGAGAAGGAGGATGGTGAACGCAGTCGAGCTGAAAGATAAACTTGGCCAGACTGGTCATTGTATATGTTTGTGTTATGATATGTTTTAATTAGGATTGCGCTGATGTAGAACTGATATAACACATTCTTGACTTTCTTTCAAGCTCTCACAAGGAGCACCTATGTTATAGATCTCAAGACTAGAGACTACTGACTAGGAGTGTCAGGACTGACAGGATCTCAGAATACCGGCAAGCTGTTCTTTTTCTGTTGTGTGTGTCTACTGGAGAGTGGGGATCTGGACCACAGATCCAGATAGATGGAGTAACAAGTAAAGTTACGTAATGTTTGTCATCAATATCAATATGTATATGATTTCATCATCCTCATATTGACAATCATCCTATGTCTATTGTTATGATTAGCAAATAAATGTTGTAGTATTGTAACTCATAGTTCTGTCGTTATATTTTAATTCCAATTGTGCATACGTGTTGGTTGTGTACATTGGTGGGGGTTCACTTACACACCAAGGAAAGGAGCAGTCAGGGAGAAAACCTGTACTGAGATAGTCGTCTATACTAATATATTTAGACTTAAAACATCTATCTTAAGCTAACCTTCTCTTTCCTATACCTTGGCGAATATTCAGCTCAGTTCATTTCAATTTTGTAACGAGCCACTTAGAGCTGTACGTTGGATATTCAGGGCTTAATCTGTAGTTCAGCCATATAGATTTTGCCCCTAGTCAGTTTCTGACTATTTAGGGTTGCTCGCCAGTGAATAAATACTTTCATCTAGCTGGTGGGGCACCCCGACTTATGACAGCCCTCCACAGTAGCCTCACCTGCGAGCTTGTCAGCCCGCTCATTTCCTTGTACTCCCGCATGCCCTGGCACGAAGATGAAACTAATTTTTGCCAGCCGAGACCGCTCCAGAGGTAGCAACCATTCTCTTCGGATCGACCCCTCCTCTATCCTCTTGATCATGTCCATTGAGTCGCTAAGGAAAACAGCCCTAGTGAATGTCTGTGTCTCGAGCCATGTTATTGCTTTACTTACTGCCATGACTTCTATGGTCAGGCTACTTGTGGTTTCAGTGAAAGCACCAGAGTCCTCCTTCACAATTCTCCCTCCGGCCCGAGCTGTAAAGGCCCATGAGCTTCTCACATGTCGGACGACCGACCCATCTGTGTAGATGACAGCATCACCGTCTAGCGAATTCTCGAAAATCAACGCTTGTGCTTCAGCCTCCACAGCAGCCGGATTTTCTTGTCTGCATTTCCTATCTAGTTGGATGCAAACTGAAAAGGATGTGCAGAAGTCTGTTGGCACTTGCACCCACTCCTCGCCAGGTTCTAAGTCCTCAAGTGAACACACCTGTTGAAGAATGTCTTCGGCTTGACCCATCCACGACCGTCCTCTTTTTAACCTGCTGCCCTTCACCTTCCTAATTTCACTATGCAGTGGATGTTGTGTGTTTGCGTTAACTCTGAGGTAGGCGCGTGCCCTGCAAACTTTTTTGTTGTTTGTCTGTTGTTTGTCTGGAGTTTGGTGTTCTTGTGTTTGTCGCTTTCCGCCTTTCTGCCTCGGATACCTGGATTTCTGTTGTGTATGGGTGTATGTGTATATAAAGACAATCATCACAGGATTACATTCCTTTAGCTGCTTAGGAATTGTATCAAATCCACCATCCCAAACAATATGTTTCCAATGAAAGTATAAAGCCAATAGAAAGATAGACCCGCCTGACAATTATTCCTTTCTCATCAAAGGAAGAATGGAGTCAGACAACACTGATGAAATACCCACGCGTTACATGAGTGGGTGTCTCATAACCGCTACACTGGCCCAGGTTAAATCCCAAGTAGGTGTGAAGATGTCTTTCCCCCTTCAGACTAAGCCCAGTTAAATAACAACAGGCCTATGTGGCGATAATCACTTCACAGCTTATAGCCTCCTACATATTTCCGTTTCACCTTAACGAGAAACACATGTGGTTCTCGCGCGTCACGCGAGGCTGACTGACAGGTACTTGTTTCCTAAGCCACCTGATGATGATTGAAACGTACTAATGTCACCTCATCCATTAAGGGAATCAAATTAAAGCGCTGTTCAAGAGGAATTCTTCTGTCAGAACAATGATTTCCTCATGTACCCAATTATTGAGATAGGGCGTCGAATGTATTAATAATTCGCTTCAACCAGACTGTTCCACTGAGCTGGCTCGCACAATACATTCCGTCTTATCTGCCGAACACTGGCCTCCGCTTAATCTAGGTAAAAACACAGACTCACTACACTGGCTAGCCTGCATGGTCAATACTTAACGTACAGCTGGTGTCCCCTGACCCGAGGTCAACTTGTACATCTCGGTCAGAACACAGGCTACGGCGCAACCGCCCGGCCTGGTCAAGAATTAACCCACAACTGAAACACAAACTTTAGTTAAGCGACGCCAAGTATAAAAGTGTGTTACCATTAAAACTTAGGAACAACTATACAACAGACAGCGACCCGGTAGGTTCATCAAGATTTGGGCTGTAGGTCCAGTCTCTGGATCCCCAAAGGTACAACATGATACAACTGGTCAAAGACACGGCCTCTCGTCTCAAGGACAACAATGTCACCACTGTAGATCAATCCCTGATTCCATAAGAGTTGCATAGATTACAGCTGGTGGACACGGCCGTGAAAGGATAGCTTCAACAGAAACAACTTCCGCTGTAGAACATACTCAGGCTCCCTGTGATGCCAATTATACAGCTGGCTATAGAAGCGGCCTCCCTTCTTGATGACTTGCTACCGAATGGCCTCTTCGTGTCAGGTCCCGGAAGGACACACTCACGAAACCTGCCGAAGATCTCCGAGCATTTCCTCACGAAAGTGAAGGCAATTCAGCATTCCCCGAGTTTTATCTGAATGTGCGATTTACAACAGAAAAGATCTACGCACACTCAAAGAGTTGAGTGATGATTCTCGGGACCCGTGAAGTTCATGACAATCCCGATAATAACATCTCAAGGACTAAGAAGACGGTCCTAACTCTTTTATTTTACTCGGAAATCCCCCCCCCCCCCCCCTTTCGCGATAGGAGTATATACAACATTAAAATCCGAACCTCCTCATCTGGTACTAGTTAGGTGTGTATGTCATTCCCTTCAGCTGGCAGTGCCACAATTTTGTAAAACAATTGGCACTCAATGGGTCATGTGGTCAATAGCGCACACTTCGCCTTTACTTTCCAGAACATTTCATGGTGCTTAGTTTCGGCTGAGTCAACCCGGGAACAATAATGGGGACTCAATTACATGATCTACGGGCTATCCATTAGATATTGTGCGTGCTCTCGACGGCATGTGCACTTGGTAAGCGAAATTTAAGGGGAAACAAATACCTCTTTTTCATGGGAACATAATATCATTTTATTGTTTGCAAGGGACATAACTCACGAACGTTTTTTCTACAGAAGCAATTAGTTGCATTAATTGTTAAATGTTTAATATAATTACACCACTTATTCACAGTTAACACAATAATTCGACATCCTAAAGTTTCAAATACTTTTACTGCTAAAAATGAATAAAATGTACTTGATAATGCAATATATACAATGTTTCAACATTGCAAGCTCCGTGCACGATGTTAACGACTGTCCCTCCAATGGACGCTCTCATGTCTGGTTTCTCTTCACAACGTAACGATTATTGCTGGAGCTACATTTCGGTTGATGTTGAAATGCATTTGTACACCAATTCGACATGCACAAACGCACGTTTAAACAGATCTTCACGAATACCATACACACAGCACGCCTGTTAAAATACTAACAATACAAATGCAAATGGTTCTTAACACTCAATAAAGGTTTTTTAAAAAAAAAAAAAATACATTTCGGTCTGAGCTACAGACTGAAGTGTCAACACCACGTGTAGATTTGGATTAAGAATTTTCTCTTTCACGGATTATTTAAAAATATCAGTGATTTTAATTTTGTGGAAGTGAATTCGATAGTTTATCACCACGTGTAGATCTGTATTAACATTTTACCTGTCACGGATTACTCAAATATATCAGTGATTTCAATTTTGTGGAAGTGTTTTCGATTGTTTTCACCACGTGTATCTGTATCTGTGCTTCCGTATTGAAGATTTCCTCTGTCACGGATTATCGAAGATGGAAAACCAAATTTTTAAACGTGTCAAAGTCAACACAAGTGAAGTTTTCGAAGGAGGAGCGTTCCATCAAGCGAACACACTTGTGTTTTCTATATCAGGACCTCATGTATTCCGGTTCAACTACTCGCTGATGGCGAGCGTCTTGAGGGGGCCTTGCTGGATTGGTAGGGAAGGGATAAAATCCATCTACCGCTTTCAGGACCCTAAAAGATGGTACGCTACGCTAACACTGGAAGCAAAGGCGGCTCATTATGAACGGCTTCACGGGATGAAGCATGAACTGCAAGATCCTAAAGTAACTATTGTAATTGAAAACATAGAGAAGGAGAAGACCAAGGCTATGATTCACTGGATTACTACAACCGCAAAGATTGAGACAGTGAAGGAAATAGCCGCGGATATTTCGGGAGATATAAACGCGGAAGTGCATACACTGAAAAACAGCACGGACAAGTGGTTATTTCTGTGCAACCCGAAAGAACCTCTGCCACATTAAGTAGACATGGAGTTGGACGGAGTAGAAGACAAGCTACACCGTCTCTTCATCACAGTTCCGGGGCGCCGTACGGCATGTACAGTCTGTGGGGAAGACTCCCACTGGAGTAATAAATGTCCGGCCAAAGTACAAACCCAGAAGGCACCTATACTGGCACAAAAAGTCACTTCGAACTCCCAGACAGATCAATATAGTAAGGAGGATGAAGACGGTTTCCAGCTGGTCAGTCGGAAAAGGGGACGCTCAACCAAGAGCCTGTCTGACGGTGAGATCTCGACACCTCCAGCCTGCCAAACACATGTTACCACGCGGCCGCCCCTCAACAACCACGACTACCCTACACCGCCTGAAGCGAACAGGTCAAACAAAAAGAAATGCGTAAGTAATTATACTGAACAGATAACGACCAGCGCCATAACCGAAATAGACAGTGATAACATTAACACACCACCACGACAAAGAAACCTGTCAGATTCTTCACCACGCCTCGTTATTGACTTGTAGATTTCGAGCCCGGCGAAGGAATCTACTGATTATCTCCAGAAATGATAACAGGAATACAGACAGTTTTGAATCAAGAAACATAATTATGCTCAACCGTTTCTTATTTTACAACAAAAATGGCAGCGGAAATTAAAATAATGAGTATTAACATTCGAGGTATAAGATCCAAAATTAATCATCTTATACCACTCATACACAAATATAAACCTGATTTTATACTCATTCAGGAAGCTACCGTTAAAACCGATGAACACGCATCATATATCACAACATGCTTAGGTCTAAGACACTCATGTTTTAGTCTTAGTACTCAACATATCGGATTGGGTACAGCAATAATACAGACATCGGACAGGTGGCAGATTATAGAGAAGGACAGGGACTGCCAGGGTAGGATAGCTATAGTAAAGGTGAGAAATAACATAAATAAATACACAATTGTCAACATACACGCACCGCCTGACTACAGAAATCAGCCGCTCTTCTACCAAACACTGGAAAATTTATTATCACGCTCATATCGGGGTCACAACATCATTCTATGGGGTGATTTTAGTTGCGTACTTTCGGCGCACGACCTTATAAATGGAGATGTAAGAATGCAAATTAGAAACATAACGGGGGAGGAGGAACATCAATTAGACACATTGCAAACAATTTTAGATATCCATGGGCTAACAGACGCATACAGACAGATGCACCCCCATGGAACAGATACAACACACACAAACAATGCGCATAACAGAGCAGCGCGATTAGATAGAATTTATGCGCCCATAACACATCATATAACACAAGTCAAGCATTTACAGGAGACACTGAACTTCACAGATCATAAGGCGGTAGTTGCAACAATAAACACAGTACAAGCAACATCACATCTTAGAAGATCTCCCCATTGGAAACTGAACTGCACACTTTTACAACATCAGGACTATGTAGATTGCATAACAAAACTGATCCTCACATACACAAGCGATATACCAGAGGGTAATGCGCCAGAACTCTGGGAAACACTTAAACAAACTATACGAGAGAGAACACAAACACTAGCAGCAGTAATACACAAGCCAAAACTACAACAAGAAAAAGTATTGAAAAATGCAATTAAGCTCTTACTACAGACAGACAAAAATTCACCACACATCATAGCATTACAGGAAGAATTAGATCTCCACAGACATCATCGATTTCAGGGGGCTTTACTGCGAACAAAGTTACAAACTATAAAACACAAGAGATACCGAGTAAACAATACCTAGCTTTAGAACAAAACATACAACGCAGCAGACAAATAGGCCAGATAATTGACAGGGAAGGAAATATACAAGTCGAGCCACAACAAATAGCCTTAGCCTTTGAAGATTATTACAGGAACCTTTATACAGAGGAAAACACACAGGCGCACGTGCAATAACACTTTATGAAATTCACAAAAGAACTCACAGAGGAACAGAAACTAAGACTAGATACTGAATTAACACTAACAGATATAACTCAAGCGGTTCATGGAATGCAGAAGGGCAAATCGCCGGGCCCTGACGGTATTACTGCCGAATTCTATCAGTTTTTCTTTCCTCTTCTAGGTCCCCTTTTACTAGCAGTATTCTCTTAATCTTTCCACAAACATGAACTCCCATCCAGTTTCAACACGTCTTACATCACTCTTATTCCGAAGGAGAACACTGACAAGACACTTTTAAAGAGTTACAGACCTATCTCGCTTTTAAATGTAGACTACAAGATTTTAACAAAGACTTTGACGAATAAATTGAAACCAGTAATGGCATCTCTCATTCATGAAGACCAGCAATGTAGTGTACAACACCGGAATATCCAGCAACACACACACTTCATAAGGGACATCATCAACTACACACATCTGACAAACTGTCAGTCCTCAATTCTCTCTTTAGATAAAAAAAAAAAGCATTCGACAGAATATCTCACTCATACCTCCACAAAACTCTCTCACACTGCAACGTGGGAAATTATTTTCGGACATGGGTCAAAATTTTATATTTGAAACCGGAAAGTCGGATTCTATTAAACCATACCCTAACCAATTCTTTCAGGTTGACTAGGTCAGTGAGACAGGGATGTCCCTTGTCCCCTTTACTGTACGTTGTCGCTCTAGAGCCACTTATAGAAAAGATACGACAGGACGACAATGTCAGGGGTACGTTCATACCAGGGAAGGGTGAACAAAAGCTGCGTGCTTATGCGGACGATACCATTTTCTTTCCGACCACTGAAAAATCTGTACGGATCATTTTGGAGACGTTCTCGTTTTTCGGCAAACGGAGTGGGGCAAAATTAAACGTCCAAAAATCTACTATAATGGGCTTAGGCAAATGGAAAAATAATGCGGATTTTCCATTTGACTTAACATCAAACAATCTTATAAAAGTGTACGGAATAGTCTTCCCATGTCAACCAAATCAGACACACAAAGACACTTGGCAAAATCTAGAGAAGAAAATAACAGATATGTTACAGAGATACAAATACAAAACAACTACCATATTTGGTAGAAGTACCATTGTTAATACATATATAATTCCAAAAATATTATATCTGTGCACAGTCCTAGATCCCCCACGTCAAACTGTCACAAACATAAACAAAGAGATTAGACGCTTTGTGTTTGGCAGCACCATCTACAGTATCAAACATACTACACTCATGCAAGACAAAAAAGATGGAGGTATCGCCCTCCATACAGTCTTGATTGCAGACAATGAACAGGACCTGCAAAATTTAGTAGATGCGGTTGTTGCACACAGTGAACAACAAGGGTTAGAATTAAATTGTAAAAAGACACAGATTATGGTCGTCACTAGGAAGAACGAAATACCACAGTGTAATATACAAGTAAATGGGAATATTCTTCAACAAGTGAATAGGTACAATTATCTCGGAACAGTAATAACATCTGATGGGAGATGCCTTGAAGAGATTAGAACAAGGATCGCCATGGCAAAAGTAGCCTTTAGCAAGATGAAAAACATACTGACCAATAAAAAGATGTCAATTGAAACGAGAAAAAGAGTGTTGAGATGCTACATAGAACCTGTACTTTTATATGGATGTGAAGCTTGGACAATGAGCAGCCAGGCTGAAAAACATCTGATGGCTGTAGAAATGTGGTTTCTGAGGAAAATGCAAAGAATACCATGGACAGCCAGAAAGACCAATGAACAAGTCCTTCAAGAAACAAATGAAGATCGTAAACTGATCAGAGACATTAGACGTAGACAGTCACAATTTTTTGGGCATGTTATGAGAAGAAATGATTTGGAGAACTTGGTGACAACTGGTAAGATCGAGGGGAACAGACCAAGGGGAAGACCTAGAAACAAGTATCTGGATGGCTTGGCCTTGTGGCATGGTCGAGACAGAAACACGGAACTGATCCACGACTCTGTTGATCGAGTGAGATGGCAGAACATGACCGCCCACGCTTACCGGCATGGCACATGATGGATGGATGGATCGCCCTCCAAGACATAACAACCAAAATACAAGCACTTGGGATCAAACACGTAGGTGAAATCCTACAACACCCAGAAAAACACCCTTTAGCACACTATTACATTGGAATTAGGCTATCTTCTTTAAAACCTATTAGGAATACATCCTCACATTATTTTGGCACTCTCCCAACGTTCTACAAAACATGTATTTCAGCCATTAAAGGACATGAAAAATTACTACACAAGAAAACACATACAATCTACAGGAATTTAGTTAAATTACAAGCAACTCCGGTACATCTCAGAATTAAAAGAGGACATAGATATTTCATAAAAGATTATACCGAAATTTTCTCTAATATTCACAACAAGCAGGTTACTCCAAAAGCAAGGGAAATTACATATAGGCTTGTTTACAGCATGACCCCAACAACAGAGAGAACAGCAAAAATAACTAAACAAATACTACAGTGTCAGCTTTGTAGACGGAACGTCCAAGAATCAGAAGAGCACATCTATTACGAAAGCAACACAATCATGCCAACAAGAAATCTCCTACAATGCATCCTAAACACTCATTCGAAACAAAGAACAGATGTTTACAAAGCAATCATGATAAATTCCATTCCTTACTCCACACAAGACACCCACACAAAGCTACTTGTTCTATTGGCAGAGTACAGAAATCTTATATGGACATTAAGAAACAAAGCACTATACAATTACAGAACAATCAACAAAGAAATTGTCCAACAACTTTATCAACAAAAAGTCGCAAACATTCTAATCTTAGCCCCACAAGCGCAAATCTCGTAAAAGATTTGGCTGAAGACAGCACATATTACAGAAGAAGCAAATAACTTGTTTTAAATAAAGGATACTACAACTGTAAATGTATTTATTGATGGTATTAATAATCTTACAATTATATTATTATTATTATTATTATTATTATTATTATTATTAATACTATTATTATTACTGCTACTATTATTATTAATTTTCCCGTTATTATATTTGAATGTGCAACATGAAAAATATTGTGGATGGGTGTCTGTGCCGTTGGCAGTAACATATGTATGCGTCTGTGTGTGGATGCAGGTGTGTGTGCGTGTGTGGTGCATGAATTTGCACGCGCATGTGTACGAGTGTGTGTGCGCGCTCACGCGCGCGTGCGTGCGCGTAGCAGTCTTTAAACCAAGTCGGTATCTTAAGTATTAAAATGATGTTATACGGTAATGATATGTTTCAAAAGAAAAATATGCACCACCATGTATAAACAAATTCGATGAGCCCTTTAAGTACCCAGTAAGCTAAGGTTGCTTTTAGTGGCCAGGTTTTAAGTCCTTCCCATTGTATATAAAACCAGACACTATCACAATTTTGGACCAATTATCTCCCTGGGGACAGACCATGGACCCTAATTGCTAGTAGTAAATCCCTGATTCTTGTCCCCCAAACAAAAGACATCATGGACTAGAGCGTCACCCTGAAATTTGTCATCAGGCAACAACACCAACGACCCTCGCCTCGGGAGCTTAGTGACCCAAAAATTACAAGGAAGCCACATTTTAATGGAAATGATAGTTTAAAGTTTATTGTTCAAGCGCGGGGCATTTAAATGTACTGCGGTCTCCAGAAAGCATGAGATTGTGTGTGCGTGTGTGTTTGTGTGTATGTGTGTGTGTGTGTGTGTGTGTGTGTGAGAGAGAGAGAGAGAGAGAGAGAGAGAGAGAGAGAGAGAGAGAGAGAGAGAGAGAGATGGACAGGTGTTTCATGCATTCCGCTTGCGGAAGTGGAAGTGAAGCATATGCAAGGAATGTGTATCTACATGCACTATGCCACAAATGTCATATTATCATAACTGTATATATGTATGTATATGTTTTATTCACAATGTCACACTTAACACTAACAAACGGCAACGCTCTGTAATATACACAAACAAAAGAAACACACACTACAACTTGTAAATACACATTGCTTTGTATGAAATAAAAGTTGGGGGGGGGGGGAGGGAAGCTCTCCGTCGGCGACCAGTACTTACTAACGCTTCCCTCAGTGTTGCCATCTCCCTTTGATGAAGAAGCACCAAATAAAAAAAAAGCACCAACTGTTTTTATTACAAATGTAACAAGCTAGCACAGTATATTTTATTATGATCACTTCATATTACAATGAAGTTTATTCCAGATCCGCCAAATCCCAATCAGAACTACTTTCGAGCCAAAAAAAGCACCAAATTGCAATACTATTTTTTGGGAAATCACTAAAACAAGCACTGGTGGTATTCATTCAAAATGTTATAAAGTAGCACATTGTAGTTTATTATTATCACTGAATATTAGAATGAAGTTTATTCCAGATCTGCCAAATCCCAGTCAAACAACTCCTCTTTAGTTTCTGTAGTTATTTCCTGTTGTGTTTGCTCCTGCGATGATGAGGATGAGGAGGAGGATTGAAAGAAACATGTATATGCCTCCTGTGATCCAATTTTTCGCAGAATATCCTTAGGTAGTTTATAATCATGACAGAATTTGCCATATCTTTTCATTCCATATCTAATAGTCAAAACAGTTGTCCAAGCTCTTGATGCTCAGTCTTTTCCGCAATTTTGATTTTATAAATCCCATCTGACTGAAAATACGCACCGGATTTTCACCGGTGGCATCCCTGTATGAGGCTATTTCTACCCACGGTCCAAGTGTGTCAGAGGTCTGTGTCCACTGCATATGATGAAGTTTTCTTCACTGGAAATCGGTGCGGGTGAGAGTAGCTGCATCTTCTACAAACATTTTAGCAAGATCCAATATACAGGGCTTCATTGGCTGTAGATATTCACGTCCACTAAGACATGACATGGACTGCAACACTCGAACGTTATCGGGTTACGTAAACGCAGCTGTGTCAATAGCTCTATTAAAAACTGGGTGAGAGTCGTCTGGTAGACGATCTCATCATCCCACGGGAGTTCTGTCCGTGCATGATTGAATGTGAGTCTGTTAACACAGGGCAATGACACATTCACCTGATCCTGTATGATGCCTTCGGGCTCTTCCACACAGAAACAGCCCACAGCACTCGTCAACCGCAAATAGGCACCCCGCCCATAGCAAAGGACTTCTAAGATCACTTCAGGTTGACCACAGTACTTGTCAACCACAACCGGCCACTAGCAGCTAGGGAACCAGCCGACAGCAAAGCGCACTCAGCCACAGCACACAGGAATCAGTCACAGCAAAGGGCAGTCACCCACTGCTCCCAGTTAACAGCAAAGGGATTCCTGCAAGCAAGAACAGGACAGGTGTACAACTTCATCATACCCTGGCATAATACATACTCCATCAATTCTCAGCACAGATTTCCATCCCCTCAGTGGTCAGCCCCTCGAGCTCAGACCACTATAGTATGTCTGAACTCCCAGACATATCTCATAGACAGGTTAGGTTACAACATTTATATCCTAACTTAAGTCCGGCCTCCCTGGCTGAGGAGGTAGCAGCTTTCTCCGTAATCCCGAATGCTCTCGTGGTTGACGTGAGCGAACGAGTACTTGAAGGGGTTCGAGTCGCGACAGTGACTTACAAGAGTATGGAGCCGGTCGCTCAGAAAGTCGTGGCGTGCTGATGAGCGTAATCTAGCCTAGGAATCAACATACAGCTGAAAGATGCTGGTGTTGACCGCAATATCCTGAAACAGGATGGAAACGGGGGGAAAAACAAAAAACTTAAGTCCAGTAGCTTTTCAGCCACGCGTCTCATCCCTGATAAATAGTAGATAGGATGAAACATTCCCTACCATCTCATATCTAGTAGATAGTAGATATAGGACAGGGTCCCTTCCTAAGGATGGTAAAGTTCCATACTTCCTATGAAGATCCTTAAGTGTAACGGTCTAGATCATCTTTCTTAATCACAATCTGTCTCATCAGTAAAGTAGATAAGCATATCAGTTATCAGGATATCTCAGGTAAGTATTCTATGTCACCTCCAAGGTTAATGGAAGATGCTCAGACTGCAATGGTAACTAACCTGAAATACTGAATTAAAGACCAGACAAACAACAAAAGAGTTTAGTGTTCTTGTGTTTGTTGCTTTCCGCCTTTCTGCCTCGGATACCTGGATTTCCGTTGTGTATGGGTGTATGTGTATATACAGACAATCATCACATGATTACATTCCTTTAGCTGCTTAGGAATTGTGTCAAATCCACCATCCCAAACAATCTGGTTCCAATAACAGTATAGAGACAATAGAAAGATAGACCCGCCTGACAATTATTCATTTCTCATCAAAGGAAGAATGGAAGCAGACAACACTGATGAAATACCCACGCGTTACATGAGTGGATGTCTCATAACCGCTACACTGGCTCAGGTTAAATCCCTAGTAGGTGTGAAGATATATTTCCCCATACAGAGTAAGCCCAGTTAAATAACAACAGGCCTATGTGGCGATAATTACTTCACAGTTTATAGCCTCCTACATATTTGGGTTTCACCTTAACGAGAAACGCATGTGGTTCTCGCGCGTCACGCGAGGCTGACTGACAGGTACTTGTTTCCTAAGCCACCTGATGGTGATTGAAACGTACTAATGTCACCTCATCCATTAAGAGAATCAAATTAAAGCGCTGTTCAAGAGGAATTCTTCTGTCAGAACAATAATTCCCTCATGTACCCAATTATTGAGATAGGGCGTCGAATGTATTAATAATTCGCTTCAACCAGACTGTTCTACTGAGCCGGCACGCACAATACATTCCGTCTTATCTGCTGAACACTGGCCTCCGCTTACTCTAGGTAAAAACACAGGCTTACTACACTGGCTAGCCTGCATGGCCAATACTTAACGTACAGCTGGTTTATTCTAAATCCGCCAAATCCCAATCAGAACTACTTTCGAGCCAAAAAAGTACCAAATTGCAATACTATTTTTTGGGGAAATCACTAAAACAAGTACTGGTGGTATTCATTCAAAATGTTATAAAGTAGCACATTATAATTTATTATTATCACTGAATATTACAATAAAGTTTATTCCAGATCTGCCAAATCCCAGTCAAACAACTCCTCTTCAGTTTCTGTAGCTATTTCCTGCTGTGTTTGCTCCTGCGATGATGAGGATGAGGAGGAGGATTGAAAGTAACACGTATATGCCTCCTGTGATCCAATTTTTCGCAGAATATCCTTAGGTAGTTTATAATCATGACAGCATTTGTACTTAACGTACAGCTAGTGTCCCCTGACCCGAGGTCAACTTGTACATCTCGGTCAGAACACAGGCTACGACGCAACCGCCCGGCCTGGTCAAGAATTAACCCACAACTGAAACACAAACTTTAGTTAAGCGACGCCAAGTATAAATGTGTGTTACCATTAAAACTTAGGAACAACGATACAACAGACAGCGACCCGGTAGGTTTATCAAGCTTTGGGCTGTAGGTCCAGTCTCTGGATCTCCAAAGGTACAACATGATACAGCTGGTGAAAGACACGGTCTCTCGTCTCAAGGACAACAATCTCACCACTGTAGATCAACCCCTGATTCCATAAGAGTTGCATAGATTACAGCTGGTGGACACAGCCGTGAAATATCCTTCAACAGAAACAACTTCCGCTGTAGAACATTCTCGGGCTCCCTGTGATGCCAATTATACAGCTTGCTATATAAACGGCCTCCCTTCTTGATGACTTGCTACCGAATGGCCTCTTCGTGTCAGGTCCCGGAAGGACACCCTCACGGAACCTGCCGAAGATCTCTGAGCATTACCTCACGAAAGTGAAGGCAACTCAACATTCCCCGAGTTTTATATGAATGTGCGATTTACAACAGAAAAGATCTACGCACATTCAAAGAGTTGAGTGATGATTCTCGGGACCCGTGAAGTTCATGACAATCCCGATATATAACATCTCAAGGACCCAGAAGACAGTCCTAACTCTTTTATTTTACTCGGAAATCCACCCTCACCCGCCTTAAAATGTGGACTAGCCACAAAGACGGGGTGGGATAGAGTGGGTACTGTGTTGTCCCTCTGAGACCCACTTGCGTTTCGCGACAGGAGTATATACAACATTAAAATCCGAAGCTCCTCATCTGGTACTAGTTAGGTGTGTATGTCATTCCCTTCAGCTGGCAGTGCCACAATTTTGTAAAACAATTGTCACTCAATGGGTGATGTGGTCAATAGCGCACACTTCGCCTTTACTTTCCAGAACATTTCATGGTGCTTAGTTTCGGCTGAGTCAACCCGGGAGCAATAGTGGGGACTCAATTACATGATCTACGGACTAACCATTACTATTAGCTATCGTGTGTGCTCTCGACAGCATGTGCACTTGGTAAGCGAAATTTAAGGGGAAACAAATACCTCTTTTTCATGTGAACATAATATTCATTTTATTGTTTGAAAGGGACATAACTCGCCAATGTTTTTTTTTCTACAGAAGCAATTAGTTGCATTAATTGTTAAATGTTTAATATAATGACACCACTTATTCACAGTTAACACAATAATTCGACATCCTAAAGTTTCAAATACTTTAACTGCTAAAAATGAATAAAATGTACTTGATAATACAATATATACAATGTTTCAACACTGCAAGCTCCGTGCACGATGTTAACTACTGTTTCCCCCCCCCCCCCCCCAATGGACTCTCTGATGTCTGGTTTTTCTTCACAACGTATAAATTATTGATAACTAGCTGACCCTGCCCGGCTTCGCCCAGACCCTGGTGGGGAGCATCTCATTTAATTCATATAAGTAGTCATATAAGTTCTCGTTCCCGTTACCGACTGTCTGTCTGTCTGTCTGTCTGTCTGTCTGTCTGTCTGTCTGACCCGGCCCGGCATTGCCCAGCTCCTGGTGTGGAGCATCTCATTTAATTCATATAAGTAGTCATATAAGTTCCCGTTCCCGACTGTCTATCTGTCTGTCTATCTGTCTGCCTGACCCTGTCCGGCTTCATTAAATTCATACAACAAAAAAAGTAACTTAAAAGAACGTTCTTCTACACACCATCCATTATTTTTAATGAAAACTCTTTCTAATCACCTGCATGACTACAGTAACTTCTTAAGCAAAAAAAGATGAGTTACAATGTTATGCATTGTGCATCATTTTTATGAAAACTTTGAAAATGCCTTACAGATTGTATCATTATTTATTATAACTCATATGCCGGTACATAACTATGGACAAAGAGTTTATAAATCTTTGAAAACGATGCCACAATATGACTATAAGTTATACAGAAACGTTATGCCCCTTGAAATAACTTTTACAGAGTTAGGTCCCCTGAAATATATGAAATTATGATGAAAAATGAAAAATGAAATAATACTGAGTAAGCAGGCGATTTCACACTAACAAAATATCACAGTTGTCAGCTCTGGAATGAAAGGAAGGCGTGTAGAAAATTTCATCTCAATCGGATGGGCCGTTCGCGAACAAATAAAGGCCATACATACATACATACAGAGATACATAAATACGCACATCCTAATTTATATATAAGATTCCAATGGTAGGGCGTATTCTTTCGTCCTCTTCATTTGGTTTCTCTTCACAACGTATAAATCATAAACTGATCGTTTAGTTTGGTGTTTTCCCTTACGCGGGGAAAAACATTTTTTTGCTTAATTGTGTATTTTATTTCCGGATTTTGTGGTGATATTCATTAGATTTGATATTCTGGATATTTCACCGGAATTATTACCTGAAACAACAAATTTCAAGATGTATTGGAATATCACTGAAGTCGGGATCTCGATAAATGACTACGATGTCCAGCTACTCCACCAGTCCGGAACGATAGTGTGTTCCATAACTGGTCCCGGGGCGGCTGCTAAAACAACACCTGCACTTATTATGAGTGCCCTAACTGGTCCAGGAGGTGTACCTTTTGGGGGAGTCGTGGACCTGCATAGGTTCGAAGTTCCCACTAGGTGGTACTTTCACCTGTCAGCAGAGGTTCAGAAAGCCGTGTATGATAAGATACACGGCAAAAAGTTTTCTATACCAAATCTAGGGATAGACATATCACTACAACATCTAGACAAAGAAAGGGACAGGCTGACCATCCACTGGCTACCTGTCACGATTGCTCCTCAGGGAGTTAAAAAACTGGTGCACAGTATTACAGGAGACGACAAGGCTGATGTCTTTAGGATAAAGAATGGGGCTGGCAAGTGGGGAGCGCTCTGCAACCCAACAAAGGAAGTCCCCCATTATATACGGATCTACACGCCCGGTATTACGAACAATAACCACAGAGTGTTGATCACGATGCCGGGGAGAAAGACCAATTGTCCAGCGTGTGGCCAAAACAACCACTGGGCAAATAAATGCCCTAGTCGACGACAATCGACGACACCAATAGCAGCAGCAGTAAGTGTTCAAAGCCAAGAAGATTTCCCACCACTCGAAAGAGAAACCTCTCCACAGGGAGAGATTGAACTGACACAAACCTTCAGTAGTCAAATCAACACACAAGAAAATAACACACAAGAAGATAACACACAAGACATCAATCCAAGGAATGAAGACTCTGACGGTTTTCAAGTCGTCAGCAAACCAAAGAAGAGAATATGGGCTAACAGAAGACTGCAGTCAAAACACAGCGACGACACAGAAACAGACGACTTATCACTGCCAAAGAAAGAAAAAGTCAAAGCCACTATAGGCAAGACAAAGGAAACTGAACAAGAACAACAAGAGGAGACACAAGTACAAGACTAAGACGACACATACAGCATACCAGACACTCTCTTCGTAGACACAGACACAAGTTATAGAACGAGGATCAAGATGATCCTCTCACACAAACTTTTGATGCTACAGACTTGCTCGCCTAAATGTACTCATCACGGATAATAACTTTGCGTGTGATTCTATACACTTATTATATCTCATTCATTCGTTTGTACTTAAATTATAATGACTAGTGATTTAGTTATTATTACTTTAAACATTTGCGGTATATGTACAAAATTACAACACATTATCACACTAATAAACAAACACAAACCAGATTTTCTACTACTACAAGAAACAAATATATGTTCAAAAACATTCGCACAACATATCACCACACAACTAGGCCTCAAAGATTCATGCTTTAATTTAGGCACACACAAAATTGGGTCAGGAACAGCTATTCTGCATACATCAGACAGGTGGGACATAATTAAAACACACACGGATAACCAGGGACGAATCTCCATAATACAGGTAGAAAACACTATACATGCATACACCATAGTGAACATACATGCACTACCTAATTACAATCATCAACCAAATTTTTAACAAGAATTAGACACCTTACTTATACAAACATACAGAGGGCAAAATGTTATCCTTGCAGGGGATTTCAATTTTGTACTCTCAGATTTGGATATCGTAGGGGCAGGCAAAGTAGGAATCAAGACACAATTAAGGAGAAATGACAGAAATGGAATACATCAACTGGATATACTAAAGAATACCCTAGACACACACAATTTAATAGACGCTTTCCGATACAGACACCCTAATAACATTGCAACAACACACAAAAATAGGGCTTACAATAGATCATCCAGATTAGATAGAGTATACACACCTTCAACACACCACATAATACACACACAACATCTACAAGAGACATTACAATATACAGATCACAAAGCAGTACTAACACATATCACTACAGACACTACAAACACAAGGCCATCAAAAAGAACACCTCATTGGAAGTTCAATAACTCCTTACTCCAAAATACAGGTTATTTACAACATGTGACACAACTTATTCTAACATACACTAATAGTACACCCACCGACAACATAACACAAATTTGGGATTTACTAATGAATACAATACGGTATAGAACACAACAGTTAGCATCCATCATACATAAAGACAGACTTCAACAAGAACATATCATACAGACAGCAATACAACTCACAAAACAGACTGACAGGAATGCACCACACCTAAATACACTAGAATCACAATTAGAACAACACCAGCAACACACATTCCGTAGTGCACTCCTTCGAACTAAACTTACTAACATATCAGAAGAAAGTCCCAGTAAACAACACCTTGTGTTAGAACAAAACATTCAATGCAACAGACAAATAGGAGCAATAACAGACATGCAAGGAAACACACAAACAGCGGCAATACATATACTAGAAACAATTCAACAGTACTACACTGACCTATATACAGCAGAACCCACAAACACACAAACACAAAATAGGTTCCTACAATACACAAAGAAATTGTCAGACACAGACAAAGACACACTAGACACAGGGCTTACATTAGCAGACATAACACATGCACTCAATCAAATGCAAAAAGATAAAACACCAAGACCAGATGGACTCACAGTAGAATTCTACCAACATTTCTTTCCTATCCTAGGCAATTTCCTTCTAAAAGTCTACCAAGAAGCTTTTAACAAACAAGAACTCCCAAACACTTGCAACATGTCATATATAACACTCATACCTAAAGACAACACAGACAAAACACAGCTGAAAAACTATAGACCCATCTCATTATTAAACACAGACTACAAAATTCTAGCAAAATGACTTGCAAACAAAATAAAAAAAACTTCATGCCATCACTCATCTACCCAGACCAACAGTGCAGTATTCAACACAGAAACATACATCAACATACACACTTCATTAGAGATTTCATTACATACACCCACGAGAAAGACTGTCAATCCTCCCTTTTATCTTTAGACCAGGAGAAGGCCTTTGACAGATTTTCATACTCATACTTACACAAGACACTAGCACACTGTAACATAGGACAGCACTATAGAGTGTGGATAGGAATATTGTATAGAAATCCTGAAAGTAAGGTACTGGTGAATCATTCACTCACTGGCAGTTTCAGAATCAATAGATCTGTCAGACAAGGGTGTCCACTATCACCAGTCCTATATGTACTACCACTAGAACCACTCTTAGAAGCAATTAGACAGGACACTGACATTAAAGGTACATTTATACAAGGGTCTGGAGAGCGGAAATTAATTGCTTATGCAGATGACACCGCTTTCTTCCCTACAACCAACACTTCCATAACGAACATACTTCACACCTTCAGACAGTTTGGTGAAGGAAGTAGGGCCAAAATAAACATAAACATACAGAAGTCTAAAATAATGGGTTTGGGGATGTGGAAGAATAAAGCAGATTTCCCCCCGGATCTAACAGTCACAGATAACATGAAGATTTATGGGATCACTTTTCCATCCAATCCCAGAAAAACACACACAGAAACATGGCAATCACTGACAAAACAAATTATAGACATACTACATAGGTTCAAATACAAGACATCAACAATGTTTGTTCGAAGCACAATTGTAAACACCTTCATCATTCCTAAAATAATATATTTAGCCACAGTTTTAGACCCCCCAAAACAAACAATCACAGACACAAACAAACACATCAGACAATTCATCTTCAGCAACACAATCCACAGTATAAAGCACAAGACTTTAATACAAGATAAGAAACGAGGGGGTGTAGCATTACAGGACTTTAAAACAAAAATACAAGCATTAAGAATCAACCACATAGGACGCATCATCAATCATCCAGATCAATACTCGCTAGCATTATACTATATTGCAAATAGATTACACAGAATTAAGAAAATAGACAAAACAACACCGCACTATTACGGCACACTACCGCACTTCTACAGAACATGTATGCAAGCAATTCAAGGTAATGAACACTTAATACAACAGACAACCAAGCAGATATACAAGTATTTAGTGAAACAACAAGCCCCACCATTACACCTGAGAATCAAAAGAGGATACAAATATCATATGAAAGACTATAGCTGCACCTTCACTAACTTACACAACTAACATATCACATCGAAATCCAAAGAATTAACATACAGGCTAATTTATAATGTGACCCCGACAAGAGAGAGAGAGAGAGAGAGAGAGAGAGAGAGAGAGAGAGAGAGAGAGAGAGAGAGAGCAGCACAGACATCCAAGCGAATAGCCCCATGTCATTTATGTAGATACAATATTCAGGAAACAGGACCATCTGTTTTATGGATGCCCAACAATCACAGCCACTAAGACTACAGTACAACAGTTAATAGAAACACACACAAACAAGATAACCGACGTTTACAAAGCAATATTCCTAAATACAATCCCTACAACCACAACACTCACACACACACACTAAACTCCTAGTAGCACTAGCGGAGTATAGAAACGTAATATGGTCTAGTCGAAACTCGGCCACTCACAATCAACAAACAATACAACCACACATATTATCACAAATTTTTCAACAGAAAATTGCTCAACTATTCGCTGATTAATCAAACGCCACTCCCATCAGTTTTACACTACATAACATACATTTCAAACACACACTCTCACAGATAGTTCTATACTCCTAATGTGTACCACTGAACTCAATCATTGGGGAACAAAGGGTCAAATAACTGAATATGTGTCCCTTCTTTGTTACTGAGTCTATTGGCCCAACCTTGACACGATGGGAGGGTGCCCTTTGTGAGTCAGTGGTTTTGTCAACAGAGGGTTGACATTCGCCAGAAGGCGGCTCAGGTAAAATCTCTGTAGTGGTGGAAATTTTGCCATCTTGCGAACTAAACAAATTCCAATCTATGCGCCCCCCTTTTCTCTCTCTCCCCTTCTCTCCCCCTCCCTCCCCGGCTATTCTTTCCCTCTCCCTCTGTGTTGACGGCTTTCCCGGTCTCAGCCCAGAAGCATTAGAGAGCGCACATAGAACACGCCGCAAAACATCTTCCCCAGGGTGCTTTAAATCACAGAACCAACCCTCCTCCTCGCAAACAACTTTAAAGAGAGCTATATAGCTCCTCTGGCCTAGGCACACAAAGGCTTTGTGAAAACTGGCTGCATGTCCGCTGTAAGACCCGGCATCCGGCCCTAGTGGCTGGTAGTCACTAGGCAATTTTGCGTTCAGTGGTTTCCCCTTTGCCTAAATTCAACATGATTCCCCTGCAGGAATATAAACATTGTTGTATAATACAAAAGGCTAACATGTAGGGTAATTATATATGGGTAGCCATGTATGGGTGAATTCGTGTAGGTATTTATGTAAATATAATTATGGCTTTGTGTTGATATACAGGTATTTATATGAATAGATTATATGCATATCCATGCACTATTATCTACAGAAAACAAGAGATAGATGAAGACAGAATGTGTGTGTGTGTGTGTGTGTGAGAGAGAGAGAGAGAGAGAGAGAGAGAGAGAGAGAGAGAGAGAGAGAGAGAGAGAGAGGGAGGGAGAGAGAGAGAGAGAGACAGATGTAACATGCATTCCACTTGTGGAGATGGAAATGAAACGAGGAATGTGTGTTTACATGCACTATGCCATAAATGTCATATTATCATAACTGTATATGCATGTATTTGGTTTATTAACGCATGCGACACATAACAACGGCAACGCTCTGTAATATACACAAACAAAGAAACACACCGTGTACACCTTGCACATATACATTGTTTTGTATGAAATAAACGTTGAATAAAAAATACATTTCGACGACGAGGAACTCTGCAGCGGCGTCCTGTACTAACTAACGCTTCCGTCAGTGTTGCCATCTTCCTTTGATGAAAAAGCACCCCCCCCCCCCCAAAAAAAAAAAAAAGCACCAACTGTTTTTTATTACAAATGTAACAAGGTAGCACAGTATAATTTATTATGATCACTTCATATTACAATGAAGTTTATTCTAAATCCGCCAAATCCCAATTAGAACTACTTTCGAGCCAAAAAAGCACCAAATTGCAATACTATTTTTTTGGGAAATCATTAAAACAAGCACTGGTGGTATTAATTCAAAATGTTATAAAGTAGCACATTATAATTTATTATTATCACTGAATATTAGAATGAAGTTTATTCTAGATCTGCCAAATCCCAGTCAAACAACTCCTCTTCAGTTTCTGTAGCTATTTCCTGCTGTGTTTGCTCCTACGATTACGAGGATGAGGAGGATGATTGAAAGAAACATGTATATGCCTCCTGTGATCCAATTTTTCGCAGAATATCCTTAGGTAGTTTATAATCATGACAGCATTTGCCATATCTTTTCATTCCATATCTAATAGTCAAAACAGTTGTCAAGCTCTTGATGCTCAGTCTTTTCCGCGATTTTGATTTTATAACTCCCATCTGACTGAAAATACGCTCCACGTCAGCATTAGAATGAGGTAAAATGAGCACAGTTAAAGCTAAATCTGTAAGATCATGGAAAGGATTTTCACCGGTGACATCCCTGTATGAGGCTATTTCTGCCCACAGTCCAAGTGTGTCAGAGGTCTGTGTCCACTGCATATGATGAAGTTTTCTCCACTGGAAATCGATGTGGGTGAGAGTAGCTGCATCTTCTACAACATCTTAGCAAGATCCAATATACAGGGCTTCATTGGCTGTAGACATTCACTTCCACTAAGACATGACATGGACTGCAACACTCGAACGTTATCTGGCAAACGTAAACGCAGCTGTGTCAAAAGCTCTATTAAAAACTGGATGCATCTTCCACGAATTTCTTTCTCATCGGGAAACTTGTAGTCTGCTATTTCTTTCTCAAACTCATAACCTAGATTGGGATTAGGATCTAAATAATCTTGAATAGCATCATTTTCTGTTATTTTTTCCCCAGGAATAGCAATCTTTGAACTGATAGAATCAATGAGCTGGACAAGATCGCTGAGTAGTTTTGTTGGATCCTGTATATCTGCTTCGAATTTCTTATTCACACTTTGAACTTTTCCGAGAATATGCTTGAGAAATATGAGATACACATAGTTGTTCATGTCGTTAAACATAGAGTGTAGAAGGTCTGCTGTATAACAGCGCTCGTTTAGTCTTGCTACATCAAAATGAGTTCTGAGCTCGACCCACTGTTGCAATATTCTGACAATGGCAGACTGAATGGACATCCATCGTGTCTGGCTTAATTGAACAATCTTCAGCGGATGTTGTCCATCATTTATTGAAGCAAATAGCTGCCTGTACTTTGCTTGACGAAGACTTGAGAAAGTTGTCTGATACAGAGTTGATTGATACAAAGATGTTTGACACAGAGTTGCTTGGAACAAAGTTGTTTGATACAGAGTTGATTGATACAAAGATGTTTGACACAGAGTTGCTTGGAACAAAGTTGTTTGATACAGAGTTGATTGATACTATCACAGTGTGAACATGGCCTGGCTGTGAATCGTTAGTGGCTGACATCAATATAGATGACAAACTCCGCGTTGTAGAGTATAAAAGCTTTATTGAGTCATCAAATACATTTTCCTGCTGCCGATGTAAATACAGACATCTTTGTTGTTTCTTCAGTGGCCGAATCTCAAGTGCCGCGTGAGCAACCCCTGGATACCTAACCCCATTCGTGCTCACGCGTTCACTAACTTTATTTCCCCATTAGTTAATGAATGCGCAGCATTCATTAACTCTCTAACTACTAACCTACATCCCTTACTGTTATATACCTCCCCTTCTTCAAAAAGACTTTTTCTCTGGAAAAGTCTCAACTCCAACTCAATACTGAAATATTTCTTCTTCTATACCGATTCTACCCAACAATCCCTCACCATATATTTCATAATTCAAATCTCATCCTCATATCTCATCATAGCCAAACGCTAACCAGAGACATACTTTATACAATGTCAGTAATACAAAACCCTACTATAAACTCTCTACAAAACTCTCTACAAAACTCTCTACAAAACTCTCTATAAGCGAACCGCTTTTAAAGTGTCCATCTAAATTATGATTGACAAAAATTGAAGATATTTTCCTTATCTTTTTCTCAATTAATCACATTCTCACTATTCCAGGATAGACAGAAAAAAGTTTAGTTTAGATTGGTTTGGTGCGAACCGAAGAAAATTAGAAAGTAAGAAAATAGTAAGAAGTAATCATATTTCTCTTCCCATGCATTCTCAAAACTTTATAAAATAAAGTTTTCAAAATTTATCTTCATTGCCGTCAATAATAATTTTTGTTATCAAAAAGTTATGTTAATCCAAAACTACAACCTTTTGTATTATTCACTTCGTCAAGTTCAACCATTCCTTCAAAACCTCCAGAGTCCACTTATTTAAATGCCAAAATTCAACCTGGCATTCCCCCCATATTCTCCCATTAAACGCTGTTCAACCCAGCTCCTATTTCAACCCCCATCTACCCAGTATCGCCCGTCATTCCCCTCATCCATGGCTTTCAATCCATGTATTTACATTACGAACCGTCTAATGTAGTCCCTAATTCAATCCCCCAAACCATTTTTAACGGTTTAACTCTTTCCAACCCCCATGTAATTATCAATTGTTGCTGACAACCCCAGCCACTTTCAAATGTACTCCTCCATTACTTTCTCTACAACATACTGAGTTACTTCGCTAATCACCACAACTTCCCCCTTAACTCAATTATGTTTCACCCTCAATTTCTATTTATAAACGTTATACACGTTAAGCAACTCAACTTCAAGTCACAAAATTCATAAAACGAAGCATGGCCCTTACTCCATGTTTCATATTTTCTGCAAGCTCCCAAGAACACTCTTCATTTTTCCCCATAACTGAACGTCAACCTAGAAATTATTTTAAACACACCCAGGGTAACTCAAAAAAAAAAAAAAAAATAAAGTTTTGTAAAAATAAACAGCTACGGTAACATATCATCACATTTTATAAAGAACAACTGAAGTCAAAACAATAGAGCAAACAATATCAACCCCCTCATTCTTTGACATCATTTTTATCCCCACACATTATTCAAAATAAACATATGTGATGAAATGAAAAATCATATATATACATACACCATAATATATTATGACTACTAATCAATCATTTTCCGTCTAAGAAAAACTCAACACTTCAAACTTAAAAATCAAAATGATAATAAAGCATATATCCATCACTCCTAACTTAATACCATATTATGTCTACTCATCACGACAACTCTCAACAACTCTTGATTAAGTTGTTTGCTAACCTTCTTCATTTGAAATTCACAATTACCGTGTCCCACTTCTTCTTCTATCTGCAATCTGCAGAATATTCTACCAAGCTATTCATCACTTCTCCATTTTCTTAATAACTCCAAATTTTTTTCTATAAGTGCAATCTCTACATCAATGTCGTCATCTTCCCGAGGAGAAATATCTTCTTTCATAGCACCATCCTCATCAGTTTCTGACTCTTCATCCATCTCTTGTTCCGCGTCTGTATACCCATTACTAGCAACTGCTAATCTTTTCCTTTCTAAATCCAATCTAATCTTTCTACCTTGATGTCTTAATGATCTTTCAAATAGTGGCATATCTTCATCACTTGAGGAATTTTCTCTAAATTTTCTTTGCCTCTTAATTTCTCTTTCTTTCTGTCTATCTAACTTTCTTTTTACTGCCTGTCTAGTATTTATAAATGGAGCGTCTATTTTTTCTTTGATCGATTCTTCACTATTATAACCGTCATACGTGTTGTTTTCCTCTGTCACGATCGTTGTTTTTGGTATTGTTTCTTCTTGTTCACCAGTAGTAGATGCTGTTATTATTTGTTTTTGTACCAATTCTCTCCCATTATCTATAGGTATCGGATATTCCGTTCGTCTGACAATCTGTCCATCTGAAAATAATTCTTCTGAATAATAATTGTTATTATTATCTTCTGCATCTTTTTCCTCATTATCCCGTCTTAAATATTCTACATGTGAACGTGCAACATGCCCTGTAATTTGATTTTTTATAGTATATGATACTGGACCCTTTTTTTCTAAAATATAATATCCCGGGACCCAATGAGCATCAAACTTAGAGTTTCTCCTATGTTTTTTGTAATAAACTCTATCACCTATGTTAAACTCCTGTAAGTGTGCATTTTTATTTGTGTATTTCTTCTGTCTTTCTCGAGCCTTAATTATATTATTTCTTAAACGTATATGTGCTTTGTGCATTTCTTGCAACCTCATTTCCTGAAACTCCTCCCCCATATATTTTTTTCTAGGCTTTAATAAATTGTCAATCGGTAATATTGGTTCTCTTCCATGTAGTAGGTAAAATGGTGAGAAACCTGTTCCTTCATTTTGGTATGTACGGATCTCCCCCAGTGCTATTCCCAAATAAAGATCCCAATCCATATCGTGTTCTTCTACATTTTTCGCCAGTATATTGTACAATGTTCTATGTTGTCTCTCATTTTTAGCATTCGACGATGGTCTGTAATACGAAGTTTTTATGTGCGTTATATTCAAATCGTGGGGCTGGTCTGGTTCGCTAGATCAGTTCCGCGTCTAGCGTTCGTTGTCTCGGATGGCTGTGTGAGGTGCACCAAAATGGGATCTTCCCAGCCAACGTGAGTTAGCGAGGCAGGCGTTTCAAGAATGTAACCGCATCGTGCAGCCAGGGTCGTGGTTTGAGCCGGCAAAAGAGCAAAATTTGTACGACCGTTCGACAAAGTCTCGATAAGCGCCCACTCTCTCTCGATGAGTAGTGGGCCTGCAGTCAGTAAGCTGGTATAGCTTTTTTTTTTCGGTTAGTCCTGCCGGCGTAGCTTGAAAGCTCGTCGGTAGGCGTCCAGTGGTTTTGCATGTATCACCTTGTACCGGGAGGGCGCGCTTTAGCGATGCTACTCTTGGCTTGCGTGTGCGTGAATAGTCCGTCTGTCCGATAGATATCTGGTTGATCCTGCCAGTAGTCATATGCTTGTCTCAAAGATTAAGCCATGCATGTCTAAGTTCACACTGTCTCACGGTGAAACCGCGAATGGCTCATTAAATCAGTCGAGGTTCCTTAGATGACACGATCCTACTTGGATAACTGTGGCAATTCTAGAGCTAATACATGCTTACCAAGCTCCGACCCTCGCGGAAAGAGCGCTTTTATTAGTTCAAAACCAATCGTCGTTGCCCTTCGCGGGGCGCGGCGTTCCCACTGGTGACTCTGGATAACTTTGTGCTGATCGCATGGCCTTACGTGCCGGCGACGCATCTTTCAAATGTCTGCCCTATCAAATGTCGATGGTACGTGACATGCCTACCATGTTTGTAACGGGTAACGGGGAATCAGGGTTCGATTCCGGAGAGGGAGCATGAGAAACGGCTACCACATCCAAGGAAGGCAGCAGGCGCGCAACTTACCCACTCCCGGCACGGGGAGGTAGTGACGAAAAATAACAATACGGGACTCTATCGAGGCCCCGTAATTGGAATGAGTACACTTTAAACCCTTTAACGAGGATCTATTGGAGGGCAAGTCTGGTGCCAGCAGCCGCGGTAATTCCAGCTCCAATAGCGTATATTAAAGTTGTTGCAGTTAAAAAGCTCGTAGTTGGATCTCAGGTGCAGGCGGGCGGTCCGGCTCGCGCCGGTTCACTGCCCGTTGTTCCTGCCCTACCGTCTGCCGGCTCTCTCCCGTGGGTGCTCTTCGCTGAGCGTCCCGGGTGGCCGGCGCGTTTACTTTGAAAAAAATTAGAGTGTTCAAAGCAGGCCTCGGCTGCCTGAATAATGGTGCATGGAATAATGGAATAGGTCCTCGGTTCTATTTTGTTGGTTTTCGGAATTGGAGGAAATGATTAACAGGGACAAACGGGGGAATTCGTATTGCGGCGTTAGAGGTGAAATTCTTGGATCGCCGCAAGACGAGCTACTGCGAAAGCATTTGTCAAGAATGTTTTCATTAATCAAGAACGAAAGTCAGAGGCGCGAAGACGATCAGTGCCCCAGTCGAAGGGT
The DNA here is from genome assembly GCA_963921405.1 of Cepaea hortensis. NCBI lineage: Eukaryota > Metazoa > Mollusca > Gastropoda > Stylommatophora > Helicidae > Cepaea > Cepaea hortensis. The sequence continues at coordinate 71,901,886 of OY992894.1, read as the reverse complement.
TACGGAAACTGTCTGTATCTAACTCATAGAGAGTGTAGACAAAAGTGGAATAATGTCTCATCAACGCAAAATGGAACGCACGGCGAGCGAACCTATTGCGTGGTCTGAAGTCACAAGCAAAAGCTTACCGAGTGGATGTCACTCGCAGTCTGACCGCTCCTGGTGTGTGATTGAGCGATCAGTGGCAAGTGGGATGCCCAACACATGGAAGTGAGGAACTAAAGCAGCCATGAGCAGGACGTGGACACTCCTTGGGTGAGCCCAGTCTCAGAGCAATATGTGCCGGCTCTGCAATTATGGAAGCCTCCTTGGATAGCGAGATAATGCCCATGGTCTGCCCCTGCCTTCCCTTGAGGGCAGACCACGATATCGTTGATCGTTCTATCTTTACCAGCTGAGATGTGGGTGACATTACAACAGTCTAACGTGTCTCGAAACCAGAGGAAGGCTAACCTCACTAAAAAATGCCCGCCGGAAGTCGGAAGTGTCGTCCTACGGGTGGCAAACTAAAAATTGACACTACGCATTTACGTCCGAGTGAAATGTCTCGTCCGAATGTCTCCCGTGCTAGGAACAGCTCTGACTACCTAGTTTCCGAATGCCGCTCTTGTTCGGAACAGCTCTGACTAGGTAGTTTTCCGAATGTCCGCCGTGCCCGGAACAGCTCTGATGGGTACAGGGACAAGCACATGTCCGAAAACTCGCTTAGTGGAAACCAACCGCAGAGCTGACTGGTTTGTGCAGGAATGGCCCAGGGCGAGCGAAATGCCCAATATATTGAAGTGAGGAATTAAAACAGCCATGAGCAGGACGTGACGATTCCCTCGGTAAACCCAGCACCAGAGCGTTATGTGCCGGCTCTGCAAATATGGAAGCCACCCAGGATGGCGGAAAATGCTATGGACTGTCCCTGCCTTCACTTGAGGGATGACCGTGTAGTCTTCGACTGTTCCAACTAGACCAGCTGAGATGTGGACGGTACCACAAAAGTGAGAGTCTCCCAGGATTGCTAACCTGGTCAAAAATGCACGCTAAAAGTCGGATGTGTTGGCCTGAGGGTTTCGACCCGAGGGTGCCTAACCAGACACACCGCAATCACATCTGAAAAAAATCACTCCAGATGAACGCAAAGAAGAAGAAGATATTCAAATCTTTTAACAATTTTTCAAACTTTCTATTTACAAATTCTTTCCCATTGTCTGTAAGTATTGTCTGTGGACACCCAAACCTTGGTATAAATTCTTGTAAAAACATTTATAACAGAATCAGAACTCTTGTCTGGAATTGGATAAACTTCTGGCCAGAGACTATATGAATCTATTATATGTAGTAGATATACATTTCCCGATAATGTTTTTGGATGAGGACCTGAAATATCCAAACTCACTTTCTGCATTGGAAATTGAGGAATATCTGTATCTTGTAAGGGACATTTAATTATTTTCATGTTTCTTAACCTACACTTTTCACATGCATCAACATACTCATATACGCTTTTAAATAAATTCGACCAGTAATATTTACTGCTAATAGCCTTAACTAACTTTTCTCGTCCAAAATGACCATTATTATCATGATATGCCTTTAAAACTTCCCGTTCTAAATGTTTCGGAATATATTTTCTTAATCCCTCACCTTTTTCACCGACATAATATAATTGATTGTCTTCTTGCAGCTCTAAGAATTTTCTTTTAAAACTGTTTTCCCCTGTTTCTTTCAATTTTTGTTTAATCTGTATTATTTTTGGATCTAATTCCTGTTCATTTTTCATATTAAAATGCATCAACTGTGTATCTTCCTCTATTGATTCAGAATCTTGTTCTGTCTGTGAGCTTTTACAATTTATTTTAGCAGAATCTAATATATTTACTTGCCATTTCCTGTCGTCAATTTCTGGTTCTCCCTCATCTTGAGTAGTGGTTTCAGATATTGTTGTATGTGGAATTCTAGACAATAAATCAGCGCATGTATTATGTTTTCCTGAAATATACTCTACTTTAGCATTGTATCCCTGTAAATTTAGTGCTCATGTTTGTATTTTCCTATTTTGTATTGGTGCTTCTAATATAAACTTTAATGGCATGTGATCAGTTTTAATAATGAAATTGGCGTTATGTAGATAATAATTTAGTTTTTGGAGAGCATAGTATATAGCGTAGGCCTCCTTCTCAATAGTCGCCCATTTTCGCTGAGATTTGCTAAGTCTATGTGACAAGAAATAGATTGGTCTTTCATTCTTAACTCCTGGTATTCCTGAGTCTTCTCCTTCATACGGTTGTGTTAAACATGCTCCTATGGCATTATCTGAAGCATCTGTATACAAAACCAATTGTTTATTTAAATCTGGATGTGCCAATAGTGGAACTGTTGTTAAGCTACTTTTTAAAAAATCGAACGCCTTCTGACAATCTTCAGTCCACTTAAACCTTGCATATTTACAGGTCAATTTTATAATAGGTTCTGCTATCTGTGCAAAATTTGGAACGAATCGTCTATAATACCCGGTCATACCTATAAAAGCTCGAACTTCTCTCACGTTGGTCGGAGAAGGTAAATCTCTAATAACTTTAATTTTATTTAGATCAGGCTTAATTCCCTCTCTATTAATAATGTACCCTAAATATTTGGTTTCTGTTTTTAAGAACTCACACTTACTCAATTTCAACTTAACATCGTGTATTCTTAGCCTATCAAATACCAATTTTACATGTTTTAGATGATCTTGTATATCTCCTGATGTATATATTAAAATATCATCTATATATGCCAACGCAAAATTTTGAAACCCACGTAATACTTCATTTATTAATAACATCTAGTGAGATGGAGCTGTGCGAACTCCGAATGGCATTCGTAAAAATCCGTAAGAACCCATATGAGTACAGAAAGCACTTTTCTTTTGAGCATCCTCCGACATCGGGATACACCAGAAACCTGATCTTGCGTCTAGTGTAGTGAAGAATGTAGAGCCATTAAGTAAGCCCAAAATATCATCAATCACCGGCAATGGGTACGCTACATTCTTAGTGATTTTGTTCAACGCCCGATAATCACAACAGAATCGATGTGAACCATCGACCTTGGTCACAATTACAATCGGAGATGACCACTCAGACTTCGATCTTGTTATTATTCCCGCTTTTAACATATCTTCAATTGCCTTCTCTACAATCTCTCTGTTTCTTAAAGGAGTTCTATATGGTTTTAAACTAATTGGTGGATGATTTCCAGTGTCTCGCAGAGTATGGTTGTCGTCCAATCGAAAAAATTGAAGGAGTATGACGCCCAATCGAAAAAATTGACGGTTGTCTTCTTCTCTCGCAGGAAAAGAAAAGGAAGAGCCTCTGGATTCCTCACTTCAATCGATATTCTTCATGCCGTTGATTGTAGAAAAACGGAAAAACGAGCGTATTTGCCAGGTTCCTCGCTTCAATCGTAGTCGGTGCCTTCTGACTTACTTTCACCGATAAATGGCCCTTCTAGTCGTCTTCGTGCCGCTGATTGTGCTCGTCTGGATTTGAAATGACAACGATCGAGACAATAATCAATTGATTGATTGATTGATTGATTGACTGACTGATTGATTGATTGATTGACTGACTGATTGATTGATTGATTGATTGATTGATTGAGCCGGCTCGCTATAAGCGTTGACCAACCACACCGGACTTTATCTTCATGCAAGCAAGGTCACCTTCAATGTACTTCAGACGATAACGGTTAAATCGACAGTTCCAGCAAGACCAGATTTCACGGCAGCATATCTGGAACATCCATACGTTTCGAAAAAAAAACGAGCAGGTCAACACAGGATTCAACATTGACGATGGCTGCTCTGTTTCACCACTCGGAACATTATGTGTTGTGTGGCGGTTTTAACAACCATCAACCCCATCACAAAGACTTGAAAATACGACATAAGTTGTTCCTTCAGAGTGCAGGACTTCAACACAAGCTTCCATGACTTCTGTTGACTTCTATACTCCAATTTGATTTCTTTTATGATGACCTCTGTGATCAGTAGTGGCCGCGACAGCACGATTCAGAAATCCTGGTATAATCGGCGCCAAATCAGGTCATATCACAGTGTGAACATGGCCTGGCTGTGAATAGTTAGTGGCTGACATCAATATAGATGACAAACTCCGCGTTGTAGAGTATAAAAGCTTTATTGAGTCATCAAATACATTTTCCTGCTGCCGATGTAAATACAGACATCTTTGTTGTTTCTTCAGTGGCCGAATCTCAAGTGCCGCGTGAGCAACCCCTGGATACCTAACCCCATTCGTGCTCACGCGTTCACTAACTTTATTTTCCCCATTAGTTAATGAATGCGTAGCATTCATTAACTTTCTAACTACTAACCTAGATCCCTTACTGTTATAATACAAAGATGTTTAACACAGAGTTGCTTGGTACAAAGTTGTCTGATACAGAGTTGCTTTGCACAAAGTTGTCTTACACAGAGTTGCTTGGCACAAAGTTGTCTGATACAGAGTTGATTGATACAAAGATGTTTGACACAGAGTTGATTGATACAAAGATGTTTGACACAGAGTTGCTTGGTACAAAGTTGTCGGATACAGAGTTGCTTGGTACAAAGTTGTCTGATACAGAGTTGCTTGGCACAAAGTTGTCTGATACAGAGTTGATTGATACAAAGATGTTTGACACAGAGTTGATTGATACAAAGATGTTTGACACAGAGTTGCTTGGTACAAAGTTGTTTGATACAGAGTTGCATAGTATAAAGTTGTTTGGTACAGAGTTGATTGATACAAAGATGTTTGACACAGAGTTGCTTGGCACAAAGTTGTCTGATACAGAGTTGATTGATACAAAGATGTTTGACACAGAGTTGATTGATACAAAGATGTTTGACACAGAGTTGCTTGGCACAAAGTTGTCTGATACAGAGTTGATTGATACAAAGATGATTGATACAGAGTTGATTGATACAAAGATGTTTGACACAGAGTTGCTTGGTAAAAAGTTGTTTGATAATGATTTGATTGATACAAAGATGTTTGACACAGAGTTGCTTGGCACAAAGTTGTCTGATACAGAGTTGATTGATACAAAGATTTTTGACACAGAGTTGCTTGGTACAAGTTGTTTGATACAGAGTTGCTTGGTACAAAGTTGTTTGATATAGAGTTGCTTGATACAAAGTTGTTTGATACAGAGCTGCCTATTATTTATATATTATCTTTATTACAGTCAAGATGGCGCCGGGCGGTTGTGTTGTTTTGTGACCGTTCCCTTTTTCGCTTGGGAGATGGATATTTTCATCTCTTACGTGTAAATTGTGTGCCAGGATGTTATACCAGAAGTTTCTTCTTAAGATCTGCGCCAGTGCTACGGAGTTCATGCATTGAGCGAAGCAATCCTTGAGTGAATTTTTGCAGCATGTGTCTTTCTGTGGTGTTCGGTTATTCAACATGGATGACCAACGTTTTGCTTCGTGCGGAAGGCAGTCAACCCAGCAAGGGTTGAACCCAGCAAGCGGTGTGGCCGCAAATGGCAAGGCATGCTAGGTGGAGTAAAACATTTTAGACTTAAATGTGACCGTCTGGGCCTCAGGAATACAGGTATTCTAAATTGGAACTGTGCCAGCGTAAAACAACGTGGCCTTATTCTGGAGAACCTGGTAAACAGGAATGACATTGTAGCACTCCAGAAGACGAGACTGGGTGATCAGCTACTCCAAATTGCCGGCTTCAAATGATTCTACAACAGGCGACATCTGGGAATGGCGATTCTCATTCGCTACAGTATGGTGGTTTCAGAACTAGGCATGTCCAGTTGGGACAATAACGACATGTAAATACAGGCGGTTAGAGTTCAATCCGGTCTACCATTCGTGTTGGTTAATGTTTATGCCCGCAACGCGAGTGTGGCTTTTCAGAAGTGGCAGTGCTTAAGCGACATATTAGGTCACGAGAGAAATGTTATTTTCTGTGGCGATTTCAATGCTAAAGGCAGATCATGGGGAAATATTTCCTCCAACACACAGGGGGAAGAGCTCGAGAATGCACTTGAAACAATTGACCTGGATTGTATCAACAGTGGCTGTATCACCAGGACAGCAAACCGTCCATGTGATTAGGTTAGTGCTATCGATCTGGCGCTGGTTTCTCCTTCACTCACAACAGTTTGTATATGGGGCGTCCTATGGTACCACGGTAGCCACCACCACCCTTGTAGCATATTGGTGGAGAAAGGCAGAACCAGGCAGCATAAGTCAACGGTAAAGACTTTCCAGTATGACAGTACAGGGCAAGACGTGTTGAGCAAAATAAGGTGCGACAAGCGCAGAAAGCTTCAGGGCAGGGGAAAAAAAAGCTGGGAGCAGCCACCTTGGTGGAATTTTGAGGTGGAGAAGGCCTGGGTGGATAAGAGCAGTGCTGTAAGGAAATGGCAAACTGCCAAGAAAAACAGAGTTGCCCATCCTAGTCCCTGCATGCACTTTGAAAGAGAGATAAACACAAAAGTAAGCTATTTAAACAAACTGGTTAAGATGGTTAAAAATAAAAAATGGGCAGGTGTATGTTAAAGAGTAAGCACAGACAAGTCACTGAAATTGTTCTAGTGACTACATAAAAGCGTGAGTGGGATAGTCAAGAATAAGACTTCCAAGGTGCTGACCTCATCTGGCAGAGGACTGACGAGAACAAGGGAAAAGCCCTCTTCGAACGCTGTCTGAAGAAGAGCAACCATACAGGCATGAATGGCCGAAATCTGGCCAAGGAGGTCACCTCAGACAGGTGCAAGGCGCAGAACATTTCGGATGAAGACACAGTGACAGTGAAAGAAATCAAGGCTGTCCTTCGACGTTAAATAAAAACGGCGCTTCAGGGCCAGATGGCATAAGATACGACGACATAAATAGGTGTACCGACATCGAGCTGGAGGAGCTAGCAGACATATACAATAGCGGTATAGGGAGTGGTAGCATCAAGAAGGAGTGGTTACACAGCTATCTGATTCCCTTGCCGAAGCCTGGCAAAGACCACACAAAAATTCAGGGATATCCAGTAATAATCATGCAGAATACAATAGGCAGGCTGCTGGAGACGTTAATTGCCAGAAAAATATCAAGCCAGCTAGAGAGGCAAGGTGTTTTCCCACCTACCCTCGGAGGGTACAGTCCAAAAAGAGAAACCTGGACTAATGCAGCAGTTTTTGCCCATGACGTCTATGAAGGTTTCCACTCAGGCATTGAAACCTTTGCTGCAGCGATTGATCTGGAGGACGAGTACAACAGAATACCATTGGATTTCTTAATGCTTCAGCTGCTTGAACTCAAGGTAAGTCCTTTCCTCCTTAGTTGGATTGCTGCAGCCCTCTTCCAACGGATAGTAATTTTTAGATGTGGCAGTTGGACTTCGGAACCAACAACAATATATCCTGGCCTGCCACAGGGATCACGATTATCTCGGTGCTGTTCAACGCGTACACTGTGAGGATTACCAGCGAGCAGATCACTGGACCTGGCAGGACATTGTCATATGCCGACGATGTTTTAGTGTATGGTCAGGGTAAGGATAGAGATCAGGTTGCTGTGGAACTACAAACCGAACTCAATCACATAAGTACTTGGTGTGTTGAAGCTGGGACAATGGTCAACCTAACAAAGGCAACAGTGACATGGTTCTCTTTGAATAATCATATTGTCAACACTCCAACACTAACTGTAAATCTGTGTTCAGAGACTGCAGAAAGAACGCAGGCAATGAACTACCTGGGGATACGTTTTGATCGAAACCTTGCTTATAATGAGCACGTAGACAAGGTGATATCAAAGACCAAGCGGGGTCTGGCTGCATGTGGATGATGTCGGCAGAAAACTGTGAGCAGCGCCATCTATGTCTTCTATACGAGGGGCTGGTCATGTCTGTTTTTGAGTATGCAATGGCTATCCTGACTCTCAGCCATAAGCAGATAGGAAGGATGGCAAGGATACAGAACGAAGCTATGCGCATTATTCTTGCATGTACAAGAGATACAGTATGCAGGACGATGCGCTACCTTCTTGATTTTCCAGCCATTGAAGACAGAATACAAATTTGCAGAGCAAGTGCCTACCTCAGAGTTAACGCAAACACACAACATCCACTGCATAATGAAATTATGAAGGCGAAGGGCAGCAGGTTAAAAAGAAGAAAGTCGCGGATGAGTCAAGCCGAAGACATTCATCAACAAATGTGTTCACTTGAAGGCTTTGAATCTGGCGAGGAGTGGGTACAAGTGCCAACAGATTTCTGTACGTCCTTTTCTGTTTGCATACAACTAGACCGAAAATGTAGACAAGGAAATCCGGCTGCTGTGGAGGCGGAGGTACAAGCGTTGATTTTCGAGAATTCGTTAGACGGCGATGCCGTCATTTACACAGATGGGTCGGTCGTCCGACATGTGAGAAGATCATGGGCCTTTACGGCCCAGGCCAGAGGAAGAATTGTGAAGGAGGACTCTAGAACTTTTGTTGAGACCACAAGTAGCCTGACTATGGAAGTCATGGCAGTAAGTAAAGCAATAACATGGCTCGAGGCACAGACATTCACTAGGGCTTGTTTCCTTACCGACTCAATGAGCATGCTCAACAGGATAGAGATGGGGTGGATCCGAATAGAGCGGTTGCTGTCTCTGGAGTTGTCTCGGCTGGCAGAGATTAGTTTCATCTTCATGCCAGGGCATGCGGGAGTACAAGGAAATGAGCGGGCTGACAAGCTTGCAGGTGAGGCTAATGTGGAGGGCGGACGCACCATGGACCAGGCCGACATTCTGAATGCTCTACGAGAAGTAAGTCGTTTGCGAGAACCAAGTGATGACCGTGAATCTACAACCATGGTCAGACTGCGAGAACAACACATTAAAAGAGGTGTTGCCAAACAAGAACACTACACTGGAAGCCAAAGAAGATTGATAAACCAACACAGAACTGGTGTCGTTAGCCGCTACTCGCTGCGGGATTTGCTGAGGAGGAGATCCGAGCACTTATGGACTGAATGGTTCAATGTGCAATGAGGCTTATCTGTCGACTAACTAACTAACTAACTAACTAACTAACTAACTAACTAACAACTAACTAGCTAACTAACTAACTAAGAGTTGCCTAGTACAAAGTTGTTTGGTACAGAGTTGCTTGGTACAAAGTTATCTGATACAGAGTTGCTTGATACAGAGTTGTTTGATATAGAGTTGCTTGGTACAAAAATATCTGATACAGAGTTGCTTGGTACAAATTTGTTTGATACAGCCAAAGATGTTCGGTGCAGAGTTGTACAGAGTTGACTGATACAGAGTGTGACACAGAGATGCTTGGTACAGAGCTGACTGGTTCAGAGTGTGACAAAGAGATCCTTGGTAGAGAGTTGACTGGTACAGAGAGTGACACAGAGATGCTTGGTACATAGTTGACTGGTAAATGCTTGGTACATAGTTGACTGGTACAGAGTGTGACAAAACGATGCTTGGTACAGAGTTGACTGGTACCGAGTGTGACGCAGAGATGCTTGGTACATAGTTGACTGGTACAGAGTGTGACACAGATGCTTGGTACACAGTTGAGTGGTACAGAGTGTGACACAGAGATGCTTGGTACAGAGTTGACTGGTACAGGATTGACTGGTACAGAGTGTGACACAGAGATGTTTGGTACAGAGGTGACTGGTACAGAGTGTGACATAGAGATACTTGGTACAGAGTTGACTCGTACAGCATGTGACACAGAGATGTTTGGTACAGAGTTGACTTGTACAGGATTGACTGGTACAGTGTGACACAGAGATGCTTGGTACAGAGTTGACTTGTACAGGGTGTGACACAGAGATGCTTGGTACAGAGTTGACTGATACAGGGTGTGACACGGAGATGCTTGGTACAGAGCTGACTGGTTCAGAGTGTGACAAAGAGATCCTTGGTAGAGTGTTGACTGGTACAGAGAGTGACACAGAGATGCTTGGTACATAGTTGACTGGTAAATGCTTGGTACATAGTTGACTGGTACAGAGTGTGACAAAACGATGCTTGGTACAGAGTTGACTGGTACCGAGTGTGACGCATAGATGCTTGGTACATAGTTGACTGGTACAGAGTGTGACACAGATGCTTGGTACACAGTTGAGTGGTACAGAGTGTGACACAGAGATGCTTGGTACAGAGTTGACTGGTACAGGATTGACTGGTACAGTGTGACACAGAGATGTTTGGTACAGAGGTGACTGGTACAGAGTGTGACATAGAGATACTTGGTACAGAGTTGACTCGTACAGCATGTGACACAGAGATGTTTGGTACAGAGTTGACTTGTACAGGG